>OZ008371.1:25855268-26190268 GCA_963931995.1 Phaonia tiefii
ATGAAAAGTGAGAGGTAGAAGTTAAATAGGACAACGAATTTAAAGGAATATTGTTATTTCATTAAACATGCCACATATCGAATTTGTGTATTGCATACAAATAGGTATAGACAAACTGCCATCTCCTAATCAATTGGAATTATTTGCAATACTTCAATATAATCCATAATGTGGTCAGCACGGGAATTCTGTAATGTTTTTTTCCATAAAAATCCTTAGTTCATTCCTTAAAATTCACAAAATTTCAATACAAAATTTTCGAATTTTGTCAATTGAACTACCGATTTTTGTCGTAAAATAAAATATAACTAAAAGCGTATGAGTGATATTTATTAAAATATTCCAAATAACATAAAATAATTTCAAATAAAATAATAAATAATTTTGTACAGTTTTTAAAATGTTAAACAATTTACGTAGGTTTGAAATTTGCTACGCTGGCATGTAGATTGTGTTTCTTTAAAACAGTAAAACTTGAGCACATAAACAAAATATTTGAAATCTTTTCTTATCGCAAATATATCTTAATTTCCTTAGGCGTATGAGCAATATGCGCATGCAGTAGAAATGTATAACCTTGTGATTAAATCAGAATTTTCAATATACATATTTTCATGTAAAAAATAGGATATTTAAGAGATACTATGAACCGTCCGAGAATTAGGTTTGTCATGTGCAACCCTTGTACATGCATATTCTGACCCTGCTTATAAAATACTTTTCCCATCGCGTCGTTAGTTTGAGTCGAATCGGTGTAAAACAGATTTGAAAAACTAATATAGGTTGTGTTTAGCTTTTCTTAATTCATTTGTAGGAATTTATGCAAAGTCAAGTTTAGTTGTTTCGTATTGAGTTAACAATATTACTTATACTACCGGAGGGCCATAATGTAATCTGCAAAACTACGAGGCGGATCAATAAGCCTGTGACTTTTTGAATGAAACACATATTTTTTTGCAAAGAAGAAAATTATTTTTCAACATAATGTCCATTTAGCTCAATACACTTAGTCCATAGTTTCTCCAATTTTTATATCCCATCCAAAAAGTAGGATATTTCGAGGTCCATAAAATATCCATATGTTTGATCAATAATTTAATCGTTGGAGCTAAATCTATTTCCACCGAGCTATTTCGTTAGGTTTGGAAATATGAAATAGTCACTGAGCACTACATCCGGAGAATATGGCGGATGAGTTACCAATTCGTAGCCCAATTCATGGAATTTTGCCATTGAGACTACGCACGTGTGCACCCGTGCATAATCTTGAAGAAAAATAACTTTTTTTTGGTCATATGGGGTCGTTTTTTAAATCCTCGTTGAATTGGTCCAATAGTTGGCATAATATTCGCCGTTTATCGTTTCTCCCTTTTGAAGGTAATCGATGTGGATTATCCCGCGTGCATCGCAAAAAACTGTTGCCATCATCCTATTGGCCGACAAACTTACCTTGGCCTTCTTCGGAGCCGGTTCACCCGGTGAAACCCATTCTTTAGATGATCCATGTTTCATCCTCAGTTACAAAACTCCGCAAAAACTCCTTCGAATTGCGGATAAACAACTCCAAACCATCCATTGAAGTTTTCACAAGGTGAACTTTTGTGTTCAATTGAGAGAAAACGCGGCACCCATCTTGCAGACAGCTTTCTTAGACCCAATTGGTCATTTAAAATCGAAACCAAACTGACATAGGATATGCTTATGGCAGCAACAATCTCACACACTTTTATTCTTCGATCGGCCAATACCATATAGTGGAATTTTTCGATATTTTCGGGTGTATTCACCTCAATTGGCCGTGCAGAATGTTCAGCGCCATTTGTACTTGTGCGACCACGACGAAAGTCAGTAAGGTACTTTTTTTGCATTAAAATCGATGGCGCAGAGTCCCCATAGTATTGATCACGATTTCCGTGGTTTGATTGACGGTTTTTTTCCCCAAAAAATAATGTTTAATGAGCACTCGAAATTCACTTTTTCCCATTTTTAAAAAATGCACGATTTTGTATGTTTTGAAAATGACGGAACTTGCTCAAAATTTGACAGTAGTCTAGTAACAGGTCGTACTTGATGGGAGCGGTGTTTCATTTCATATAACTACGAGGGAAGTTCGAAAAGGCACGGACTTATTGATCCGCCCTCGTATTACGGCTGACTCTCAACACAAAAATGGTTCCCCATTACACCCTATTAACGGGTTGGGGAGAACTTCTCACAAATTAGAGAGCTGGGCGCTTCGTAAATTGGGATCTACAGTTTTACACCGGGTCCGAACGGTTTTTTGGGATGCTTTTATATGGCTAAAGACTCGATGGAGCGAGTTGACCTTCGTGGAAAGTATTCTAAGCTTGGATCGCACCCACGACCTCATGTACAAGATTCACGCGCCCTACTATTGCAACACCGACGATTGGAGGAACAAACATATAGTAGAGAAACTGACCGGAACAGGCAACTGATCTCATTCTACTTTAAACTGATAACTTTAAACTATAAATAAAATAAATGGTTTCCCATTATATCCCCTGAAGGGATTAGGCAGAGCTTCTCACAAACCAGTGAGCTGTGCACGTTCTAGTTTTGCACTCACTGATTGGGACCTACATTTTTACACCGGTTCCGTACGGTATTTTTGAGAAGCGTTTTCATGGCGCTTAAGGTGGTCAGAGCAGGGATCGAATCCATGTTCTCATGCACAAGAGACAGGCACACTACCATTGCACCACCGACGGCCACATTAAATTGCTATACAAATATCCTACGGTTAGACTCATCGAGGGAGGGTTGTCTAGTCGATGGCAAGCGAGGAATTTTACTGCTGTATTGACCAATCTTAGACGAATTGAAGAACAGGAATGTGACTTTTTATCACGGGGATAAATATTGACTAGTACTTTCGTCATCTTGAACACAGCACTATGTTTCAGACAGGGGAAATCGCTAGCGACCTAGAGATCATATGGATTTCAGGGCACTACTGGGCTTTTAGAAATGCTAGACCAAATGAACTGGCCCGGTGAATTGTTAGTATGAAAAACGCGACACCTTTCTAACTAATTAAGGCCGAACTTCAACAATAGGCCACAATAACCCTAATAAGATTATTGAAAGCATCAAATGGAAGCAGAACAGCAAAGATCAAGTTGAGCGTCCAGAAATGGTACATGAGCAGAGGACTGTTACAGCTGAACTGAAACTCGAACTGGGCTGATTCATAGATCACTTAGTTGGCCACTTGTATCTGCGTACACATATGCATACAATTGAAGGAGCCAATACAAATGAATGTAGGCCATGTAAGAATGATAACGAAACTATGGAAGCGTTGCCCCATTATTGCCGTATTCAAACATCAACACCTATGCGGGGTTACATTATCTAGTTTGATAAAAATAAATAGAACGGCATGCGAGAATGATATCGAAACCATGGAAACTTTGCGCCTTTTGTACATTATTCAAACTTCAACACCTATGAGGGGATACAATATCTAGGTTGATGAAAATGTTTAGAAGGGATTGATAGATATTGGGGAAATTTAAAGGCGGCTCACATTTCAATTGAAAATTTTAGATTTTTTCAGGAAGCATGAATGGCACAAAACGATTCTACTAATTAATGCCCCGAAATGGGTCATGAATCGATAAACAATTGCTGCAAAACCTCTCCTCCACCTAATCTAAGCCACCTTATTCATCAAATTCGTACTGAAAATCTAAATACTACAAAATTCCTATAGATCGCCAAAATATTACTTAACTCCTTTAAAACTCCCAATGCCGCTTTGGACAATTGAGGTAGAGGTTAGAAGAAAATACCTTTCCAACAAATACATTAAAAAATAACGCTTCTTTCACCTATTGGTTCACAGCGTCTTCCAAATGTATTTAATAACTCACAAATTTGTACATATAAGTAAATTAATTTACTCTACGGGCGGTATGAGCAATATCTATTCAAATCAATATTAACCATACGGGGAGTTGTCTGTTACAATTAATAGTATTTATACGTTCAATTTAATAAAGGCACTGTATTCGACTTTTTTGTAACAGAATGATTTCTCTGCATGACACTAAAAGCCATTGAACTCTTTTACAAATGAAATATCTAATCTCCAATTGAAAATGTCATAAAGTTCAACGTTATGCCAAACGCCATTTCGTTTATACCAATCATATGTTACTTAAATAACTATTTCAAATTACTTATCAGTGCACCCACATCAGAGCCAACTTAGAAATCTCATTTTGAATCTGAGCCAAAAAATTTTTTCAATATTAAATACGATTAGTATTTTCCGGCCTTTTCCCCCCAATTCTGTTGAGTTTATAACCACGGGTGGCAGATATGTTCTTGTCGGTTTAAGAACAGATACTACGCTCAGAGAAATACAAGCATTGTTAAACAGACAGCGAGATAGAGAGGGCCTAAGTCAAACGAGCTCATAATTTATGCAAATATACATGTGAGGATAATTGTGTTAGAACATTAACCTCAAAACTCACTGACACACAAGCAGTCGTAGTACAATAATAACTGCAGATATGCAGACAATGGCATGTGAAATCAAATACACCAACTCAAATGTAAAACACATAAAAGTATGTATGAATGGATACGATATGGGAGTGAGACTAGTTGCCTATATTACCAAGACTATAAAGTAATTACAAATTATTACCAGGGTTTAAATACTTCCAATTCACAACATTGTCTCCATATCTAATCATAAAGTAGTTGTTATATTTTAAGGGAAATTAAGATCTCTATTGTTGTGTTGTATCAGGACCAAATTCCACAATTTACATTTAAAAGTTCCATTTGATATCACACACAATGTTTTGTTATTAAAGGACTTTAAAGGACACACATCGGTAACTTAAACAACAGTAAAGCAGATACAGTTACGTATGAGTATTATATGTTGAATTAATGGTATGCATACGCAACGTTATTCTCTACAATTTTCATTAATTTTCTTCCAACACAGTCACCTTTCTAGGTTATTAGAAATCAATATCAATAGTTCCAGTTTTTTAACCATGGTGATAAAGCGCACCTTACACCAGCGGATTGTCGGGCCGACTTTCGAGTCGGGGCGACTCATCTCCCAGTGTAAGGTGAAGTCGGGCAGTCGGCCGACTAGTAGGGCAGAAATCAAAACTAGTTTGATTTTCAGAAAGTCAGGCGGAAAGTCGGCTAGTGTAAGGCGAAAAAATACCCGACACAAAAGTGGGCCTTACAGATAGTCGGCCGACTGGTAATTATACCTAGGGATATATAAGGTGCCCTTAACATCAAAGAAACAGGAACGTAGTTCGTGATAACACAAAAACAGCATATATGTAGTTTGTTTCTTTGGGAAGTATGCGTAATATTTACCTAAATTAATAGTACGCATACGCAGAGTTATCTTTTAGAATTAAAATTAATTATTCCTCAGAATCATGATATACCGTCTGTGGTGCAGTGGTTAGAGTGTTGTACCCTTGTACATAATAGTGTTAGCAAATTTAAATTTTTTTCCAGCATAGTCTTCAAGTGATTAAAAATCAATTTTAATCACAGTTCAAATTTGTTTTAACCATGGCATGTAGTAACTGAAAAGATCAATGTAAAATTAGCGTATTTGTTTTCGGTGGATGGTATGAGTAATATGGCCCTTGGTGGTGCAATAGCTAGTCTGCGCGGCTCTTGTGCATGAGAACGTAGGTTCGATCTCTGCTCTGACCACCTTTCATACCCTTCGACGACGTCCACCTCACTTAGTGATGGCGACACTATCGAGTACGTCGCCATGAAACCCCTTCTTAAAATACAGTTCAGGACCGGTGTTAAACTGTAGGTCCCAATCAGTGAGTGTAAGACTATAAAATCGCAAAACTCACTGGTTGTGAGACGCTGTCCCTAATCTTTTCATGGTATGTAATGGGAAACGGATTAAGTAATATATATCTAGATTAATATTATGCATACGTAGAGTTTTGCTTTACAATTCACTTCAATTGTAGCTAAGGGTATAACGACTGTGGCGTGCAGTGGTTAGATTGTGATACCCTTCAATATAATAAAATTGACAAATCTTAGTATTCTTCGAACATCGTCGCTACTCGAAGTCATTAGAAATCAATAGCACCCTAAAATATTGTGCCTGATAAGACCATATCAACATTAACGTATTTTGTTTATCTGTGTAGTATGAGTAATATGTATCGAAATTAATATTACGCATACGGTGGGTCATGCTCTACAACTAAAATTAATTATACCACAAGATATTCCGAAGATAATCGTAACGTCTTTCGCTTTTCAGGGTGGTTCGAGTGATTTGTATTGAAATTAATATTACGCATACGCAGAGTTATGCTCTACAATTAACATTAATTATACCTAGGGATATACCGCCTATGGTGCAGTGGCTAGAATATTGTACCCTTGATCATAATATCATTGACCAATTTTGCATTCCTTCCAGCAAAGCCACATCTCTAAGTGATTAGACAGTTATAACAGTTAGAATTTCAGTTCGGAATTATTAACTGGGACCTACAGTTGTACACCGGTTTCCGATCGGTATTTTAAGAAGCTTTTATACATAAGAACAAAGTCATAGTCTAACATAGTCACCTCTCAAAGAATTTAGAATGTTGTACATTCCTTCCAGCAAAGCCACGCCTCTAAGTGTTTAGACATCAACAGTTATAACAGTTAGAATATCAGTTCGAAATTACCAACTTGGACCTACAGTTTTACACCTTTTCCCATCGGTATTTTAAAAAGCTTTTATACATAAGAACAAAGTCATAGTCTAACATAGTCACCTCTCAAGGAATTTAGAATGTTGTACATTTGTTCATAATATCATTGGCCAATTTTGCTTTCCTTCCAGCAAAGCCACATCTCTAAGTGATTAGACATCAGCAGTTATAACAGTTAGAATTTCAGTTTGATATTTTTAACTGGGACCTACAGTTTTACACCGGTCTTGGATCGGTTTTTTTAAGAAGCTTTTATACATAACAACATTGTCATAGTCCAACAGAGTCACCTCTCAAAAAGTTTAGAAATAAATCGACATCACAGTTATAATTTGCCTTATCCATCAAATCATTGTTCTCGATAACACCAAAAACAATATTAACATATTTTGCGTGGTATGATGTATAAGTAATATGTATCGAAATTAATATTACGCATACGCAGAGTTACACTCTACAATTAATATTAATTATACGTAGATATACACTGTATGTAGTGCGGGGGTTAACATTCGTTACTCTTGTGCGTAATAACCGCACAATCGATTTAAATCTATGTAAAAGAGTAGATACCGTCCAACGACTTTAAAAATAGATAAATGCAAATTTTTTGTGAGAAGCACCCCACTATTGGAAGCAAACTATTTATGGACCTAATGGGAAAATACGAAGAAGAAGGGCCAAATCCTCAAAGGAGCAAACAGGGTGTTGCGTTTAGTAATATATATATTTGGTTTTATTAAAATACATATAGATCAATATTGTGCTTTACAATTTCAAAAGTTGTTAGCTTGTGGTACCCTTCAATATAATAAAATTCACAAATCTTAGTATTCTTCGAACATTCTTCGAAAATAAGATGTAGAAGGGCAAAATGCTCAAAGGAAGAAACAGGGTGGCTACAAAAACAAGGCGCTACAAAAATAAGGCGCTATACCTTTTAATTATTTTTTTTTATTTTGCAGGTGGCTATTTATGAAAATGAATGCTTATGAAAATGAATGCTTGGGATACCGAAAAGAGGATTTGAATGGTGCATCATGCTTTGCAGTCCTTCATTTCCATGTAAAGGGAATTCATGCGCGTGTTTGACGGCACTCTCCTGATTAGATGGACCATTATGAGATGGGTAAACATATTTGCCTAAACTGCAAGACCATATCATCGAAAACCCTATGTTCGACTTCTAGACACAATCGCGGTGGTAGCATCGTCAATTCAGGCAAATCCAAGGGTTTCGACTCGAAATTTATCACCGCACATGGGAGTTACTTAAACTTGTCTCCATACAAAGACCAAATTACAAGCAAGTTAAACCCTCTGAATTTGCCTATTCGCCTGGAATTTTGCCTGAAGTTGACTTAAATGGCCGAAGAAGAAAAGAACTTAATATATTGCTTGTTTATGTCAGATGGGACCAATTTTGTTCTAAACATCAATGTAAACAAGCACACTGGCTGTATATGGAGTGTAGTCACTGTTTGGTGCGCAGTTCACTGTTTGGTGTAGGGGTCGCTGCTTGGTGCGCAGTTACATCAAGAAGAATTGTGGAGCCATACTTCTTCATGAATTGCTTGATTATGTCTGATGAGGTTCACTTTGATCTAGATGGCAATGTAAATAAACAAGCAAAATTGCCGTAACTGGAGTGGAAATAATTTAAAAAGACTCCATGAGATGGAACTGCACCCAGAACCAGTTACTGTGTGGTGCGCAGTTTTATCAAGGTGCATTGTGGGGCCAAACTTCTTTGCAGAAAACGGTGTAATAGTAACTGTCAACTGTTCACGTTATTTAAAGATGTTGTAGGGGTTCTTTTTACCCAGATATCCGCCAAAGGCGTATCCGTTTTGGCAGAATTTGGTTGCATCAAGATGGAAAAACTGCACTGTGCATATAGACAGATTATGGCGAATCTCCAATGAAAATTCCCAAACAAATTAATATCCACAAACTCCACTTTCCGCTGGCCCCCAACGTCATCTGACTTGACTGCAACACACTTTTTTATGGGATCATGTCAAGTGGCCGTCGTTGGTGCAGCGGTTAGTGTGCGCGGTTGTTATGCGAGAGAACGTGGGTTCGATCCCTGCTCTGACCACCTTACACTTCTTGCGACGACAGCTACCTCGCTTACTGACGGCGACACTATCGAGTAATATGCCATGAAATAGCTTCTCAAAAAACCGTTCGGAACTGGTGTAAAACTGTAGGTCCCAATCAGTGAGTTCAAACTGGAAAACGCACAGCGCCCCTATCCCTTCATTGGATGTAATGGCAAAATATATATTTATTTATTGATGTCAAGTAAGAGGTGCACAAAACGATACCAATGAATTTGACTGAATTGAAGCAACAATTGAGGTGAGTCCGACTTCAAACCTTCAAGCCGCAATGAATAATTGTGTGATCAGGTGTCGCATATGCATGGATGAGTATGGAGGTCATTTATGGTATATCATCTTCAAATCCAATTAGTTATATATAATAAAATCTAATTTGAAATGAAAAATAATTAAAATACATTGATTAGAAAAAAAGTTATTTCAATTTCTTATTGTAGCATAATTGGTGCGCCACCCTGTATTATTTTTGGAATTTTGTGTTGAATTTACATTTCAAATAAATATATGTACGCATTGTAGTTTTGCTTATCGACTAAATTTAATTAGAGTATAAAGTTTAAATAGACACAAAATTTAGATTCTAATATCGACATCCCTATTGATTTGTTTGTTAAAGGATATTTGTTAAATGAACATTTCTATTCCGCATAAAAATGTATATGTATGTATTTGTTCACACAACTGTAGACAAACATTTCTATATCTCATGATAACATCAATAAATTGAAAATCCAATGGTAAAATTGTTATATTTTATTTGTTATTTATATTGTTATTATGCTATATTTTGTTATTGTTGTTGATGTTGTAGCCATTGTTGTCGTGTTTATTTGATATATTGTTTTATTTCATTATGAACATTTTAATAATAACAATAACAACATCAACAGCAGCAGCAGCAGCAGCAATATTTCTGCTCTGTTGCCATTTATGGTTGAATGAGCCGCATTGCTGGCATCATCATCATCAACATCCCCATCGCTATCCACATTGTCGATGCCACCACCACGCTACCATTAGCAATAACACCATCAACACAACTTCCTGCCACCAACACAACTTCCTGCCACCATAAATGTCAATCAGCCCATTTTCAGACGAACGCCGCCACCTCCATTCTACTTGAATGCCATTTGGGTGTATGAAAGATTACGTGACGTTCACACTATCCAACATACTTCGAACAACATTTGTTTAAAATTTTGCACTGTAAACCAATTAAGCGTACACTCTTTTCATTTCCACCAATCATGTTGTATGACCTAGGATGATGGTGCGAACACACCTTACGAGTGTGGCAATAAAAAAGAAGAGAAATGTTGAAATAAACCTAATGCTCTGTACAAAATTTATCGATTTATTATTGTGAGCGGTTAAACACAATATGAGATCTATATAATTCGAATATTGACAACAATAAATACGGAAAAGCGATATAAATGTCATTAGATAATAATTGTCAGGTTATGTGGATTATAATGAAACAGGTGTTCCCAAACAGGGGTGCCGACAAACTGTTTGAATGGGTGTCATCAGGGCCGGATTTAGGGGAGGGCAAACGGGGCAACTGCCCGGGGCCACCACAAAGAGGGGCCCCCACAATAGAGACTTCGGAAAAAAAATTAAATTTCTGACTAGTAAACAACTTTTCCTTTGATATTTTTGATAAATACGAGGAAGCTGCCAAAAATATCTCAGACTGACGACTATGTAGAATCACGCTCGAGAACCTGAACGAGAAACGTGAGGTTGAATCCGCTCGATTACGGGAAAGCACAAGACGCAAATCTGTCACCGAGGGAAACATACAAAGTATCCGTCTTCACCCCAGTGGTCGACCAGAAATGTGTTTCTGTTTCTCTTACCGAAAGTTTGCTTGCCTATGAAGCTGTACATTCGAGATTTGGATTCCTTAATCACATGGAGAAGATGGATGCTGGAAATTTGCACGCTACAGCAGAGGAATTGGTGGAAGTTTATCACGATGATTTAGAACCTAGTCTTGGTAATGACTTGGTTCAATTTGCGTCTTTGATCGACTCATAAAAAAAGGACTATGGAAAATACCAATTTCCGGAACTATTTTACTTCCAAATTCTCGAAGATCAAAATTTCAGAGCTACATTCCCAAACATTGAAATTGCATTGAGAATGTATTTGGTTTTGATGGTATCAAATTGCACTGGAGAGCGCACATTTTCAAAAATGAAAATTGTAAAAAAATAGATAGATGAGACAAAACCGTCTATCAAAGCTTTCTCTCCCTAGCATTGAAAGTGATTTACTTCGGGAACTAGATTTCACGAAATCATTAACGATTTTTCGGCGAAAAAAGCTCGGAAGGTCCCGAACATTAAATTAAAGTTGATTTAATTTCAGATAATTCTTGTTTCCGATTATATTCATATGTTTGTTAAATAATAAAATAATCTATAGTTGGTTGGTTTCACAATAAATTATTTATTGGAAAACTCGACTGAAATATGTTGTCCAATTTAATTGGAAAATAATTTGGGGCCAGGGGGCCTCCACTCCTTTGTTGCCCCGGGGCCTCCACATCTCTAAATCCGACCCTGGGTGTCATGCCAGAGTTTTCGTAACTAGTTCATACTTTGTATTAAAGACGGCAAAAGTATTATATATTTCTGTTTGAAATGGGTCTACATGTATGCAATTCATGTTCCAGGCCCCAATAATGCAAAAAATAATTGAAATTTGGAAGTACCGATTGCACTACATCCGAGCGTGCCCCAACGGCCATATGCCAGAAATCACACTCAACTCTAAATTGTAAAAAATTTCATTGCAATTACCCTCACAGATCTAATTCTTTGGTAAGGGATTTTAGCTACCAGAACTTTGTTTGACACCACCAAATTGCGGTTGCCACAACCAAATTGAGATTGTCACGACTGCCTCCAGTTATGTCACCAGAAATTCGGTTGAAACAACCTCGTTGGTTAATATATCCGCTGGTGACAACAGAAGTTTCAGCACTTTTCTTTCTTTGAAATGTATTTTTTTATAATTTCGGTGGCAAGTTCTGAAATTCGAATGTGGGTGCAGCAACCATATGTGGCAGCAGTTCGATGTCAACGATAGACTTTGTGATAGAAATGTGTTGCAGAAATTTTGCAACCAAATAAGGCCTTATTGGATCAAATATTGAAATGTACAAAATAAATAAATATGGTTACCACTATCGAATGTGGTATCAGTTTGGTCGCAACAACTGCATGTAAACAGCAGACGTCATCAGTTCATCTTTATATAGAACATTCGACTGGTTGGGTTTAAAACTCAAATCGACGGGCACAACATATAATATCTAAGCATGTGACCCATGCAGCATTGGAATTCAAAACGCTTCGGAAGTGGCGTGTAAAACTAATTTGTTAACTTAACGATAAACGAAGGTAAAGTCCACCATTTCCTCGTTTTCTAGTTGTTTATAAGAAAATAGGAAACTAAATTATCAACAAACATTAAAAAATTCGGAATTGATTATTATAAATTTTTTCTATTGGTTGTAAAAATAGAAATTTCAGTTGTGACAACCTCTAATTCAGTCGTGACAACCTCTACTGCGATTGTGACAACCTCTTATTCGGCTGTGTTAATATCTACTAATTTGGCTGTGACAACCTCTATACTTGTTGTCAAAATTTCTAATGCGGTTGTCACAACCTTTAATTCGGTCTGGTGAACTCTAGTGTGGGTGTGACAAACTCTAAATTCAGTTCATCTAGTATGTCCTCTAGTACGGTTGTGACTGCCTCTAAATGTGCCAACCTCATAGTTTCGGTCACCTCTAATTCGATTATCTCAACCGAATTTTTCCATGGGTCTAGTATGATTTGTTAGAGTTTTATAGTATATTAGAATTAGTCAAATGCAGAGGAAAGTCATTCAAAGATCACCTGTTATTCACAGGAAACTTTGCACAGTATAAGCTTTACATATTCACGCTCACGCATTCTATCCAATTTCCTATGAGTCTTGTGAAATCGATCCGTGTATTGTATAGTAGGGACACAAAATCTGTTACTTATATTTTGGGCTATAAAACAAAATCTAATGAACGTTTTTGGACCAACTTACTTTATATAGTTACTGATATGTATTGTATATAAAAAGCTAAGTTTCATTCAAAATGTCCGCCGTTGGCCTTCACGCACGCCTTAGGTCGCACTGGCCTGCAATAGCAGCACGCACCTCATCCATTGGAAAATTGGCTACAGCACGAACCAGAGCTATCTTAAGGGAGTCAATGTTGGGGTATCTTTGGTGCCAGAACATGTCGTCTAAAACGGTCCACAATTTGTAATCCAGAGGGTTCAGATCAGTGCTGCCAGAGGTCCATTCTTTAGATCATACATCATAAGAGACACCCCACCACACCATGACTGCAGCTGGCTGGTGATCCTTTTCGAACTGTGGGATAAGCTCAGATGCTTCTTTACACGATCGCTCATAAACCCTGTCATTTTGTTTGATACATTTTTCCTGTACGGTAAACATGTTCCGTAAACAAGATTTTTCTATGCAAGTTATTAGCGTACTTCGCCAAAAGGCGTTTGGAATTTTCTATCCTATTTTTTTTAAAGTTGCAAATGTCTTCTACTCCTGTTGAAAGCTCCAAGTCCCAAGTCTTTTTTAATAATTCGACTCACGGACTTTTGCGTGAGTTTCATCTCACGGGCCATGATTTTCTGTTTCCGGAGAGCATTTCGTTGAATTCTTGCTTTGAACTCATATCATCAGTAGATTTCAGACTTTTTTGGTCTCAAGCGTATCAAATTTTGAGTGTCTCACTGTGTAATGGGTATGTTCAATTTACTGTTGACTGTTTATGGTACTACTGGGTCATGTTGTTAAGATGCTTTTTTGGCAGTTCTGGGCTGTGGTTTAATTGAGGAGGAATATATTAAATTGTTCATATTCGCTTGGTATAAGAGACAATATTTACGTTCGTCACCACAGGCCTATTATACTTCAGGCAGTTTCTGATCGCCAAAAATTCAGCTCGATAAATGTTATGATAATCAGATACACTGCGCCAAAAAACAACCCTGTTTTCCTAAATCTGAACTCATATCATAGCTGATTATTAAATTTCAAACATTCTGCCAAATATCGGGGATATTGCACTGGTTCCTCTAAAAGCAGTCAACTCACAGACGCTGAAAAATCTGTATTTTTTCTGTTGTTTGGATGCAAATATAAAGTGTGTTTGGAGCCTGCCGCAAATAAAATATACTTGTGTCCAAACACATTGTGTTTGCTATTCAATATTACATGTGTGAGACACAATGATTAATATGTTAAAATATATGTGTTTTCGACCCACATATATTTATGTTGTGATACAAATACAGCTGTGTTTGTTGCACTGTCTATGCTCTCTCGATCGAGAGCAAGAGAATAAAATGTCCCTGTCTTGTAAGTTTGTATCTGAATTTTTCCATTAATCTCTCAGTAAGTGAGTCGTAAATATTGCTGAATGTGCGTGAAAATTGCAAAAGAAGTCACACTGATTTTGGTGATTATTGTATTGTATTGTATTATTGATGTATTGAGTTTTAGTTTCATGTATTCAGTCGTAAATAGTTCATCGGACAGAGGATATCAAAAGGGCTTGATCAGTGAACAAATAATAAACCAAATCTCGGACGGGTAAATGATTTATGACCACCATGTTCGTGGAACCATGTTCTTGGAACCTCCATGTTCTTGGAAAAGAAGAACATGGTGCAAAAATTCTGTCTGTTCTTGTTGTTGGAATTATAGGCCCTTCAGTAAGGTTAATACTTAGGGATCTTCCATCGATACTAATTCGCACATGTGAATTGCAGAGTTGAGTTTGTATATATACGATTGAAGATCAACCGATAGTATCAATTCAGGCACAGTAGTTAGGCATCTGATGATGAACTAGTCACGGAGTTCGAAACTAGTCATGCCAGTGAGTGTGTGTTGAACTGAATTGTCTATTATTTCCAACAAAAACTAACCATTTTTCAATTCGAAAAATGTTCATGACTTGTAAGCTTGTAGTATGAATTTCTCATTCATTAACCAATAACTAACAAAAATCGGTCAATAAAATTCAAAGTTAACATTAATTACAATAAATAATATATATATATATAGAAATCGAACAAAAATTCGTTTCTACACATTATTATATTTGGGAGGAAATTCGCATATATTTCCACGTAATTATATGTATGTAGGTTTGGGACAAACATGGTAATGCTTCCACTTAAGTATATGGATGTTTAGGATGAATAACGCATATGTTTCCACGTAAACACACACATGTTTGTCAGTAAACATGACTTAAAAACATATGAATATTTGAAGTGTGTTCCAAACATATACATGGTTCCTGCATAATATGTTTTGAAAAATATGTTAGAGAGGCCGTTAACTTTTAGCGTGTAATTTTTAATTTCATATGATTCCATCTGCATTTGTTTATATTAGAAGATTTTTGATTTTTCCTATGAATTAACAGATCAGGGTTTTCTGCCAATAGTGAAATAAAATAAGCAGCCGGAACTGGAATTTAAACTCATGTTGGCCGACGGTCGTTCCGAAAATTGTGAGTCTTTTCTCATCAGCGCCTTAGCGTTCTAGACCAGTGAACGTCTTGTTCCATTATGTTACTAATTGCAATTTTCTTCAATTTTAATCTTTGCAGGAATTCACTATACAGTAGTCATAGCTACCCACTGTAAAAATTTTACATAATTTGTTCTACTCATTCGCCAAAAAAAAATACAGTTGCCTCCCTCTTTGTGATATAAGATATTAAATCAAAAAACTGAATTTTGCCTCTACTGATAAATAGAAAATTTTGAGTGGACTCCCTAGGAAAAAGTAAGATATGCCCAATAAGGAACGAATGGGAAAGAAACGCGCATATTCTCTCCACCAGGAACTCCTATGTTCTAACAGGACCTTTAGGTATAATAGGGATATTTTCTGTCAAAAACGGTTCAGCCGTACGTATGATTAATATTAATATATGAAGCAAAAAGAAAGTCCATGAGGGAGATGAAAGAAAATGATACGGCCGTTAATATAAGGAATTTAAATTAAAGAAAGTACAACTTGAGGTGCGTTGTAAATATCGCTTTACCTCCTTAGCCGAAAATTGCAGCCAAGATCTGTCCACAAAAATTTTGTCGTTTAGAAAATTGTTGGTGGTGAAGATTGTGTAAAATATACATTTCCTTTTTATAATACTGAAGTCGTAATAACTCTTGGTAAGTTTTATTTATGGCAGTAAATTTAATTAATTATACGTTCTGATGAATTTGTTTAAATATTAAGTATACGCAATGTACAACTCGAAGGAGCAGTAGAGATATTTCCATTCGAAATTCGCTGCATTTAATATTCATTTATATTTCGAATATTTTGAGTAATATGGATATTTTTATTCGAACTTACTTACATGTAATATTTATTTATGTTTAAATATAGTGATTTCAAGACAGTGTATTTTTTCAAAATTTACCTGAAAAAAAAGAAAATGTTTGAATATTATACTAATAATATTAAAATTATTAAAATAATTGCATATTAAAATAATAGAATATTAAAATAATTAAATAAATAATATTGTAAACTAGATTGTATTTAGGAGAGACATTTTTTAAATCTATATTTTATAGCCTTTAATACAAATGAAACTTCTTTCAAACTACTTCTTTATATGCGCAACTCAGGTGCCAATTGGTCTAACTCTGCAAAAAGTTAAGAAAAATTGGACACGAAATTTACGTATTCTAATTAAGCGCAATACCCAGAAACACTTAATGCTTAATCATTCGTTGTAATAAACCAGGACGACCTATTACTGATGTTTGTACTACATAATACATACGGCACAATAATGATGTTTTGCGTCTAGTACCACCAATATTTCCTAGACAAAATAGTAAATAAATATTTCAATATTATTTCACAAATAAATGATTAAAATGTGGTATTTTATCTACCGGCATCGGAGTAGCTCATATTAGTAAATTTATTTGATTATGTCGTATAAGTAGTATTATTAAAACGTTCAACGGTGACGTATACTTTACTTTATTTTAAAAAAAATATACCAACTTCGGAGAGCCCCTTTTAAATTCCTTTATGGGTTGTAATTTAGTAAACAAATATTTATTTTATTCCAGTCCTAAACTGCAATTAGATACGGTTTATATAGATCACCCTGACGAATATTTCTAAAGCCGCCAACTTCATTATCCTTATCGTTAAATGTACAAATGCGTTGTGGAATAAAGACAAACCTGAATGACTAGAATTCGTTCGTTCAGTTACCGTGAAATACTACTGTTATATGAAACAACACTTTGTTTTATCCTTCTTGGAATTATAATTTTTTATATCTGTCTCCTTTTAGATTTTCCAAAACTATTTCACCCAAAAACAAAATCAAATCAATCCTGGCATCATTTAGCTTTAAGACAAATATAAATTACATGACATTACACAAATCCTATTTTATACAGATTATTTTTACATTATACTAAGTAATTTGTTTGCTGAGATTTAAACACAAAGTTTGTTAAAGTTAATAGCACTTAATTTTACAAATAAATATCCCTTCCAAATGCCCAGTGCAAAGAAAGGCAGAGAGTGAAAGGAAAATACACACAAAAATAGTAAAGCAAATCCGTTTTGTGCAGTTACATTTAATTATAGTCCAGCAAGGAAGATAGGAAGAACATATCTACGTACAAAAGAAATTGTGTTAGTGATATCAATAGTTTCCTGAAAATTCTTTCGCATAAATTGATTTTTTATTTTTATCTTGCTGGCACAATTCTCTTTTGTAAATCCTTTAAAAAAACAAATAAATTTTTCTCCATTCAAAATCAGAAATCCTTGCAGCACCGGAAGTAAAACAAACCAAAGCTCGACAAAAATGTACTCATAACCTTATGCTAAGCACGTGAGTGCTGGTTTAAACAAATATTTTAAAGAGCATTCATTGTAAAATGCTGGTTATAACTTTGTCGAGCCAAAACTATGGAAATGTACAGGGATTGGTCTCGAAAGCTTTCGGTTCATTAGGTTAGCAGACTTACCCAGAACTTATGTACTTCCGAATGCTAATTACTTTTGTTGATCAGGTAAATGAGATTATGACAGTGGTAGGGTTGTCGAACTAATTATCTAATGTCAAATAAAAGGCAGAGGAAAAAAAAGCAAAAGGAGTCAAAAAATTGCCATTCCAATGACCCTATATCTAACCGGGTAGTCTGAAATAGTACAGTACAAGGTGGCGCAAAAATTGTCACCCTATCAAAAGATGCTTTAAAAACCTTTTCCCATTACATCCCAGGAAGGGATTGGGGAGAGCTTCGTGCAACCAGCGAGCTGTGCGCTTTCTAGTTTTACACTCAACGATTGCGACCTACAGTTTTACACCGGCTCCTAACAGTATTTTCAGAATCTTTTTCATGGCTTAATACTCGATAGAGTCGCTGTCACGCGTAACGCATATTTACCCCTGCACCACAGACGATGTAACTAATAATAATTGTAGAGCGTAGCTTTGCGTATGCGTAATATTAATTTCGTCACATATTACTCATACGACCTATAAAAATAAATGGTTTCCCATGACATCCCCTGAAGGGATTGGGGAGAGCTTCTTACAACCAGTGAGTTGTGCGGTTTCTAGTTTTACACTCAATGGTTGGAACCTACAGTTTTACACCGTCTCCGAACAGTATTTGCAGAAGCTTTTTCATGGCTAACTGCTCGATAGTATCGCCATCACTTAGCGAGGAGGCCGTCGTCGAAGGATATGTAAGGTGGTCAGAGCAAAGATCAAACCGACATTATCATGCACAAGAGCCGCACACACTAACCATTGTTCCACCGACCGATGCTATTATTTCTTGCATATTGCGGCCAATTCCATTTCTGCTTTGACATGTGTTAGGTAAACAGTTACAGGATGCACCTTAATATGACAAGGATCGCTAAACACCTCAAGAATGCGGAATAATTCTTTCAATCCGTCGGTTGTGCTGGCGAAGCGTGCATTTTGGCGAAGATTTCCCGGTCATCCGACACTAACTAACCACATAGTAAGGCTTTTATCCGGTCGCCTTAAAGAGTATAAAACAACACGACATGCCTGCAGGTATGATCGGTCCTGGAGCAGCCGCGACACCAACTAACCAAATAGTAAGGCGTTTAGCCGCTCGCCTTAAAGAGTATAAAACAACACGACATGCCTGCAGGTATGAACGCTCCTGGGGCAGCCGCTATCGTTGCAGTGCCTCAAAATATATCAGCCGGTCCCGGAGTAACGACCACATGACGTGCCACCCAATTGGACATCAATTGGGCAGACGATAAAAAATAAATGGTTTCCCATTACATCCCATGAAGGGATTAGGGAGAGCTTCTCACAAACCAGTGAGCTGTGCACGTTATAGTTTTACACTCACTGATTGGGACCTACATTTTTACACCGGTTCCGAACGGTATTTTTGAGAAGCTTTTTTCATGGCTAAGTACCCGACAGTGTCGCCGTCACTAAGCGAGGTGACCGCCGTCGAAAGAAATTTAAGGTGGTCAGAGCAGGGATCGAACCCACGTCCTCATGCACAAGAGCCGTGCACACTACCATTGCACCACCGACGGCCACGATACTAACAGGGAATTTTTGTCAAAGATTTGAAGATGTTCGATTGCACAGTGCAGACAGTGCATCAGTTATTATCTGTTGACAGTCAAACGCTTGTAACCTACAGCCAATGAACATCGGGTGACAACTTGTGCGCCATCTGTTGCAACAGAACAACAATTTGTTGTTGAACGTATGATTAATTTTAATATACGAAGCAAAAAGAAAGTCTTTGAGCAAGATGAAAGAGAATGATACGGCCGTAAATAAAAGGAATTTAAATAAGAGACAGTACGACTTGAAGTTCGAATGCGTTGTAAATATTCTCTATGATCCAATTTCGTTCGATCTACGGCACAGGGGCAGTGTTGCGAATGGAGAATTTTAAGACCGAGCTGGAATAAACTGCGCTACGTATAAGGAATACAAATTCAGGGCGGTAAGCAAAGGCTTTAATAACTAAACAATGGCATCAATAATGGAAAGAACTGAGAAATTTAAAACTAAGCAAGACAACAAAGGAAAGGATCAATAACATATATTTAAAAATAAGCTAGCGTTAGGTGATCTCAGTCCGTCTGTATTGCGGCAGTGGCACGTATGATAAACGTAAATCTAAGGTAGTAAAAACAGATGGTCCATGGCTGATATTGGTATGACATAAGGGCACTGGAAGTTATACTATAGCTGTGCTAGGGCAATTTAAACCTACAAGTCGATTCTTTTATATCAAACGAACGCATTCGTTTTCTTGGTAAACAACTATACGCTAAGAACGCATTGATATCCGTCCGCTTTGACGTTCTGATTCAAGTCAGTGGAAAGCAAAATCGGTTGTTTGTCGCTAAGCAGGCGAAAGAACCCGTTCGTCTGAGATACTGGAATCGACTGAGACACGAAATATTAGCAGGAGGTAATGGTATTTACGAGACGTAAATTGTAGTAGGTCATGTTGGGTCATTGGTACGTATGATTAATTTAAATACACATAAACATAAAATAGGCGTCTCGAGGGCCGTAAAGCTACGATTTATTGTAAGAAATTTAACGCTAGGAATCTCCAACGAGATATATCATGGGCGATGGTTGAATGATGGATTTGATCTAGTATTGTTTTTCTGTGTCGCTGTACTTCCAAGGAAGGAGCTCTCTTCACTCCCTTCATGGGATGTAATGGGAAACCGTTTTTGTATGCCAGCTTAGATCTTCAATAATGAAAAGGTCTAAGATATTTTAAGCTAAGCCAGACAACAAATGATAGGAGCCATAACATATAAAAAATTGGTTTCCCGTTACATTCCATTAAGCGATTAGGGAGAGCTTCTTACAAACCAGTGAGCTATGCGCATCCTAGTTTTACACTCATTGATTGGGACCTACAGTTTTACACCAGTTCCGAGCGGCATTTTTGGAAGCTTTTTCATTGAAAAATAGTCGATAGTGTCAATGTCACTAGGCGAGGTGACCGCCGTCGAAGGAAAAACTTAAGGTGGTCAGAGCAGGGATCGAATCCACGTTCTCATGCACCAGAGCTGCGTACACTACCATTACCCCACCGACAGCCATAACATATATGTACAGATAAGCAGAGGGTCCTTGGCTGATATTGGTATAGCATACGGGCACTGGAAGGTATACTCCACATTCAGGAAGCTAGAGGCTAGTAGCTGCTACTAAGAAATGGACCCAATCATGTAGTTCTATCTACGATCGGGGTATTTGTGATATTGAGACATATGTAAGAAAACCAAAAATAGATCCTCCTTGGGCCCTTTGAGGGGAGATAAATGAATTAGCTGGTAGGGTTTATATTTGTTTGAGGATTTTTGTAGGACGATTATCACTTGTTATATATTATTTTGGCAGCAGTATGTATGAGTAATTTAAATTCGTGGAAGTGAAAACAGAAGGTAAATAGATGATACTTGTACGACATAGGAACACCGGCACGTATACTTAATATGCAGAAAAATAGACGCTTAATCATTCACTGCTAATACAGATTGCACAAAACCACATAAATAGTTCAATCTGGTATCCTTATTTTTTTACTATAGGAACAACCGTAAGTATGAGTAATAAAGATCACAGAAAATCAGAAATGGATCTTTCCTAAATTCTTTAAAGTGAGCCAAATGATTTATCTGGTACGATTTAGTTTGGTTTGGCTATAAAAGACAACTATCGCTCTGTTTGAATTATTGTGGCACTGGTACATATGACAAACTTAAATCCAACAAAGACAAGTAGATGGCCAATAGATGATACTGCTACACCGGTACACCATAGGAAAACTGGGAGTTACACTTAATATGCACAAAACCATTGGCTACAAAACTTCCCTATAATTCGAGTTTGACGAGATCGTGCATTTCTATAATGTATCCTCATATGTATGACATTAAACCATCTGTAAGTATGATTGATAAAATTCACAGGAAGCTAAAAACTGAGACCCCCTCAACTCTTGAAAACCAGCTACTCAAATTATCTGGTAGAACACGGTTTGGTGTATGTTTTTTATTATGATTATCTCTTTTTCTGTACCATTGTGACAGTGGTACGTATGATAAACTTGAGTAAAAGGAATTAAAAATAAAGGGCATATTGGTACAACACTGGGACACCGGATCATATACTTAATTTACAGCGAATTAGGTGCTACAACGAAATCGAATTTGTGATATTGGTCCAGCTGTAAGTATGAGTTATAAAATTCCAAAAAAATCAAAAATCTATCCTCCCCGAACACTTTAGTGCGAGATACTTTGATTCCATTTGGTTTGTATTTTTTAGGATGATTATATTATTTTTGCATCATCGCGATAGTGATACGTATGATAGGTTTGGGTCCAAGGGACTAAAAATAGACGGTATATGAATTATATTGGTACGACACAATGACAACTGTAAGTGTGAGTAATAAATATTTACCTGGTTGAATGCATGTGTATAAAACAAATATCGCCCTTTATGTATTATTGTGGCAGTCTTGCGAATAAGAAATTTCACTCCACAGAAGTACATACCGATGTTACACACGTGGTATTGGTACAACATAGGGACACTGGAAGGTGGGCTTAATATTCAGAAGACTAGGGTTTCCACCATTTCTTGCTAATTCGACATTTGCGAGATCGTGAATTTTGTATCACACACACCGTTTCCCATTACATACCAAGAAGGAATTGGGGAGAGCTTGTTACAACCAGTGAGCTGTGCGTTTTCTAATTGTTCACTTACTGATTGGGACCTACAGTTTTGAACCGTTTCCGATCGGTATTTTAATATCTATCACCCGTCAAAAAATATTTGTATTATTGGGACAGCTGTAGGTATGAGTAATAATTATCCATGAGAGTTAAAAATATATCTTCCCTGAATTATTTAAGGCGAGCTTAATGAATCATCTGGTAGAATTGATTTTGGTTTATGTATTTTATATGACTATGATCACTTTTTATGTATCATTGTCATAGAGAGACGTATGAGTAGTATAAATCCAAGGAAGTAAGAACAGATGTATAATATATGAGAAGCTGACGAGCAGAACCAGACTAGTCCCCTTAACCGGTTTTCACAGGACAGGTAAATAAGATAGTTTCTTTCTTTTCACAGGAAAATTTTATCAATGGTAGGATCGAATTGCTTTTCAATGCAAATATTTCATGACTCCATAGATGTGCACTTGGAGAGCCCGAAAAAAAATTTAAAATTTAAAATAAAAAAGCTTTAGAAAAAATTTGCTGAGGACATGTGTAGTTTTGTTCACCAACTCCTCATATAATATTGACATGACATAGGGATCCCGGAAGATATATTTAATTCATAGAAACCGATATTCGAATTGGATGAAATCGACAATTTCGAATTGGGTGAAATCCAGTATTCCATTCTAGTATCCTTATACTCGTATTTGTGATATTGGGACAGCTGTAAATGTGAGTAATAAATACCGAAAGAATACAAAAATGTATCCTGTCTGAACTATTTATAGCGAACTAAATGAATTATCTGGTAGAATTTAATTTTGCTTAAGGATGTTTAGGAAGACTATCATTCTTTATGTATTATTGTGTACGTATAAGTAATTTTAATCCAAGGATGTAACAACAAATGGTTCAAAGGTTATATTGGAATACCAGAAGTTATAGTTAATACACAGAAAATGGTAATACGTTCCCTGGCAATTCGAATCGGTCAGAATTGTGAATTCGTCTATGTAAGTAGTATCGCCGTGGTATTGGAACAGCTATAAGTACGAATAATAAAAATCCAAAAAAGTCAAAAAAGTCATTAGATCTTCTCTGAATGATCTAAACTGTGTTAAACAAATTATCTGGTAGAATTTCTATTGGTTTAAGGATTGTTATGAGTCATTGTGATCCTGGAACGTATGAGTAACTTTATTTCAAAGAAGAAACAAGAAACGGTTCACAGATAATATTGGCACGTCACTGGGACACCGGAGGGTATTCTTAATGTACAGAAAATTTCATGCTACACCATTTCTGGCTAGTTTAAATTGTGCGAAAGTTCGTCTTTCAATCTACTAACCCCATACATATATGTGGTATTGGGCCAGCTGTACGGATGAGTAATAAATATCCAAGGAAGTTAAAAATATATCATCCCCGAACGCTTTAAGCTGAACCAAACAAATTATCTGGTTACAAGTAATTTTGGTTAGGAATTTTTCTTTGTGTTTCAGAATGTTACAATTTCTCAAAATCAAATCATATTCGTTAACATGCCTTTAGGGTGATGGTCCTAAAAAGCGGAACATATTTCAGTGCTGTAGTTTGTTTTTTATTTCTCTTTAGATCTGTTGCCAAAATACATTTTACTTTAACGCCCCATCAGTTGCTCCCCATACTCTAGCTTTTCTGCTATTTGTCCTCACCCTCTCTTGATCATGGTGCGATGAATATTCAAAGGACTCACAGAAGTGAAAAGTTGAAAAATAAACCAGAGTTGTAGGAATAAACGAGCCAAACGAATGAATGAATTTTAGTGGTTTGGAATGTTCGAAAACATACAAAAACAATTCATAAAGATAAAGTAAATTTATGTGAGACCACAATAAAAATTAGGTTAACGATTTTCTTCTTTGTTCGTCTTTTTCTGAAGCTTCGATGCTTTAAGGGCATAACCAAAAATACAGGAAAATAAATAAAGAGAAGGCGGAAGTAAAATCATGGAAAATCTGGCTAAAAGAGCAAAATGATGGAGATTTTGTAAAGTGCAGGAATGAAGTTGTGTATGGCAGTAGCTGGAATAGGTTCACTTACAGCCAACAACAATAATTTTATTTAAAGCCATTTAGCATCATCATCATGATCATCATCATCATCATCATCACCATCATCATCACTGTGTGATGCTTAACAAAGACAAATAACACGAAAACTTTAGCTGCAGACAAGGAAAACAAACATCAAATACGGAACAGAGCAAAGGAAACTACACAAGACCGGAAATCGCTGAAGTGCGGTAGTCAATGAGAAAGTTCGCTGCTTTAAAGTTAAGTGGGTGGTTTTCCTTTGGAAGCCTTAAAAATCCTCAAAATTATATCGAACTTTAACAGGATGAAAAACAAATCAAATGCAGGCTGTAACTTTAAAATATCAGCTACAGAGGTTGTCGAACTTTAGAGACCAGCATCGGCTATGTAAATGAATTAGTTTCGAGTGAGCAGTTCCTTTGTTTGTTTTCTGTTGTATTTTAACAAAGTTTGTGGCTTTAACAATATAATTTCGAAGGTGTATTTCTGCTTAACTGCTGCTACATAGAGTTAAAGTAATTGGGTTTAGTAACCCAATAACAACGAGGTAATATACATTAGTAGTTTGCAAAGGATATGCAAAATATAAGGGAACCCTAAAATATTGATATTTATCATACACACCGTTAAACTTTTCATGAGAACAATAAGTTAAGCTAATAAAATGAGCAGGTACTTTGGCTCCGCTTTAAAAATTAAGGACTACAATAAATTGGGAACTGCGAGTAGAAACCAACACCCTCACCACGTCACATTTCAGCCTGTATCTTCAGTGATTTCAACAAATCCCTTAATTTTAGGGCAATCGCAACTGTGTTTGTGGACCTGAACATTCTAATTCTTTCCCTTTTAAAAATTTGCCGGATTTCATTTATGATCTGAATGGCTTTTAAAGTGGACACTAAACCGCAGTTAGAATTCTCGTTTTACCAACTCTACACAAACATTTTTTATCCAGCTTTATACAAACACAACTCGTGTTCTTTTCAATTGCCACACATACCAAGAAGAAGCTGAAAGAAAAATTTTGCTTTGAGCTGATTCTTATTTTTTTTGATAAATTGTTTCAAATTTTTGTTCTGGGATTTTAATGTTTATTTGCTTAATGTCTATCTCAGATTCAGTGGTTCTATGAAGTTATTTACCTTTTCTTTTTGAAAACATAAATGTGGCAGTTGTATTTTAGCATCCCCCCACTTTTCCACAGGATAATCCTCTTGAAATATATTTACTCAAAGCGAGTAGAGGGAGCACCAGCATCATTAAGTTAAAAGGAAACCTTAATGACTACTACAAATTGAAGATAACATTAAGATACATTAAGAGATACTTTGATATCTCTCAATAAAAGTACATGGAAAAAAGGACATCATTACAGTAGAGATGGATTAAGTTACGGTGAATAGAGGCGGGTTAATGAGACGTATGATTTATATAAATTAAACAGATATGACAAAGCGCCGTAATTTACCTAGAGATTTGTGAGAATGAGTTGAACTTTTGGAAGAAAGTATTGTAATTTGTTGGGCATAAAGGGTCTAATTGTGGTGTTATTCAAATAAGAAGTCTGTCAAAAAAAAAGTATTATTTTGGGATATGACCAAAATCATTTTGTTTTACCTTTTTATGATTTTAACTCTTAAATAAAACAAAGAGTAAGTTGCAACATGTGAATTCCAAATTATTATGCCATATTGACATTCTCAAACTCGATGATAAAATGATTTGATTACGGAACAAATCGCCCACGAACTAGACAAGTGTTTCACTTCAATATCTTCAATAATTGTCATATATTTGTTTAAAATCCACAAAAATCGGGCAACTAGATTGTCGGAGATTGATGGCTGCCTCATTTCCTTGTAGAAAATCTCAAAATCCACATAATGTTGGTTGCTCAAAGCTAATCAAAAATTCTTCTTATTATTGAAACGAGCTTAAGATCATTTATAAGTATTGCTTATTTATTTCCAATATTTCGTCTCCACATTGGGCGACTTCTTCAAGGAACAATTTTTATTATAATAATAATAATTAATATAATATATAATAAAAATAATTAATATAACAATAATTGTTCCCTGAAGAAGTCGCCCAATGTGGAGACGAAATATTGGAAACAAATAAGCAATACTTATAAATGATCTTAAGCTCGTTTCAATAATAAGACGAATTTCAGTCAAAGATCAGGAAAACTTAATATACTAATTAAAAATATTAATTTCAAATAGAATCTGCCTCTGTTCTGGTTAAAATTACTTAATATCGTCGAACTCGAGATTTTATTTTCGCCGTCTTTTAAGACTTCAAATTGGTTATTATAGTTCCCTATCTACGGCCTGTTTGATAAAGGAGGTAGTCTAGTCCCTTTTTTTCTAATGACTGCTTGAAAAGGACCAACGCGACTGGCAAAATTTGAAGAAATTGATTTCTGATCTTTGACAATCCCTACTGGAATGTTCTGAGCAGCGTTTGCGTTTCTCGAAATAGTGACGAAGAGGATACGTTAGGAATCAATACTGAGGACTGATATGTTCTACGAAAAAATTCTTATTCGATTTCACTGGAGATATTATGTATCGAAAATGCGCTACGGTATTGCCCAACATAGATATTTGGGCAATTTCCAACTACTTTTACATCAGGCCATAAAAAATAGTGAGATCTAAAAGGGAGCTGTTCTTCCGGAGTTTTAATATACTCACATAAGGCTTTAATTCTATGAAGGAATCATTCACCCCCCAAAAACGTGTTCCACCGTGTATGAAGTGAGATCTGGTGGTGACCACTGTGCGTATGATTATTATTGCATTAGAGATAATAAAGGATAGAAATTTAAACGAGACAGATTCTATACCTGCTCAGGTAATCTAAACATCCTTGAACTCCGTATCTACTGACAACCGCAAGTTTTTGGGTTCGGAGCTTGGCTGTGGCTACGGGGCGTATGATTGTGATATGATTATCATTGTTTTAATATTTGCTTCTCTCAGTAACTAATGAAGTGTTTTGATGTCAGAGAACGCTGCCCATGACATTTATATTAAAATCTAGTATTAAAATGTATTCCAGGATTTTCCTGAAAACCACGATGAACGAAAGCATAACCTGGTATTGAACGCGGTGGGTTTGATTGCAATTATTTTAAAATTTCGTTTCCTCATTAACAAAAAAAAAAGAAAATTTTTAATAATTATTCGTCCTAACCAAAAATATATTCATAACCCGAAAATTCACTAATTTGTGTGAAGTGACAACTTAGGGTGGCCATGGTAAGTATGTTTATTATTGCATTAAAGATAATAAGAAATAATACAGAATAGAGATTTCAACAAGAATCTGTTTCTGTTCTTGATAAAATAATCTGAAAATCATTGAACTCAGTGTCTTTTTACAACCACAGTTTTTTGAATTATGTACAAGTCTGATCTGATTATCAGTTCTTCAAGATTATATTCTCTCTGTAACTATTGTAAACTAGTGATTTCGAAGAGATGCTGTCTATGATCTTCATACTTACATTGGATATACAAAAATTGCAGACCTTTCTGACATCAGCGATAAAAGAATTGAGAACCTGGCATTGAGCACGGCGCGTATGATTACTATAATTTTAAAATTTAAATTTTCCATTAACAAATCCGAAAATTCAGTAATTTATATAAAGTGAGAACTTAGGTTGACACAGTATCTACTCAAACCCTCAAGTTTTGCATTTATGAGCATGGCTTCCACTACGGAGCATATGATTGTGATATGGCTATTATTGCTTTAACATTTGATGCTCTCAGTAACTTATAAAGAACACTGATTTGAAAGAGTCTGCTGAGCATTATACTAAAAGCGAGTCTTAAAAAAAATCCAATGAGTGTTCGAACTCACGGGCGATGTGTTAACACCTTTTTGCTACACGGTACCTGTTCGATTTCTATGAACACATTCGTAAATGTTACATTGGAAAATAAAAAACAGCGTTCAATCATATGATGACGTTACAGTTAAATAATATTAATACTTAAAATTATTTAAAGACCCAGTGCAAGCACATGTGTCATTATATTCTTGCTCAATACTTTTTTTTTATTCCCACAAAAGTCAAAGAATGCAAAGCAACAGACACTTGTACATACATACATACATTGTTATATTCTTACGATATAACCGAAGATCAACATAAAATACTTTTTTAATATTACTCCAAATTAAAACACTTCAATCTCGGCTCGCCGATATCGAATCGCCTTAATTTTTGGCCTAAACTCTTCGTCGAAACCCGCACTAGCTTTTTAATCCAAAAATTAATAAAATCGGCTATGAATTTCCGGAGAAAATCGCGTGGGAAAATTATATGAAAATCGCCCAATAATCACTTTCAATACCGACTGCCAAGCAACGAACAAACAAACGATGATTTACTCTTACAAACCTAACACTTGCGTATGTATTAAATTTATAGTTTACTGCCCTAGAGGCGCGCGTATAGATGTTAACACATCAAAACTACAGTTTTTCCTGAAATCTTCGATAAATTAATGGAGAACCTAGTATTCGATACGGTGCGTATGATTACTAAAGTTTTAAAATTTTTATTTGCTCATTCGCAAAAAATACGCATGTTGTAATCGTTATTCTTTATAACCTAAAACTTATTCATAACCAGAATTGAGAATTGATTATTGTTGCATTATTGTTGCATTAAAGATAATAAAAAGGTAATAAAGAATAAAGATTTGGACGAGAATCTGTTTCTGATCTTGATCAAAGAAAATTCAAATAGTTCAACTCAATATCTACTTATAACTAAAAGTTTTTGAATTGTTAACTAGGCTATGGCTGCGGGATGTATTACGACTATAATATAATTATTATTACTTTTGGATCGTATTCTCTATGTAGCCAATGAAGGGGATTGATTTCAAAGGGATGACGTCTATAAAATTTTGATTAAAATCGGGCATTACAAAAACATTCCAGTTTTAGCTGCAATTCACGATATATGAATGGAGAACCTGGAATTGGACACCGTGCGTATGATTACTATTATTTTAAAACTAATTTTTCTCATTAGCAAAAAAAATATCAATTTTGTAATAATTATTCGTCATAACCACAAAAATATTCATACCTAGAATACTCACTAATTTCCACTTATAATGGGACTAGAGGGCAGATCAATAAGTCCGTGAATTTCTGAATGGAACATGGTTTTTTTTTGCAAAAAAAAATATTTTTCAACATAACCTCCTTTGAGTCCAACGTTTCCTCAATTATTGTAGCCCTTCCAAAAAATTGGATTTTTCGAGGTCCATAAAATAGGCATTTGTTTGATCAATAATTTCATCAATCTCATTGCACGGAGCAATTTCTTTAGGTTTGGAAATAGGAAATATTCACTGGGGTCTAAATCCGGAGAATATGGTGGATGACGTACCAATTCGTAGCTCAATTCATAGAATTTTGCCATTGAGACTCCATACGTGTGCACCCCTACGTTTATTGTAAATTGAGAGCAAACGCGGCACCCATCTTGCAGACAGCTTTCTTAAACCCAACTGATCATTTAAAATCCAAACCACACTGCCATATGAAATGTATATGGCTTCAACCATCTCACGTACTTTTACTGTTCGATCGGCCAACACCATATCGTGGAGTTTATCGACATTTTCGGGTGTATTAACCTCAATTGGCCGTCCAAAATTTGTGCGACCACAACGAAAGTCAACAAACCATTTTTTACCATTGAAATCAATGGTGGAGGGTCCCCAAAGTATTTATCAAGCTTTTCCCTGGTTTGATTGAGGTTTTTTTTTGCGCAAAAAATAATGTTTATGGAGAATTTAAAATTCACTTTTTTCCAGTTTTACAAAAATGCCCTAGGTTGTATGTTTCGACCACTGTTAAATGCAAAATAAATGACGGAACTTGCTCAAAATTTGACAGTAGTCTACTAACAGGTGGTACTTCATATAACTACGAGGGACGGACTTATTTATCCACCTCGTGCGTATAAGTATTATTAAATAAAAGTTTCATTAACGCGTTTAACATTAATTACCACTCAGAAGATGTTTCGTGTAGATGCACTACATTGTATTGAACTTAGGAAATAGGGATAGGATCTAGAGGAATGAGATTGTACACAGAAAAAAAATACGGGGGAATACTGCCTAAAAATATTGTATAATTTCACCTAAGTGCTAAGGCAACATAGGGTTTGCTAGGTTCTACGGCAATGTGAACAAACAGCTTAGGCATTTTTATTTTCGAAATTTCAGCTATAATTTTAGGTAATTTTAATTTTTTATTTTGTTAATTTAACTTCGCGAAATAAGTAATTGTACACACATTTTTAGTAAATTTATCGTACCTTATAGTTATATTTTCTAATAAAATTGACTATTTTGCAATTTAAAAATTACAGACAATTACACAATAAATGATATTTACAAATCTTTATTCATGAACCAAATTTAAAGGGAAGCCTTATTTCTGCTGAAGAATGTTAAATAATCAACTGAGCTTTGATTGGTGTAAGCAGGTGACTGAATGTGATCAAGGAAAAATATAATGGCAGCACCGTACATTCTAAATAATAGCGAAGTAAACATCACAATATGTGTAGGAGTTAAAGTAGCTATGATATGTATTTTGATTCAAATCATTCGTGTTTCCTCTTCGTTTGTATCGATGTACTCCTTAAAATCATAGGCCACCAACACATTTCTACAATACATAATTTTTGTACGGCAAATGCGATATTCCAAACATCGGCGTAGGTCCCATCAATTGTTCAGGATCACGCTGGATTCCAACCCAACAACCATTGTTAACAACTATGGCAGCTAGGCGAACCATGTTCCCCCAATAGGTGGTCTTGCATATAAATTTGCCAAATTTAAAGAAACACTGGCCTATAATCAAAGGACCAATAAACAAACCAGTAATATAGACACGAATGTATAAATAAATTATTAGTTACCTTTTTCCAATAAATTAACTGCTGTTCCCGTACACCCGAATGTATTATTTTTCAGAATATGGGCATTTCCACAGAAAGGTCAACCTTTTGTCACATCACGTCACTCTCGATAATTACTTATATTTTCGGACCAGTTAGTTTGATTGTCTTCGTTTCTTTTACTAACTATGTAGTTACCTACATTCTGTATTTTGGAAAAGAATAGACGACAATCGAACCACATGGTCCTAAAATATAAGCAATTAACGAGGATGACGTGATGTGACATAGGGTGGCACTTTCTCTGGAAATGCCCATATGTAATTTTATATTTTGGCATTTCGAAATCAACTATATTTTGAAGAGTTACCTATTTTCAAATGAGAATTTTACAAAGTCAATAGGAATGAGCATTGCCTAAGAGCTTAGGTAATAAATCATACTTTTTTAGTTTCATACACAAAATGTTTGCCTAAGCCAACCAAGGCAATACAACTTCGAGAAATTTTTTCTGTGTAGTACTGCGATATCGCAACCCATCAAGAAAACATATTCCAGTAAAGGCAAAAAGCTCACCAATACATACAAAATGTATAAAAATACTTAATAATGTACAGGCAGAGAAAGGATAGAATATTAATTTATACAGCTGTTTATATGGATAAGGTTAATCTATATTTTACAGAGATCTAGTTTCGAACCTAGCAGACTAACCCAAACTTGTTTGAATATGCTAAATAAAAGCTCCTTGTGAAAGGCCAGAAAGCATAAGTTAGCAATAGGGCGGGTAATGATCCTCTTTTCCGTTCGTACTTCTGCTACTCGAACGTTATCGTCTGGTCCATGAAACGTTTTTTCGATTCGTCCTAGTCGCCATTCATTGGAAGGTAGCAGATCGTCATCTACTACCACTAAGTCTCCGATGCTTAGATTGGCATTGACGTTTTCCCACTTATATCGCTTATGGAGTGATTTAAGATAATCTTCTTCCATCTTACTGCAAACCGGTGGTGAATAGCCCTTAATTTTAATCAGCGATTTATTAGAAATAGATTTTGATATAGAGGTTCGGGTAAGGCTAGCATGGGGGCTCCATTTAGGAAATGCCCTGGCGTTAATGCAGTTAAATCTCTCGGATCTTCCGTCATTGCGGAGATTGGGCGTGAGTTCAAGACACTCTCTATTCGAGCGAGTACAGTTGCGAATTGTTCAAACGTAAATGTATGTCCGCCAGCAATTCTCTTAAAGTGGCCACGGATTGAAGCTATACAACGATTTTTAGAAGAGATTCTGAATGGTAAGACTTCACTTCCTGAGTTACTTTTGGAAAAGGGGCCTGAAGAATTCCCTTTTTTTTGGAAATGTTTATTCATTGGCTAATTTTTTATATAAAGTAATATAATTAAGCTACAGATGAACGAATAGTGTATGAGTAGTGTAGAGTACGCACTCTTCCGCGTCGGGCTGTCAAGCACATTATAGATAGATGCAATTTGTTTACGTACAACTCATGAAGGAAGAAAGGAGAGCTTTTCCACAACCAGTGACCTGAGCGCGTTTTAGTTTTGAACTCACTGATAGGGATCTAGAATTTTACACCAGATCCAAACAGTACTTTGAGAAGCGTGTTCCTGGCTAAGTGATTGATAGTGTCGCCATCACTAAGCGTAGTGACTGTCGTCGAAAGTAATACAGGGTGGCATGAGCATGTAGCACACCCATGGTTTCGTATACAAGAGGCGCGCTTACTAGCCACTGCAACAACCACGGCTATTCCTTAGAATAATCCTCTAAAATTTAGGTCTTTGTTTAAAGGCGTCTTCCGGAAAACAATTCATTAACACGTACTCTGGAATATAAATAAAGGATAAAGGACTTATTCATGCGTTGAAGCAAGTATCCATAAAGGTGTGATGGTTGCTAAACATCAACAGCATGAGACTACGCTTCAAATCGTTTTCAAATAGCGGGTGTATTAAAGGCGAGGGTGTGGTAGCGTCTGCCAATGTGTTGCTATATTTTATGACTATTTTGGGAGTTTTATTAATTTTTTATCAAGGTTTCCTCCCCCACCACCTAACTGAAAATCAATCGCTACGTTATTTTGAAACGAACCAAACCGTAACCAGGGGGAGAATTGCTTGAAAATTTTCTTTTGCTTGAATATTTTGTAGTATACCTTTAGGAACATACAAATACACAAAAGTGTGGCATATATTTAGGCATACATTTTATATATTTATGATTTAATTGAGTTCTTCCATTCGCTACGTACTGGTGTTGTGTCACCACCAGTCAGCTACAATATCGTAACATCTTCCTGTGAAGAAAAGTCAATTTCACAAATTATTTTTTTTTATTCTGGAATGGTATGAAGCAGTTCGCCAACCCACCCGCTTCCACGTTCAGTTGGTGAGGGTGGTATTTGTAAAATATGTACACCAGGGGAAGGATATTTTCTCCCCGGGTAACTACTTTATGTTGGCACCGGTAATAAGGTGTAGATATTGTATATAAATTAGTAAATTATTAATATTCAATTTGTCGTCATTCGGTTGGGGGGGGGGGGGTAATAGGAAGAGAAATTAGGAGTTGCTGTGAATGTGATTACATCCGTTTGGCTATAGAGTCATAAAAATACTTTAGTGTATAAGAGAAATTTAAGTTTTGTATCGGCTTTGTGTTGAGATATTAAAGGTTTCTGGAAACAGCAGTGAGTTGAAATATGTGTGAATTTTTGAAATGACAATTTGATTTAAGATTATGAGTTGATATAAAGTTAAGTATGTAACTTGTGGATATTGGGGGGGGGGGGGAAACAAAGAAAATACGAAAGAGATAATTAAGTTAATTTATTAGTTAAAATTCCGGTCGACTTTTATACAGTATAGTGCTCTTTCAATCCCGAATATGTTCAGTTTGATGAAGAACACGCTTTAAAGTTTAGTCCATGTATAACCCATAAAAATGTAGGCGAAAGTACTGTACTTTTTTGTACTTTTTATGTTTTTCTTTGATTCAAATCCCAATTAAACAAAGTGTTTTTATCCAAAAAATATTTTCAGTGTATAATAAGGCTAAATTAACTGAAATTAATGATTAAGTGGTATTAGATAATTGAAAATCAAGATGAGTAAATAGATATATAAATAGTTACATAGTGAACGGTTTTCTCTTATTTGGCGAAAGAATCTGGCTATTTGGGAACGGAAAACTCAAAGAAAGTCAGAAAATTACTTTTCTCTCGATGTTTTGAATCAAAAAGCAACTTTTGTTGAGGAAAAATTACCGGTACAATTAGCAAACTAGAAGCTAGTGGCTGTCACAAGTGAGTCAGTATCAAAAAAAAATCACTAGTTTGTCAAAATAACAAAATTTGTATAAAACCGTAACTGTAACTCAAAAGAGTAATAATTCAGTTCCTTTTCACGTACCCGAATTAGGGTAACACCGTCCTCTCCGGCCACGTGTAGGAAAATGTTTACCAAAAACTATCAAACGCACTAGACCGGGACACGAAAAACAAATCCCACAGGCGAGGGCAAATATTAAGGTTCACCTCGAGGCAATTAAAAAAAATCCTTTCCGAGCCCGTGAATAACAGCCAAAATCGTAGTTTCTTATCGTAGGTTTTTGTTTGTGGCTCAATTGTAAAATGCAAGACATCATTATATAGGTCTCGACGAGTACTACATTTTTCCTATAGATTTCGCTGACGTACGACATCATTTTGAAAAGAAGGCCTCTCTATGCTTAAAGCCCTTTAAAAATCAAGAACTTTATTCTTTGGAAGTATACAGTTTTATTCAAAAATAAAAAAGTTACGTATGACAAGATGTATTTACAGCATTAAGGCTCGTTCACAATGATAGCGACAAATTCAACAGGCGTTCACAATGCAAGCAACAAATTTGTTCGAATAAGTTCGAAAAAACAGCTGACTGGCAACATTGTTTACATTATACAGCAGTATACATATTTGGGGATTGAAAACCATGGAGAATTGCAATACAAACGAAAAAGCAAACAGTAAAAAATAGAAAAATTAAATGTGAGACACGGACCTCAGATTTGTACCACTACCCGGAGCAAAAAGTATTAAGTGTTTTTCTTTAGAAAACTTTTCAAATTTTTCTATAGAAATGTTTTAAAATTTTTCTTTAGAAAAGTTTTAAAATTTTTCTATAGAAATGTTTTAAAATTTTAAAATTTTTCTATAGAAATGTTCTCAAATTTTTCTATAGAAATATTTTCAAATTTTTCTATAGAAATATTTTAAAATTTTTCTATAGAAATATTTTCAAATTTTTCTATAGAAATGTTTAGAAACTTATGTTCCATAATATGTCATGGCCTTGAACGGTTTCGATAAACCTGAAAATGCCAGCTTTTTTTAAACTTTTTTCTTTCTACAAACAACTACACATTTCATTCTTTCTTTCTACAAACAACTACACATTTCACATTTGCATCAGCTGATTTGTTCGAAAGCCAGCGACAGTGTTGTATTCTTGATAATAAAAAATTATAATTATATGTGAAATTATTTTTATGGGCAGATTCTACAGATAATATTATTTATTAAAATGATTGTTTTGATACAAAATGTATACATTTTCACTCATACTTTCAAGTTTTAAAATAAAATTCGAAGTAGAGCGCCCCTAGCCGTCAGTAGAATAAACTGATTCGACCAAATTCAAATTTGAAGTAGATTTATACATCGATTCTCTGTTGAGCTGATAAATTATCAGACTTTTAAAATTTATCAGCTTTCTTGTCAGCTATGATATTAATCGGTATTCTACAGAAACCCTGATAAGCTGATAGCTACGAAAACCCACCATAGCAAAAAAAAGCTTTTTGGTGAATTTGAAGTGTCAAAATAAAGAAAACAAACATAAAATGGAAGAACCAGCAGCGAAGTCAGTAAAATTATTTGTGTTTGTCTATGGATTTGTGTTGTTTGCATTGTTCACAATATTTGTGTTATATTTTATTAACAAAGCTAATTGTTTTTTTTTTGCACTCTCCTTTGTTTTTTTTTTTAAAACTGCTTCACTTTTATCTTCGTCATCACTCATGAGTAACAACAGCAACAATTCTTCTTCCATTTTTTTTTTAATTTTTAGTAATTAGTATTAATAATTTAACAAATTTCTTGAAACAATAAAATTATTGAAGTTTTTTATTTCTTGCGCGCTCGAAAAGTAAACAAACATCAATTGTCAGCTGCTTTTACGAAGCTGATAAATTTGTCATAAAAAGAGCTTTCATTTTAGTATGAGAATACCAAACGCTGATAGTTATCAGAAACTTGGTAATTTATCAGCTATGTTGAATTTATCAGCTCGACAGAATCGATTTGTTAGAACCTACTGCTATGACAAATTTGGATTCCAATTTCACGAAAAACATGAAAGGGCATTATATGCAATACTGTGAGTGGGAACGAGAAGGCTTGAATTACAAATTCGTTGCTGCCATTGTCAACGCTACTTAATACAAATATTTGTGCATCGTTGAATAATTACCGCAACTTATTGCATATTTTTTGGCGCTATCTAAAACTTTTTCCAATAAAAATTATTGCATACTTATAAGCGGAAATTTTTGCATACTTTTTAGCGCTATCGAATTTTTTTTTTTAATATTTGGCTGTGATTAAAGCTCTAGTTTAATCTTGCAAGAGATGTCTGTCGGATGAGGCCGCCATATAAACTTATGCAATTATAATTATATTGAAGTCTCAATTAATTATTGTTTTTTGTAATACTAAAATCGAGGGTCACCCCAACATTTCGCTTTGTTTCTTATATTAACGGTTTTTTCAATAAAAGCGCCGTTTTTAGATACCAATGAAATTCTTTATTCCTGTGAAAGTACGTTCAATGCCATTATGTATGAAACTCGGTTTCTTTTGCATGGCCACCACGGGCACGCTTGAAGAAGTCCAGACCCTGAACCAAATTTTCGACGGTTTTCAAGCATAAATCGGCCGATACTGCTGCAATTTCACGTTCGATAGTCGTACGAAGTTCAACAATCGCCGCTGGCTTGTTGGCATAGACCATAGACTTGACGTAGCTCCACAGGAAATAACCTAACGACTGGGCCAATCGACTGGGCCACTTCGCGAGATAACACGTTCACCAAACTTGGTTTCCAATAAATTGATTCTGGCCTTCGCTGTGTGGCTTGTGGCGCCGTCCTGTTGGAACCACATGTCCTCCAAGTCCATATTATCCAATTGGGGCAAAAAATATTCGGTTATCATTGAACGGTAGCGATTCGCATTCACAGTAATGTGTCGGTCTTGATCATCACGGAAGAAGTACGGCCCAGTGAGCCGCCGGCCCATAAACCGCACCAAACCATAATTTTTTCGGGATGCAATGTTGACTCATGGATTTCGTGTGGATTTCTGTCTGACCAATAACGCATATTTTGCTTATTGACGAAGCCATTCAGCCAGAAATGAGCTTCATCGCTGAAGATGATTTACCAATGAAAATCCGAATCATTTTCAAGTTGTAGCGCAGCCCAATTCACGAACATACGACGCTTATGGTGGTCAAGCGGCTTCAGTTCTTGCGTCAATTTGATCTTGTAAGGATGTAGGCCAACATCTTTTCGAAAAATTCGCACAACGACATCACAGAGATGGCCAACGCTTGAGAACGACGTGTGAGAGACACATTTGGGCTTTCTTGAACTGAAGCCTCAGCGGCAGCAATATTCTCGACACTTCGGGCACTTCTTTGTCTCACTGGCACGGGAACAAATTTTTCCACTAGACGCTCAATTGTTGATCTGGTAGGACGATTATGACGACCATAAATTGGACGTAGCGGTCTTAAAGTTGAGGCCACTGACTCCAAATTTCGGTAGTAAAATTTAATAATTTCGACTCGTTGTTGGCTCGTATATCTTTCCATGATGAAATGGCTAATCTTACTGAAGAGAAATGTCAAAAGAGCGCGAAAAAATATGGCGTCGTTTGCTGTCCCTATCGATTTACTTTTGTAGCGTCGCTGCTGAAAACCCCTTTATTATGATATGAACTTGTGGTTCATTTGTCTTTCTGCTGCTTACTATATAATTTTGTATACTACTTCTATCATCAGTTATTAAATCGAAGTTGACTTTGGCGAATTTCGCACTAGAATAGTGGTGAATCCATTCAATGATATTCAGAAAATGTAAATGTTTGGTTGTGCTTATTATAGGTAAATTCTATATAACGTTTACCATGCCGTGTGAAATTACACAAACCCCAAAACTCCTCTAACTGTAAAAGAAAATGTATATAACTGCTGATGCCTACATTTGTTCAGAATGTCTTCTGCTGTACCATTTATTGCCCTCAAGACTACACACGATATTAAGTCCCAGTAAAACCAACTATTTTGGTTGTAATATGGGTATTTATTTTTAAAAACTATATTTAAAAATGTACACAGTTCCATTAATCTCCATAAACTCATTACTCCCTTGCAGGTAAATAAACAATGGTCGTTAGCGTTGTTCGCATGGCACTGAGGTTTGGTTATTAATACACCATAAATTAACACTTCAGTGCAGATTTGCAACCCCTAAACGTTAGTGTATCCCCCGGTTTGTATATTTTTACAACAGAAAATGATAACAAATAAAGATAAATTGCCAATGTATTCATACTTTTATATTAGGGGTACGATTTTTGAGGGCAAAGTTTTTTTTTAAGAAACGGCTAGGCAACTTCAACTCTAGCAAATAGTTTCGGAGCATTCCTCTGAAAGGAGACCTTGCCGTTTCTTAGATGGTAGACGAAGAAACTAAATTTGTTGATTGGTGAACAAAGGGATGTGTTGTTTGTTGAACGAAGGAACTTTATTGGATACAAAACTTTTCTACACTTGGTCTATTATATTTTTTGAAATTTGCGAAATGTTTCATATTTCTGCAAGAGCTCTTTGGTTTTTGTAACAATTTCAAATTGTCCTACACCTGGTAACTATGAACATATCATGGTGCATAAGTATATATGTATATGTCCAGTGTCCATATATAATTTCTGTATGTACAAATGTATACATTTACATATATGTATACTAGGGCGGGTTAATTTTGTTTTTTGATGAAGCGTATAGCAAAAACGTAATCTATAGGTGATTTTTAGAAATTTTGCTCAAGAGACCATAGCTCTAAGATGGATTTGGAGCCCCCCAAAATTTCAAAATAGCTATTTTTCCATATACATAGAATAATTTAATTAAATTCGTCATAAAATTGGATAGATTTATAGTATATTTCGCAGTGTAGGTTTGTTTGAAAGGTATTTGTATCACCTTTCAGAATCTGTATTGATACCAATATTTTTTTTTATTTTTAGTAGAGATATTAGGAATTTTTTGCCGAAAAGTAGCCTAAAATTAACTTTTAACTAATAAATTCAGAATTTTCTTCGAGTTTTTTCGAGATTTTGAATGTTCAGATAATTTCCAACAACTTTTAGTACGATACATTTTTTTGTTTCCGAACTCCTTTTTGTAGGAAACCCGATCTGAAAAAATCAACATTTTCAAGGTTTCAACAAAAAAACACTATTAACACTAATATATATTTTGAAAATTTTGGGGGCTTCAAATCCGACTTAGAGCTATGGTCTCTTGAGCAAAATTTCTCAGAGTCACCTATAGATTACTGTTTTGCTATACGCTTCATCAAAAAAAATCGTTCCATGCCATTTGACCCGCCCTAATATATACATATATGTTATCCTTAGTCTTTTTTGTCGTTGAACCTCAATTCATCAGTGTATGTTTGTTATGCAAGAAATATGATCATTAATCATAGTGAGGTCATCAAGTTGATCCTTATGCTTCAAATTTTCTCCGTGAAGATCAGTACACTTTTGCATGCGCTCAAACAAATTTTCAAAGCACTTTTCCACTCCGATTGAGACAGCTCACAAAACATGGCTTGTGAACGCTTCAACAGCTGCTTCGGGCATCGAAAAACGTTAACCACGTAGTAAAAAGAAGTAATTGTGTGCCAAATCAGTGCTGTACGGCGGCTGACCCACCAACTCGTCATGTTGAGTGCTCAAATAGCCCAGAGTTTCAACTAATATGTGAGAGCTCGCATTGTCCTTATGCAAATTAATCTCTCTTCTCTTATTGTTTTTCTTTATTTCTTCGAACATTAATGGCAAAAAGAAGGTGGTGTCCAACTACGAATTGACCGTTATACGTTGCATTGAAAGCACTGTGGCCACGTGTCCGGTTATGTCGAAAAAAACCCGATCATTTGCTTCGATGTGCTTCTTCCACGAACAACTTTTTAGGGATTTAGCTCGTATTGAAAGACCCCTACGGTGGATTACTGTTTTGTTTTGGGCTTGTATGCATAGATCTATAATTCGTCACCTGTGATGATATTATACACAGCATTTGAGCTACCGCGGATGTATTTTTTCACCAATTCTGTACTTACATCGTAACGAGCCTCTCTTTCAGCATTCGTCCAATTATGTTGGATCCATTTATTATGTGGGATCCAATGAAAACAAATCTTTTTCACGGCCCAATGAACACGTAATATCTTACTGATGCTTGTCATACTAATGCCCAAGTATGTCTCAATCTTATGGTATGTCACATGTCGGTCTAGCTTTATCACAGCATCGATAGTTTCTGGCAAAACGACCGAAGTTGGATGAACTTCACGAAACTCATCCAGGAGTTAACGGCATCCGAGACTGAACTACTGGTATCAGCGATTTATAATGGGTTTTGTTGGTGCTTCATCACCAAAAGTCGAAACAAGTTGATGCAAACACTCTTGTCGCGATAATCCACGCCGAAAATCGTAACAAACCATGGCACGAAAATTTCCACGGGCTAATATAATTTTTTTATATAAAATGTTCATATAAATTTTTCTATATATATTTTTCATTACACTGTAAATACAACAAGTAGTGCTCGTAAGTGAAAACGCTCTATGTGTGTTTATGCCAGAAAATTGTAAACTTTCCAATAGAAGTTCCAGTTTTCATCTGGCGACAGTAGTACTGCCGGGAACCGAAATATAAATAGCAATCCCCGTATAAGATACGTTTGTGATATGTCACTAGTTTCGTCTTAGGTGACATAAATTGTGAATGAATAGGCAATCTATGTAAGACCATACTCTTGACTTTTCAGCATTAGGTCAAAACTGGCTCCATCTAATGCCAATGCTGCTATCTTTTGTCAACAACGAGTCATGTGAATAGAATTTCAAGTTTTTCAGTAAACATAAAACTGAAAACTGTATATTTGAAATCTATGTCATAAGTTTTCAGAATTAATATCAAACATATTTGAAAATGTATACAAGAATATGAAAATTTTCGACATACAGATGTATATTTATCAGTATATCGATGGCTTAATATAAAAAGGCCTAACTCGATTTTTTGTTACTTGACAGGAGAAGGAAAAAACTTAATAAAATCCGTAAAATTTTAGATACAAAAAAATTTTTAATGCAATTTCCAAAAATGTGTTGCTTCGTTTTATTAAAAATTGCATTAAAACTTTTTTTGTATCTAAAATTTTACGTTAATTTATTAAGTTGTTTCCTTCTCCTGTCAAGTAAAATAAAAACCTAGTTACGCCCTTTTGACGTAGAATACGTCCTACCTTACGGTATAGGGAGTCATGTCAGATTGTTATTGTTGTAAACTTTATTTCATTGATTATGTGGAAACGGCGAGATAACTTTTTTTAAAAATATTTTTGTAGGTAAATGAAGATGTTATCTTTCGTTTGATCTACATTTCATATTGGTTGATATCTTCCTAATATTTAAATTTCTCAAATGAAAATTGTTTAAACACATACACTCAAACATATGTGTGGTGTTTGGTTGAGTGTTTCAGTTTGTAGCGTGAACACAAACTATGCTGCTGTTTCAGTGTGGACACAAACCTTCGGCTGTTGTTTTGATTGATGAAATATTGAAATTTCGTATATTTCGTATATATTTAATCATATTGATTTGCGTATGTTATTTATCATTTATCCTTAATCTTTTAATTTAAAAACATATTTATCCTATTTTTCCTACCATAACCTTATGTATATTATCAAAAGTAACTATCAAATAAATAAATTCATTTGCTTATGTTATTTATCATTTATTGTTATATATGGTTTCTGTCTTATCGGATGGCGTATTCTACGTTAAACTTAATGGCCGGGTCTCTGACACAGCCTGCAGGGACAGTCCTTGGCCGAAGGCCATTGAGTCTTCCTTGGGCATAAGCATCACTAGTTCATTTGGCCGTGAAAAAGATTTGTTCTCTTTGGATCACACATAATATGACGACGAATCAGAAAAAGGCTCGTGTCGATTGGAGCAAAGAAATCTTGAAATAATATAAACGCGGTAACTCAAATGAAGTGTAAACCATCGTCACTGGTGACGAAACATGGATCTATGCATATGAGCCTGACACAAAACAGCAATCGACCATATGGGTCTTTCAACATGAGCTAGATCCTACAAAATTTGTACGTGGAAGGAGCAAATCGAAGCAACTGATCGCGTTTTTTTCTATATAACCGGTCATGTGGCCACAGTGCCTTCAGTGGAACGTAGGGTGGTCAATTCGGAGTGGTATACCAACATTTGTTTGCCCACAATGTTGGAAGCAAAAAAAGGAAAAACAATCAGAGATGAAAATATTACTTTGCATCAGGACAATGCGAGCTCTCACACATCAGCTGAAACAAACGGCTATTTGACCACTCAATATGTCGAATTGATGGTACTTCCACCGTACAGCCCTGATTTCCTGCGTGGTCGAAGTGTTTTCACGCCCGAAGCAGCTGTTGGAGCGTTCAAAACCCATGTTTTGGAGGTATCTCAATCGAAGTGGTAAAAGTGCTTCAAGTACATGCAAAATATATTGAATATATGTGACTTGCTGCACGAAAGGGTACCTCTGCGCCGAAAAGAAGTTATTGAGAAAATCGCGTTTAAAAAAAGCGCTTCGTTTTTCCGCTACAGAAGAACCACCAAAAAAGCGTATTAGGAGTAAAAAAGAGTAAAACTTTGATATTTTTGTAATTTTGTACCTTTGATATTGAAATTTTTTTAAATTTCAAATATTATAATATATTTATATTTATATTTATTTATATCACATTTTTCAATTTTTTCATTAATTATGTTCATCTTTACAGGGGGTTTGTAAAAAAACTAACAGACATAGAAACTTGCGGTTTACGGCATTTGAAAGATCGTTTTTTTTTCCTATAAGAATCACTCAAAAGTAAAAAAAAATATTTCGGCGCAGAGGTCCCTTTTCGTGGAGCAGGTCACATATGAGAATATTTTGAAAACCAATAAACCCATTTCCAATGATAAATTATTGTTTTTTCTATTGCTGAACGCGAAATATAAATAGCAATGTCGTATACATTGTCAGCACCTACTGACATTGTCCTAAGGAAATTCTACTGCCAATATATTCAACACCAATTTTCAAACTGGGAAGTATTTGGTTTAAAGCGAAATTGAATCATAAAATTTGCATGGCCCACCCTTAATAAGGCACCAAATTCGTCGTCTATCCTATGCATCTTTTGGCGTTCGCTTTCTGGTATTTTTGGCCCAACATGCTACGAGGCTCAAATAATAAATTAACCTCTCCTCTAGTCGTCATAGAGGTTTCCCCTGTGGCTTGGTTCAACACTGTCTTCGCAACGACTAAATGTTTGTTTAAGAAATCTTTAAAACCGGTTAGTCTTCGCTCGTTCTTAGGAATTTTCTTTTCTGTGTAGTCCCCAACACAGGCTGCAGCGTACTACACGCTGAAAAATCTATAGTTTTTTGTTGTTTGGATGCAAATATAATGTGTGTTTGGAGCTTGTCGCAAATATAATATATTTGTGTGCAAACACATTGTGTTTGCTATTCAATATCACATGTTTGAGACACTATGATTAATTTGGTATAATATATCTGTGTTTGTGATACAAGTACAGCTGTGTTTGTTGCACTGTTTATGCTCTCTCGAGAGTAAGAGAATATAAAAAGGGCAACGAGAGACTCTATCTTGTAAGTGTATATCTGTACTTTTGCATTATTCTTTCCGTCAGTGAGTCAATAATACTCCTGAATGGGCGTGTAAATTGCAGATGAAGTCAGAGTTTCTTACTTTGACTGATGTATTGCGGTTTAGTTTCATGTATTCAGTCGTGAATGCATCATCAGATAGAGGATTTCAAAAACGCTTGATCAGTGAAAAAAGAATAAACAAAGGCTTGGAAGGTTAAATGGTTTATGATGTTGCTTTGCTTCATGTGTATACAGGGTGATTCAGGAAGTACCGGACAAATTTCTCCAGCGTATTCCTTGGCTCATTTCATGAAGAAAAGTCCACTAGAAGTCCACTAGGACTTGATCAGTGAAAAAAGAATAAACAGAGGCTCGGAAGGTTAAATGGTTTATGATGTTGCTTTGGCTCATGTGTATACAGGGTGATTCAGGAAGTACCGGACAAATTTCTCCAGCGTATTCCTTGGCTCATTTCATGAAGAAAAGTCCACTAGGACCATGTCCGAAAATGCAAGGGTGCGAAATGGCAGCGGGTTTAAAATTTTCGGATTGGGGTCGGAGGGTAGTAGGGTAAAATTGCTAACTTCTGAGCCAGTGGTCGGATATTTTTTTGGGCTTGTTGGAAAAGTCAAAACGCTGAGATGCAAATCTTTCGGAACTTTGGAACGGTAAGACCCCTGGGCTTTGTTTAAGTCATTTTGGAAAGGTAAGAGGTATGGCTATCTTTCAGTAAAAAAAAACATAAGTTACCTGCCACCTGGCTGAGCAAATTGAGGTTATGTGAATTTTTTTCCGAAAGCTCTGTATCTCGGCGATTTGACTTTTTCTACTTTGTTTTATTGATTCTGAAAGGCCTCTTAAAGACCTTTCCAACAAGCCCAAAAACAAAAAAATCCGTTCAGTGGCTCAGATGTTAGCAACTTTAACCTACTACCCTCCGACCGCCAATCCGAAAATTTTGCACCCGCTGCCATACGCACCCTTGCATTTTCGGACATGGTTCTAGTGGACTTTTCTTCATGAAATGAGCCAAGAAATATGCTGGAGAAATTTTTCCGGAATTTCCTGAATCACCCTGTATATTTCGCATATATGTATTCGTGTTGCCAAAGTGGGAACCGTTTTTGAGGATAGAAACTGGAAAGGGAAACCGATCCTTTGCTTAGAAAATATAACAAAAAAAAAGTAATTAATACACGCTTGGCTGGCATGAACCACACTTATATATAAGTTTATTGTTTGTGTACCAACGCATAGTGATAACCAACGCATAGTTGAAACCTTCTAAAACCAAAAACCTGAGAGACAACAAAGAAAGGAGAAACAACAGAGCAGCTGATTCTTATTTCATAAAAAAAAACAAATAATGCCTTCAATGCAAGTAAATGTAAAAGGGTCGTTTTAAATGTTTCAATTTTTTGTATTAATTATTTATAAATGTGAAATAATTTTGATAAAAAATAGCTACATTCCAAAATATCCACCAAAATAATCAATTTCAAATACATATTTCTTTTTTATATTTTCTATTAAAATGTAATTTTTCATTGAGAAAGTAATTTTTAATAGATTGATCTTGAACCGAACTATTATTGAAGAACATGAATATTGATCAAATTAAGTATAATAAATAATACATATATATTGAAATAAAAGACTAATTCGTTTGTAAATATTGTTTTGTTTCGGAGGAAATTGGCATATGTTTCCACGTAAGTATATAGAGGTTTGAGGCCAACACGGGAATGCTCGCACGTAAGTATATGGATGTTTGGGAAGAAGAACGCATATGTGTCCACGTAAAAGCATACATGTTTGCTAGTAAACATGATATAGTTCGCATTTAAATACAAGTGAGTTTGGCACTCGCAAACATATGAATGTTTGAAGTGTGTTCCAAACATATACATTGTTCCTGCAGAATATGTTTGGGAGAATATATTACAGAGGCCATGTTAACAGCGTGTAAGAATTTTTTTAATATAGATTTCTACCAGGTCAGCCTTCACACGGTCTTTTGCACCTTCTCCTCTGATAAAGCTCTTAACCCTGCTGTTAGATTAGGACCATTTGGTCCAAATTTTTTCTGTTTTCCCTTGTAACTTTGGAACGGTGATATATACTGACTAAATTTTTCTGCTAATGGGGTCTTTTAATAAAACAATGTTATGTGCGAAAATTAAATTTTCTAACTTTATTCAGGACTGAGAAAAATACAAAATGACGAATCTTAGGTTAGAGGACCATTTGGTCAATAGTACATTTTTTCATTACCAAGCGAATGTAAATTCATCTCAAATATTTAGAAGATGTTTTTGATATGTCAAATACTTGCTTTAGAAATTATTGAACCAAAATAGTTACAAAGGATAAGATAAAATTATTATTTTGGATGAAAATTCCAGTATGGACCAAATGGTCCCTCAACCTAAGATTCGTACATTTTTTCATTACCAAGCGAATGTAAATTCATGTCAAATATTTAGAAGATGTTTTTGATATGTTAGCGGATGTTTTTGATATGTCAAATACTTGCTTTAGAAATTTTTGAACCAAAATAGTTACAAAGAATAAGATAAAATTATTATTTTGGATGAAAATTGCAGTATGGACCAAATGGTCCCTCAATCTAAGATTCGTAAGTTTTTTCTAATCTAACAGCAGGGTTAAGTGAAACCTTGCGCATCAGCATTAGAAAAACAGCATGTTTCCACGGAATTTTGTTGATCTGAGATCCCTTTGTCGGAGGAAAATAATAAAGTACATAGATTTTGACTTTGATGAAAATGGACTAAAAAGCCTAAGTATCGACAATGTGGCACCGCGGGCTATTAAATTGGTAACTAAAAAGCGAAATCTTTCAAGGACACTTAAACAAAAACGACAAGAAGTGGTGGTTGGGATACAAAACTTTAAAAATGTTTATAAAGAAAAGACATGTAGACCGATATCTTCGCTAAGAAAATGTGATATTTTGTAACTTGAGTTCTTAGTATTAAATACAAATTATGTTTAGTTTTAATTTTGTTTTCGTAAAAATGTATGTTAAAAGAATCCTTAAAATTCGTTGTTGAAACAAGGAAAATTTCTGGTATTTTTACAACATTCAATAAACAGAAAACTTCTGTACATACTTATATTTATATAGAACATAACAAGAATACTACACAAACAATACTTCATATACATATACCATATCAAACACATACAATCTCATATACAACCGTGCAGAGTATATAAAAATTTACCCAATTTCTGTGTATTTCTGAAACATCTTAATCTTTCTTTTGTTGTTAGATTTCCTTCCCCAAAGGCATTTTCTTATGTAGACCATGTACAAGTTCATAACTGAATGAAAATATCAAGAACAAAAACATAAAATTCGAAAATATGTTGCCTTAAAAGTAACATGTGTAAACTGAATGAAGAACCAACTTTAAAAAAGGATCCCAGGCAGGAAAATTGGGTGTGTTGTTGTTTTCATATTTTGCTAAATTATATTATACTTGTTGGGCTTTAACAATGTACAGATTTCTTGCTTTGCTCATCTAGCCTTCTAAGCGCAAGGAGCAATCAATGAAGCAATCAAACCGGCATCAACTTGGCTTTTCTCTCTATATATACATATGTATATGTGTGGGTACATTATCCAACAGCCAAAAATATTGTAACTGAGGGTGGCTGCAATATTTTTCGTGTCCTATGTGGGCGAATGATGGAGCAACGAACTTTTAGCAAGAACAATATTTGGCTTCCATAAATGTTCAGAAACCAATCGATTTTATGGCAATTTTTGGTTGAAACAGAAATCATTAAAGCCTTAATAATTTCCAAAACATTAATAACAGTAACGACGATATCGATGAGAACTTTATAACGTTATAAGTGTCTATAATAATTGCGCGATGATGATGATGTGGGTGATAATGTTAACGAAAGGACGTAGACTAGATTTACTGCTCGTGCAAGGGGTGGAAAAATATTACGTCAAAAGAAAAATCATTTCCTCTTCATTTGTGTGATTAACAACCCGTAATTTGATATTTATGACATTGAATGAAAAAAAAATCAATTTAAACAACCACCCGCTTTAATGTACGATTGAAATGAATTTGGGAACTGAATGACTTTGGGGAAATTGAAAACGATGAAGAGGAAATTTTAATAAAATTTGCAAGAAATGCAGTGAGGGCATAGACATGGAAAGGTACTATGGCCAGGGGTTGATTTTACCACTTCTAAAAATATTTTTTCCACAACTTCCACTAAACCTTATAAAAGGGCTTCGCAAAAACAATAAATGGCGATCTGCCACTCCTTTAGTACCCTACCATAAATTTCTCACTAAAGACTAGGCGCCGAGAAAAACGGCCCCAGCAAACATATTGACTTGAATTTGCACAGGAGCCCTCAATGCAAACTTTTGTACTACTGCCACTCCTTTGGTACCCTACAATAAATTGTCCACTAAAGAGTACGCGTCGGAAAAAAAGGCCCAACCAATATATTGCCGGATCCATGTATATATTTGGAACATTATTTCCATGAAATGAATATGTACAATAGCCCACAACGCAAACCATTGTACTACTGCCACTCATTTGATACCCTACCATAAATTTCCCACTAAAGACTAAAAAAAAATGGTGTCCCATAACATCCCATGAAGGGATTGAGGAGAGCTTCTCACAATCAGTGAAATGTGCACTTTCTAGTTTTACACTCACTGATTGGGACCTACAGTTTTACACCGATTCCGAACGGTAGTTTTGAGAAGCTTTTTTCATGGCTAAGTACTCGATAGTGTCGCCATCACTATGCGAGGTGACCGTCGTGGAAAGAAATGTAAGGTGGTCTGAGCAGGGATCGCTCCGAAAAAACGGCCCCAGCAAATATATTGCAGGAACTTTGTTTAAGTTTGGAGAATTATTTCCATGAATTGAATATGAACAAGAGCCCACAACGCAAACCTTTGCACTACTGTCACTTTGTTTGTACCCTACCATAAATTGTCCACTAAAGACTACTCGCTGAAAATGGTCCTAAAAACATATTACAGGAACCATGTGCATGTTTGGAATATTGTTGTCATGAACTGAAGATCTGCTGCTATTTTCCTTTGTTATCTGCCACGTTTGCATTTGCACTACTGTCACTTTTTTGGTACCCTACCATAAATTGTACTCAAAAGACTAAACTACATGCTTAAAACGGCCCTAAAAACATATTCCAGGAATCATGTAAATATATGTTTGGAATATTGTTTTCATGTCCCTTTTTTCCTTTGTTGTCTGCCACGTTTGGGTTGTCAGCTGTTTTCAACAAACAAAGCCACATTTGGGTTACAAAAATTTATATTATAACCTTCTGATCACTGTGTGTCCAAACACGTAATATTCAACAGCAAACACAATGTGTTTGGACACAAGAATACCATATTTTCGACAAGCTACTAACACGGAATATTTTCACCCACACAACAACAAAAATACAGATTTTTCAGCATGCCTGACTAATCAGGGATTCAAGCCGTCTCTTATGGTGAAGTTGCGGCAATATTTCTTAAAGTGTAATATCCAAACAATCTTCGGAGAAGAACCACTAACGCCAACCAAACACAGCATAAACGACTGACCTTAAACTCAGATAAAAAGAAATATGTTGATTCACAAATAAGGTGAGCCTCTTTTCCTAGGGAATACAATGAAACTTTTGTACATTATAGTAAACCGGGATCAAACGCTACACTGAAAAAATAATATACACCCACACAAAAAGTAACTGAATTAGCCGCAACCAAAAGTAGAGACAGTCACAACCATATTAAATGTCAACAGAACCGAAGTAGAGGTTGTCAGGAACTCATTAGAGATTGTCATGACTCAGTCGAGGTTGCTTCGACCAAATTTCAGTTGCGAGAAATTTATGCAGTCGTGACAACCTTAGTGCAGTTGTGGCATTTACAATTCCTTAGCAGTAACGTTAGCAGTTTGCTACAACCTCAGCGTAGCAAAGGTCAATGCACACTGCGTAGGGAACACTATATAACTTTTGAATTGATAGTCAACCTGGATCGGAAACTACACTGAAAACACAATATACTCCGCAGAAAAAATTAAAGAATTAGCCGCAACCAAATGTAGAGGCTGTCTCAAACGTATTACATGTCAACACAACCGAACTAAAGATTGTCACAAACATATTAGAGATTGTGACGAATTACTCGAGTTACTAATTCCAGTTATGAGGACTAAATTAAGTTCTGATAACTTCAGTTTGGTTATCGCAACCACAATTCGGTGGCAGCAACTGAATTTGCGTTTGCTACAACCTCTATTTAGTACCGGGAGTATAGAGCGCAATGTGGAAAAGGAAGGTTGACACTATATAGGAGTTGTACTTGATAGACATGCTGGATGAGAAACAACACTGAAAATGCCATATACGCACAAACTACTTACAAATATATCAGAATTCGCATCATCTGAACATAAAGGTTGTCACAACTACATTTGATGTCATCACAACCGAACTAGAGGTTGTTACAAACACACTACAGATTGTGACGACTTACTCGTTGATGCTCCTAACGAATTTCAGTTGTGAGGACTAAATTCAGTTGTGACAACTTTACTTCGGTTGTGGCAATGAAAATTCGGTAGCAGCAGCTGAATTGACGTTTGCTACAACCTCTACTGAGCACTTGGAGTATAGACCGGAATGTGGAAAATGGCAATGCTCGCTTTCTGGGTAACACTATATAGGTGTTGTATTTGATAGACATCCTGGATGAGAAACAACACTGAAAATACCATAAACGCACATAGTAAATATAACAGAATTCGCACCATCGAAATATAAAGTTTATCACAACTACACTTGATGTCACCACAATCGAAGTAGAGGTTGTCACAAACATATTAGAGATTGAGACGACATACTCGTGGATGCTTCCAACGAAATCAATTTCCGAGGACTAACTATAGTTGTGACAACTTCAATTCGGTTGTAGCAATGACAATTCGGTGGCAGCAGCTGAATTTACGTTTGCTACAACCTCTACTGAGTACTTGGAGTATAGAGTGCAATGTGGATAATGGCAATGTTCACTTTCTGGGTAGCACTATATAGGAGTTTTACTTGATAGACTTCCTGGAAAAGAAACAACACTGAAAACACGATATGCGCACACACTAAATATAAGTATAACAGAATTAGCTGCAAACGAATGTGGAGGTTGTCTGTTCTACACAAATTATCAACACACCCCAACTAGAGGTTGCAACAAACCCTATACGGATTGTAGAGCTTAACTATATTACGTTCACCCTGAAAAGTAACGGCGTCTCTAACATATTCTCCCAAACCATATTCTGCAGGAATCATGTATATGTCTGGAATACACTTCAAACATACATATGTTTTCAAGTCCCGAACAGACTTGTATTTATATGTAAACAGCATTATGTTTACCAGCAAACATGTATGATTTTACGTGGAAACGTATGTGTTCTTCATCCCAAACATCCATATTCTTACATGGAAGCATATGCGTATTTCCCCCCAAACATAATAATATTTAGAGACGAACTATTCTTTGATTTCAATATACATATATGTATTATTTATTATAATTGTTTTTATCAATATAAATCCACATTTATAAATAATTAATACAAAAAACTAAAAGGTTTAAAACGGCCCTTTTTGCATTTACTAGCATTGAAATTATTATTTGTTTTTATTTCATGAAATGAGAATCCGCTGTTCTTTTCCCTCCCCTTTCTTTGTTGTCCCTCACGTTTTTGTTTTCGGAAGGTTTCAGCTATGCATTGGTACACAAACAATATATTTATATACAAATCTAGTTCATGTAAGCCAATCGCGGATTAATTACTTGTGTTTTTTTTATTATATTTATTTCACAAATGGTCAGTAGTTACGATTTCCTCAGTAAAGGTTCGGACATACAAAGGGCTTCATGATGTGGCCCTTTCCAATTTCTTTCCTCAAAATCATTTCTCACTTTGGTAGTACACATACATATACACGAAACACATACACAAAAACCAAAGCAACATCACAAACTATTTAACCGTCCAAGCCTTCGTTTATTCTTTTGTCTCTGATCAAGCGCTTTTGTTATCGTCTGTCTGATGAACGATTGCCGACTGAATGCATGAACCGAATCCCAACACATCAGCCAAAATAAGAAACACTGCCTTCATCTGCAATTTAAAAGCACATTCAGGAATATCTGTGAATAACTGACGGAGAGAATAACGCAAAACTACAGATTCACACTTACAAGGTAGACTCTCTCGTTGTCTCTTTACCTTGCTTTTATTCTCTTGCTCTCGAGAGAGCATAAACAGTGTAAGAAACACTACTGTGTTTGTATCACAAACACATATATGTTTGGGTCGCAAATATATATATTAGAACATATTAATCATTGTATCTCAAACATGTAATATTGAATAGCAAACACAATGTGTTTGGACACAAGTATATCATATTTGCGACAAGCGCCAAATACACTTTATATTTGCATCCAAGCAATAACAAAAATACCGATTTTCAGCGTGTAGGGTCGAATTATGAAGTCACCTTACAACATCGTTGGAACTCTAAACGCCAACAGTTTTTTTTTGACTAAGATATTTTTCCTTTAGTGGCCTTTATCGAAGAGTTTCTCAACGGGGTTTTTCTTCATATAGCCACAAACTCCAAACAAAAGTCCGGTATATTTTTTGGTTAGAGTTGGCACAGATTTTCTGTCATCAACGTTGCCTCTGGTTAGAGTAATTCCTTGAATTTCTCCAATCTAGTTACTCTCGAGTGGCTATTCCACAATGACGCTTTCGTTAGTATTTTAGTCGAAATGGATTTGATCTGGTTTCTATATTCTTGTAATTTCAAGTGAAAATATATTTCGAAAGTGCTCCAATTTGCGATATAAAATAAAGTCTGTCGATCGAACCATCTTGAGTTACTGGAAGCCAGTTTCAAGCAAATTGGAGTGACTGGCTTTAGCTGGAGCGCACTAAACGGACGATGTAGGCTCAAAGGTACTCTACAAAAACCTTAGACGTTCCCGTAATCAGCACTTGAATGTGCTCTACTGTCCAATCCAAGATATTCTTTTCTGTGCACCCTAATGTTTAGGGCGTCATATGTAATTTCGGGATTTTCTCCAATTGTTTCTGGTGAAATAAATTTAGTTTTCTGATAAGATTGGAAATTTTAAACTTATTAATTGGTAATCCTGTGGCCGCCGGTGGTGCAATGGTTAGTGTGCGCTGCTCTTGTACATGAGATCTTGGGTTCGAACCCTGCTCTGACCACCTTAAAAAAAAAATTTCTTCCGGCGGCGGTCACCTCGCATAGTGACGGCGACACAATCGAGTATATAGCCATGAAAAAAGCTTCTCAAAATACCGTTCGGAATCGGTGTAAAACTGTAGGTCCCAATCAGTGAGTGAAAACTTGCAAGCGCACAGCTCAGTGATTGTGAGAAGTTCTCCCCAGTCCCATCATGGGATGTAATGGGAAACCATTTATTTATTTATTTATTTTAATTGGTAATCCTTTGTCTAGGTTATGAAGAAGTTTGTTCAGTTCAGTTTTGTTTGTTGGTAACTTGAAACAAAGTCCATTTACTGCAACCTCTAAACGCCTATTTTAGTGCTGGTAAATTCACTGGTAAATAATCCCCTTCCGTGGGGTTTTATGTTTTCAACATTTCAACATTTATGCCAATATAAGAATCTGTTTGTTATTTACCGCAACGACGTCGGCTGGCGGGTCTCTTGAACTGCCACCAAAAGTGGCATTCACGGTGTGGCATTTCGTGTGCGCTGTGTTCACTAACATGTCATGGTGAACTGTCTACATTTCAAAGCGAAAACTCCGTCGCTTTTGGTAAACAGAACACAGAAAGGAAACTTGATAAAATAATAGCAAAAACATAAAAGAAAGCGGCGGCGATGAAAGAAAGGCAGGCGTCGCTTAGTATTTAAAAGGTGGCGCCAATTTTAAGTAGAGACTTTCGCGGACTTGCAGTTGTTTTTCCTTTTTTTGGATGATTTTTTGCAAAACAATATTTAAAGAGACGTCTGTCTTTCGTCTTGAGTTTTACTTAAGTTCCAAGGATATTTTTTCCAGTGGGAGGTTGGGGAAGTACCATACCATTTTACTAAACTTCCTTCATAACACTTCCGATATCTTCCTTTTGAAATTTCAAAGTTTCCTGCAATGTTCTTTCTCCACCCTCCATTTTCTTTCCTTTCCTTTCACTTCGTTTCCCTTCCCTGCTCATTTTTTAACATTTTAATATTTGCCTTTTGAGTCTCGTCGCCGTGGTTAAGTAAAAGTCTGGCAGTTGGTTGGGTGGTTTGATAGCTCCTCCAACACTTTTTGTCCACTGAAAACGATGGAAACAGTTCTAGGAAAACATTCATAAAGAAAAAAAGATTTTATAAATCTTATTGAAAAATTGCTTGTTGTTTGCTATTGAGACAACAACAACAACCAGAAAAAAAGACGTTGTTTGGTTATGAAAAACATCCCAGATACAGAGAAGAGCAGAAAGGGAGGATATTAAATTTCTCATGAAAATTTCAAATTTGAAGTCTGTTCAATATTGAACAGCAGCTGTTATGATGTTGCTACAGGTCGTGGTAGTCGCAGTGACTGACAGAAATGATAATATTAAATTTCAAATATTATTTGAAAAGAAACCTGAAATGCCAGACTTATTAAGTTTAACATTTATACGATTTTAATTTATTATACAAAATGCCAAGGAATTTTTTAAAATCTCAGCTTTTGTATCAACAGAAATAGGTGGCGCAAGTAACATGGAGATGGACAGGCATTATGTTTTCACCACTCAAGTGGTGGCTGTGAGAGGAATCGGTTTTTGATATGAGACACACGTTCGTCCTATTTCCCCCCATGGCCTTTCGTGTATCACGGTATAGTTTTAGTACAAGATAACTCACTTCCCAGCTTGGATAGTCCCCATATAAATAATTTCCCAACATAGTTAAGAGTCCTTCAGACAACTGAAATACGTGGAAGAGTTTCATTAAAATCATTTTAAATTTCACATTGAGAGAATGACAAAAAAAGTGTATCCTTCAACTACCTTACACTCAGAGAAAAAATTATTTGAAAGGTTGTAGCAAACGTAAATTCGGATGTAGCCACCGAATTGCGATTGCCCCAACTGAACTGAGGTTGTCACGACCGTATTTAGTCCTCACAACTGAAATTTGTCACGACTGAAGTTTGCCACGACCGCATTTAGTCCTCACAACTGAAATTTGTCACGACTGAAGTTTGTCACGACCGCATTTGGTTGAAGAAACTTCGCTTCATGACTGATTTTGTTGCGGCAACTGAATGTGACATCAATTTCGTTCGTTGCATCCGAATTAATTCCAAATTCGGATTTTGCGGTCGAAATTATAGAAAATGTTATTGACAGAATGAATATAATTGACGATTCAGTTGTCACAACCAAATCAGTCATGAAGCGAGGTTGGCTCTACAACAATTCAGTTGTAGGGACTAAATTCGGCCGTGCCAACGTCAATCCAGTTGTGGCAACCGCCGTTCGATAGCAGCAACTGAATTTACGGTTGCCACAACCTCTTTCAAATAATTAGTTTCTCTTATAATACTGAATGAAATGATTTTAATGAAATTCTTCAACATATTTCATTTGCATGAAGGACTCTAAACTAAATTGGGATCTTAACTGCATAGGAACTTTTCATGCCGTGATTTGAGGTTCCTTAAATGACTCAACCGAATTCCAGATGTGACGACTAACTGAGGTCATCGTAACCTCAATTTAGTTGTGACAACCGTATTTCGGTGGCATCAACCGAATTTATGTTTGCTATAACCTCTTTCAGATAATTAGTTCTCTCTTTTTTTGTCAGTCTCTTCATGTGAAATATGAAATGATTTTAATGAAATTCTACAAAGTATTTCAGTTGTATGAAGACTATAAACTATTTACATATTGGAAATTAAACTAACGGGTTTTTCAATAAGAGCGCTACAAAAGTTTTTTTTAAATAAAACAAAACCGGTTTTAGATACCAATGAAACTACTTATGAATTACAATGAAGTACGCTCGATGCCATTATGTATGGAACTCGATTTCTTTTGCATGGCCACCACGGGCACGCTTGCAGAAGTCCAGACGCTGAACCAAATTTTCGACGGTTTTCAGGCATAAATCGGCCGATACTGCTGCAATTTTACGTTCGATATTCGTACGAAGTTCATCAATCGTCGCTGGCTTGTTGGCATAGACCATAGACTTGACTTAGCCTCACAGAAAATAATCTAACGGCGTCAAATCCCACCACCGAGGCGGCCAATCGACTGCGCCATTTCGTGAGATAACACGTTCACCAAACTTGGTTTCCAATAAACTGATTGTGGCATATTTTCTGTGTGGCTTGTGGCGCCGTCCTATTGGAACCACATGTACTCCATGTCCATATTATCCAATTGGGGCCAAAAATATTCGGTTATCATTGAACGGTAGCGATTCGCATGCACAGTAATGTGCCGGTCTTGATCATCACGGAAGAAGTACGGGTCAATGACGCCACCGGACCATAAACCCCACCAAACCGTAATGTTTTCGGGATGCAATGATGACTCATGGATTACGTGTGGATTGCTGTCTGACCAATGACGAATATTTTGCTTACTGACGAAGCCATTCAGCCGGAAATGAGCCTCATCGCTGAAGATGATTTTCCGATGAAAATCCGAATCGTAGCGCTCTTAAAGTTGAGACAACTAACGGTAGTAAATTTTAATAATTTCGACTCGTTGTTGGCTCGTATATCTTTCCATGATGAAATGGCAAACCTTACTGAAGAGAAATATCAAAAGAGCGGGAAAATATGGCGTCGTTTGCTGTCCCTATCGATTTACTTTTGTAGCGTCTCTGTTGAAAACCCCTTTATATAGGGGCTTTCCATGCAGGGATTTGAGGTACCCTAAAATAAGACTATGCGGCATCAATTCAGGTGCAGCAACCGAATTTGTTATCAATTCGATTGCATCTATAGAATTTGCTAATAATCCAGTCGCAACAACAGAAATTGGTCGTAAGTCGGTTTCAGCGACCGAATTTGGAGTTAATTGGCTGCAGCAACCGAATTTTTCACGAATTCTGTTGGTACAACCGAATACATTTTCAATTCGGTTGCCACAATACAATTCTAAATAATTCACAATATAATTCAAACCTGACGTTTTAAATTCTAAAACCATATTTCAGAATTGATGCGGTGAAGAATTATGGCTGGGAATTCATACGGTTGGAAGTGTTTAATTTTCCTAAGGATTACCCCTCATAAATTGCTCTGTAATAATTTCCGAGAATACAGGAAAACAAATCATCATAAATCATTCAAAATTCAGTTGTGACTACAACTGAATTCGGTTCTGACAATCTCTAATTCGGTAATGGTAACCACTACTTCGGTTGCGATAAACTCTAGTTCGGTTGCGACAACCTCTTGTTCGGTTGCGACAACCTCTAATTCAGATTTGTAGGCTCTAATTTTATTATAACATCTAGTTGGGCAGTGACAACCTCAAAATTCGTTGTGACAACCTCCAGTTCGGCTGTGCCAACCTCTAATTTGGTTAAGACAACCTCTGAGTCGGCTGTGATGACCTCTAGTGTGGCTATGAGAACTTCAAAATCCGGTTACGGCTAATTCGTTCTGTGAGTGGAGGTTGTGATAAAAAAGACATTTGCAAGATTTGTATGATTTATTAAGCCTTTAATCGCGATGCAATAGATTCTACTTGAGTGTTTGCTACTTCTCCTACTGGACAGCTTCCGAGGTGGTTGAGAGGGGTACGCTGTCGAAAATGTTATTGTGGTTGAAGTTGCCGAGCTTAATACAAATACCCTAGTAGAAGCGTTTCAAAATATCATCCTTATGCACACCAGTTCATTCAATTTGAAATCGTTGTTATGACTAAAGAAGTGTAGTAAGAGAAGTGCTGTCAACGTGACTGATATTTCGCCGGATTCCAAGAGTATCGTAAACTACGTAGTACATGAAAAATATGCACATAATATTGCATATCATTTTTTTTTGTGTTTTCTTTTGATTCATAAATAACGTGTATAACAGTTTAGTGAAACTGTTATACTGTTTAATAAAAACTGATATACTGGTACACAAATTCAATGAACTGAAAATTGTTAATGCAATTTAGAATTTATGTTTTTTAAGTATATTTTTCTAATATCTATGAAGGGATAGGGAAACAGTTCTTACAACTTGTGAGCTGTTCGCTTTCTAGTTTTACACTCACTTATTCGGACCTACAGTTTTACGCCGGTTGCGAACTGTATTTTGAGAAACCTTTTCATGGCTAGGTACTCGATAGTGTCGCCAACACTAAGCGAGATGCTCGTCGTCGAAAGAAATATAAGGTGGTTGGATCTGGGATCAAACCCACATTGTCATGTAAAGGGTGTCCAAAATTGGGGTTATCATTTTGATTTTGCTGTAATTCTAAATACATTTCGGCTAGTTAATATGGAGCGTTACACGAAGGAACAACGCGTTTTTGTTACTAAAACATTTTTTTGAAAATGGCAAAAGTTTTCAAGATATAATTAGAAAATTTCGAACAAAATTCTGTAGAGAAAATGCTCCAACAAATCGTACCATCAAGCTGATGGTTGAGAAATTTGAAGAAACTGGATCCGTTCATGATAACAGAATCAGAATTTATCAAGTTACGGTTTGGTGTGGTTTGTGGTCAGGAGGAATCATCGGTCCAAATTTTTTTGAGAACGCAAATGAAAATGCGATTACGGTCAATGGAAATCGCTACAGGACGATGATTCGAAGCTTTCTGTGGCGGAATCATTTTTCATTATTAACCGGAACCTCCTTATATTTGTAATAAACAGAAATATAAATATTTTTAATATCTCAAAAAAATCTAAAAATGATAAATAAATTTTGGAAACCATTACATGAGTCGCAGCCACTCAACATTGCACCACCGACGGCCATCTAAAGGCATATGCATTGTTTGTATAACAGTTTCATAAAACTGTTTTATAAAAATGTGAAAATAGAAGCTGCCAAACACATTTTATTTAATCGCAGGTCAACAGCAGTTCATTCAATGTAAAATGTATGTAATGGCTAAAGTAGTGTAGTACGAGAAGTACTGACAATAAGACTACTAATTCGCAGGCATCCAAGACAATAATGAAATAGGTATTAGGTTAAAAGTATGAACATTGTCTTGAATCATACATTACTTGTATAACAGTTTAATGAAACTGTTATACGTGTTAATGACAACTGTTATAATGTTACACCAAATCATTCAACTACAAAATATTAGTGGAATTTAGAATTTGTATGCTAGTTATAAGGAAGCTTTATATTAAACTTAGTACATATAATATAATAAAGTAAGAGTGTTGGAAGCAACACCTCATATCTGGTATATTTTATAACAGTTTAATTTAATTGAATTTAGAATTTGTGTTATTTTAAGTATGCTAGTATATAAAGAGGTGGCCGCCGGTAGTGCTACGGATAATGTGCGCGCCTCTTGTACATGAGATCCTGGGTTCGATCGTGGCTCTGACCACCTTAAATTTCTTTCGGTGGCGTTCACCTCGCATAGTTATGGCGACACTACCGAGTATTGAGCCATGAAAAAGCTTTCCAAAATACCGTTCGGAATCTGTGTACAAACTGTACGTCCCAATCAGTGAGTATAATACAAGAAAGCGTACAGCTCACTGGTTGTGAGAAGCTCTCCCCAATTCCTTCATGGAATGTAATGGGAAAACATTTATTTTTTGTTTATAGTATATAAAGAGCTCTACAGTACACTTAAGTATATAAAAAAATCAATGAGTGTTCGAACTCACGGATGATGTGTTAACACCTTTTTGCTACACGGTACCTGTTGGATTTCTATGAACACATTAGTAAATGTTACATTGGAAAATAAAAAATAATAGATTTTTTGTATTCACCGGGCAATGCTGAACATCAAATGACTCGCTTTGTTTGGCCATAGCAACAACCAAACACACAACATCACACATACTTTGTCCGAAGTAGCTGACGTATACGTGTGTCATATAACCACATGTTTGCCATATCAACAGCAACGAAACAGCCAAACACACAACATCACACATACTTTGTACGAAGTAGCTGACGTATTAGTGTGTCACCATAACGTTGACTGCGCAAGCCCATGGGCTTGCAAATGAAATTTTGCGTGGCTATGCTTTATATCTCCGTTCAACAACAGCAAGAGACACATGTACATATATACATTATTATGTTAATACAGACGCTATAGACACAATTTCGTTTGCCTCACCCCTGCCACACCACTCTTTCATTGCTCTCTTGCTCGCTCATTTTTGTTTAACACGTAATCATTCTCTTTCGCAGTCGCAGAAAATCTGGTTTTAGCAGCAGCATTAAATCTGGTTTTAGCAGCAGCATAAAATCTGACTTTGATAGATTTCGTCCCTATACGCCGCTATAGATGTTAACAAATCAATAAAAAAATTTACATACATACTATGTACATTATATGTATAATTTGGAACCAATTCCAAAATTTTCAAAAATTTAAAATTTTTGGAAATAAAAATATGCTAATAATTGGGAAAAATTACATCACCCTCGTATTCATGAAGCATATGTGCCAACACAGATGTTTGTTTTGTGTTTTTTTTTTAAATTAATGACAATTCTTTGAAGTATAACAGTTAAATAAAACTGTTATACTATTTATTTAAAGCACAGAACTGCTTCAAAGTTCAGTAAGATTCACTGAAATTATATCAAAACCCACAAATTAACAACTTCTGTGGATGTATTCTACGAAATACCTACGTTAATTTCCCCTAATTACACTGTTTGCACATAAATTTAGTTCCACATAAAGAACCCCCCAAGGTGCACCCTTTATATTGCAAATTCCATTAAACTTTCTTGGAAATCTTTTGGTAGCCCACGACCAAAAATGGCAACGAAATTACCACAATCTTCACAATTGTAGTTTACGACCAAAATGAACCGAAAGTGTTCCCTTTGTTCTGTCAAAATGTGGTTAATAATTCCAAACCATTTTCGTAGAACGATAAATACAGCTTTCACTCTCCTCGTGTCGTTTACCGTAACACTCAATTTATTTTGCGGTCATAAACATGAGTTTCGTGCAGTTTCTTCTTCTTTGTACTGTTTTTTTTTTCAGGCAAATCCTTAAGAAAACACAACGCGAGGAGAAACAAATCTGCCCCGCATTTGCTTTATATCCTGCAAAAATATGGTGTAAATAATAGCTTCGACATAAAGAGCAAAACTTTTAGCTACAAATTATACAAAACGCCCAATCTCACCCATTCTGCTTGTAAACTTTAGTAAACTTTGTGGTAAAAAAATTGTATTTATCAACTTGAATGTTATTATAAATACAGTCACTGTTCAACGTCTGGCTTCGGATACAACAAGAGGTCGATTGAATCTAAGTGGGAATGCATTGAAGCCTATCAGTGTCCTCTTTCTTTATTGTATTCCCTTTTTTTTTTTTGTTGCGAAAGAAAACGCCTTCTTAATGGAGGACAACGGTAGTAAATAACATTAAGGATGATATCCATGGTAGTGGAAAGAGCGGGGGAAGGGGTGCAAGGACTTTGTTAAGTTACTTTTTAAAAGGAGAATTAATAGAACAAGATTGGACTGACCAGCTGAAGTTTTTAAGTGAATAGAGAAATGTGACTTTTAAAAAAACAAAACTTTTTTTACAGGGTTTAACTGATTCGACTACGATATTTTAATACAAGGACATTCTTGATGCCACATGGACAACAGTTGGGTAAAATAAATATACTGACAAATACTCGGATGCATCAGTGCACTATGACTTTACGTCTTCCCAGTTCCATTTGTAGAACAGCTTTAGTGTTCTAATGGCACCACAAGACTTATACGTTTAAAATTGATTCGACTTTATAATCTTCAGTTAAATTTCGCAGTATCAAATAATATGACAGTTTGAAGCACGAGATATTGACACAAGGACAACCTAAAGGTCTGGCCGCTGTTTGCTTAATAATCAATTGTAACGTGATTTTCGACCTTATTTCTCAAAAGTTGTGGGGCTTTTGACAGACACTTTATCAGATTTATCGTCGGCCGGAGTAGTACCAGTCGCCTCCAGGGTCTTCGTAAGGACCCACAAAACCTTACGAAATGAAACAGTGAATTTCTCCCTGACTCCGGCAATAATAAGGTCTTCGTTTTATATATTTTGATTAACAAAGTTCATATACTAAATTTTATCGAAAACAATGCAGGATCCTTTCAATGGTTAGATAATCAGTATCATTGTGTGCTCGAACTTCGGAACTCGGATGGTCGAGAGTTAGACTATAGATAATGGACTCGGGTTACAGGTGCGGTGACAGTAGATAAAGGCTAATTACTTTGGGTTCTCGGCTTCTGCATGAACGTCGGCATTCAGGCAGCGTTAAAGTAAGCGAAGTTAATCGGTGGTGAACGGATTCGGGTTAGTGGTTCGAGGCCGATGAGTGAGAACTCGGTATTCGCTGAGGGTCGTCGCTGATCAGGATCTGGTACAGGCACAGCGACCGTAGTAACAGTGACTACAGGTATATCGGCATTTGAAGTAAATGCCGACGAGCAACGATAACTGGGTTCGAGTTATTGGTTCGGTGATAGCAGATAAACATACTGGTTATTATGTTTACGCTTCGTTATTGGCATTCGGCTAGTTTCGTTGTAATAGACATAATTAGCAGAGGTAATGAAGCGGGGTTAGTACAAAACCAAAGGCACCGTACCAACGAGGATAAAGCCTTCGTAATAACAAAGGTTCACTACTCAAGAGGATGTAGATCCCTTGGGATGTAGTTCCCAAGTGGAGGGACGTCTCTTTAATAATAAAAGCTCAGTACTCACGAAGAGTAAACCCTTCGTAATGCTAAAGATGCAGTGCTCACGAGGAGCAACGTCTTCATAATAACAAAGATTCAATGCCCACGAGGAGCAACGTCTTTGTAATAACAAACGTGCAGTCCTCACGAAGAGTAAAGTCTTCGAATTCTAACGATGTAAAGTTCACGGGGAGCAACGTGTTCATGATAACAACGATCTAGTGCCCACGAAGAGCAACGTTCCCCTCATTTCAAAGATGTAGTGCCCACGAGGAGCGACGTCTTCGTGATAACAAATATTCAGTGCCCACCAGGAGCAACGTTCCCATCATATCAAAGATGTAGTGCCCACGAGAAGCGACGTCTTCGTGATAACAAATATACATTGCCCACCAGGAGCAACGTCTTTGTACTAACAAACGTGCAGTCCTCACGAGGAGTAAAGCCTTCGAATACTAACGATGTAGTGGAGCAACGTAGTAACGTGTTCGTGATAACAAAGTTGTAGAGCGCACGAGGAAAAAAGGCTTCGTAGTAAGAACGATCCAGTGACCACGAGGAGCAACGACTTCGTATAACAAAGATATAGTGCCCACAAGGAGCAACGTTTTCATGATAACAACGATGTAGTGCCCACGAGGAGCAACGTCTGTATGATAACAAAGATGTAGTGTCCACGAGGAGCAAAGTCTTCGTATAGTTCCGAAAAGAGCTATTAGGATAGGGTATGTTGTCCTCAACTTGGCACTGAACTTCGTCTTGGAGTGAGACGACTACTTCAAATTAGAATCGACTTTTTGTAAAGTAACTCTATAACCTCGACGAGAATAATAAGGTGACGTAAAAAAGTGATTCACAACGGAATTCGTATTCTGTCGCAAACCAGTATGCTGGCGACTGGTAATCAATAGAGATGGCAAATGTCATACGGGGAATCATTTGTGAACAATGTTGGTAAGTATTCGAATAACTTTTCGAATTCGAATAACCCTACTAATCCCGGATTGCTGGCCATTATATTATCGGATTTGTGGCTCTAAATTGTATTCAATGTACGGACGAAAAGTTTATGTCACGTTAGATAATGTCACGTGGAAATCTTGGAATTGGCACATTTAATGTGCAAGACACACTTTCCAGGAAACTGGTCCAAAAGTGGGACTCACCGCTAAACAACGTTATTTCAAACAATGCGGGAAGTAGCGTGCCAAAATAAACACAACACTGGACAATAGGGAGTTTTAAGCTCTACAAATCACCTGGACCTAACGGCATAGCACCAGAAGAAATACAAAGTTGAGTACACATTTTGGCTCCCTAGCTTGTGAAACTTCTACGAGCTGCATCAAACTATTCTAGATTCCCGTCATATGGAGAGAATCCAGATTGATATTCTTTCCGAAAGCGTAGAAGTCATAGCATATTATGTTATCCACAATTTTTAAACCAATCAGTCATCTTTCATTCTGCAGGTATTGGAGAGGATGATTGACTCATATCTGCGAACTACCATAGACATTTCTCAGCTACTCACATCACAGCACGCTTAGAACAAGGGCAAATATATGGAAACCGCTGTGCAAGTTCTTCTACAGAAGCGGCTTCAAACTTCGCCAGTTCCATTTGAAATTTAAAAAATATAAATTTAATTGTGAAAAATATCAATTGAAAATAAAAAAATATATTTGAAATATAAAATAAATTTTTAACATTCAACTGATATCTTTCAAGTCTGAATTGATGTCTTTTAAATTTCAATTGATATCTTTTAAAATTTAATTAATGTATTTCAAATTTAATTGATGTGTTTCAAATTTCAGTTGCTGTGTTTTAAAATTCAACTGATGACTCTTAAATTTAGTTGATGTCTTTTACATTTCAATTGTTGTTTTATAAATTTCAATTGAATTTTTTTTAATTTCTGTATTTAAAATTTCAAATAGAATTTTTAAATCTCAATTGATTTTTTTAAATTTAAATTGGAAATGAGACGTAATCACCGCAGTTAGGTAACTCTGGCAGTTAGGTTGCTCTGCACTTTGTGTTCTTGACTTGAAAAACCGACCACAACTCCCGCGTATCTCTAGATCAGATGGCCAAGAACTTCGGTATTCACGTAATATGGGTGCCGGGGAAACGGAATCTGCCAGAGATCCCAAGAGTGGAAGCTCTCAAGCATGCGAATGACAGAAAGTATTGAGGCACAAAATGTAGGATCAACAGGAAAGTATGGTCCAGTTATCCCCACAGGGCTGTCACCTCCAGAACAAACTGGTATATACCCCCGTCTTCCATTTATACTTCTTAGTCGCGTTTCGGGTTGCAACTGGCTAAAGCATTGCCATAAATGCAGCGTTCTTTGCATCACTTGGCACGCGACACTCTTCATCGTAACATGGTGTGTGTCTCCAAGCGGTTTTTGATAACTAAGTACGGTCTCTGCAGCAGTTTCCATAGAGTGGAAAATGTACTTCCATTGCGCATCAGGATCATGAGGCGGGGGTAAGTTCTGCGCCTGTATACGAGGGAGCTTCTCTGCATAGGCCGTGACCATATCCGGAAATTCACATTTTGCATTGATTCAAAAATTGTTATACTGTTACAAAACTGTTATACCTTTAAAGATTTTGTAAGAGAGTAGCGTAATTTTTTTAGTTGGGAATTAACGTAATTTGAACTGTTATACTGTTTTGAAAACGGTTATACTACAAAATTTAAAATTTATAAAAAAAATTTTTATTAACGAAAATTTTATTATTTGAAATTATAGCAGTTTCAACTGTTAGTGTTTATTCATCTTAAGATTTGAAGCCCTTAGTAGAAGAAGGTGTTAACTCACTGTTTTTTAAAAAATATATTTTCCTTCTTTTAATGTTTCCATGTTCTCTGATTTAAAAAAAAATTTAAAAAAAAACAATTTAGAATTTAAATTTAATAATTTCAACTTTTTATCTAAAACAAATTCGACTTTTTTATCTAAAACAAAATCAAATACCATGGAAACATTAAAAGAAGGAAAATATTATTTTTGAAAAAATTGAGTTAACACCTTCTTCCACCAGGAGCTTCAATTCCTTACGAAATAATGGAAATTATTTATAAAGTTATAGATTATTTTTCCTTTAAATCATTTAGTTGTTCAAAGGGTTTATGCAACCTCTAATGACATGTTATAGACCATATCCAGAAAGTGCTATTACAATTTATTGAAAATCATTTAATAACCTAACAATTTCCATGGCAAATGATGGCTACAAAATTCCTCCTGTGGAAAGAAGAATATATGTACATTAGGGTGTCCCATCAATAAAAATTTTGTTTTTCTCAAGCTTTATTTGAAAGTTTAGAGGGTAAAATATTTTTGAGAATTTTTTCAGATTTTACGAAAGTGGCTTAGAGGTTGCGCAAATCGAATTTCCCCCCAAAAATCGGGTATTCCGGGCGTGTTTTTAATTTTACTTAAAACTCGGTCAACAACCACGATTTTCTTAGGTCGTAAGTCAAAATTTTTGAAGCTAAATGTCCTAACTTTTATTATTTATGCATAAACCTCCAGTTTTGGCAATGATTTTGCTCAATAAGGGGAAAAAATTCACTTTAGGGCCCATGGCCATATTTTTTTTTTAATTTTTTTTCTACCTGATGGGCATTAAACGCTGATAACAAACAAAATAAAATTGTCGGTGCAAGTCCATATTTTCCGAAATATAGGCCCCCAAAGCTTGATGTATAGTCGCTCATATCTCAGGTATTTATCATCCGATCTTGGTAAAATGGCTACCATTACAAAGCCCTTATGAAACTCTATATGTATAAATATATTTCTTTTTATTAACCCATTGGGGTCTGGTGAAAAAAAAACATTTTTTAACCTCACTTTTTTGATAGAAATTGATTTTTTTTTAAATGCCCTAGTATACATATATTTTTACTAGAGTCTGATAATAGGCAAGTCCTCAGTCTTTTGGTTAAGGTATAATACTCAACAATAACTCTTCAAAGACCGGAGACATTAAAGTCGAAAAAGTTATATAAGTTGTTTCTCTTATTTTTACGATTTTTATTAAAAAATTCTTTTTATAAAAGTTTTTCGAGAGCAACTTTATTTTAGGGGCAATTTATTTTTAAATTAAAAAATAAAAAAATTTTCCCCGAGGCCCCTTATTTTCCGAGAGAGAGAAATTGAGATATGTAATATGTTCGGCTCGAGTACAATTTCCGTAACGTCGAAATGAAAATGAAAATAAATTTTTAAAAATCGTTAAATTTATATTCCACCTATGCAGGGGGGTTCAAGTTCCCTCTGCACCTTAAGTCGATGTGTGGCAAAATCAGAAAAGTATTTTGAAATAATTTTTTAATTTTCCTTAATTATGTCTGGTCTTTGAAGGGTTAAAGTGAAGTATTATACTTAAAAAAAGGTTAAAGTCTAACCTATTATCGGAGTCTAGCAACAAAATAAGTTCACTAAGGATTTTTTTGAAAATAGTACATTTAAAAGGAAAAAAGTGAGGTTAAAACCCCTTTTTTAAATAAATAGCCCCCAATGGGTTAATTAAAGGAAATATATTTATAGACAGGGTTATAGAGTTTTAAATGGGCTTTGTAATGATACCCATTTTAAGCAGATCGGATAATAAATACCTGAGTTATGAGCGACTATATACTCAAGCTACAAAAGGCCTATATCTCAAGAAGTTGGACCCGGCAACGAAAAAAGTCTAACGTTTTGAACTCAGCGCAGAAGGTTTTGTCGCTGGTGAAATTTTGGTGTAGATCAGAGCATGGGCCCTAAAGTGAATTTAAGCCGTATGAAACTAATAATATTATGATCAGTTTTCTATTTTTGCAACGGATTGCCTTTAAATTTCTATGAAAGTTTTAAATACTAATGATGCAATTTAAAAGATGTATAAAGTACGAGCAATTTTGTAAAAAAAAATTTTGAATTTGCAGTAACTGTTCCAAAGTTATGCCACTTTAAAACTCTTTACCCATTGTATGAATCTAATAATATTATAAACTGTTTGTCTTTTTTCATCCGATTTGCCCTAAACATTGTATTATTGAAAAAATCTACATGCACTAAGTAACAACAGAGAATTACACGCAAAAAAAATGGCCCCGGCAACATATGGCAGGAACCATATATATAATTGCGTGCAAACATATACATGTTTCCTGCAATATGTTGCTGGGGCCGTTTTTTTTTTGGTGCAGATCTTTGTCGTTACTTAGCGCATGTAGATTTTTTCATGAATACATTATTTAAAGTAAATCCAATGAAAAATTTGCAAACAGTTTATAGTATTATTAATTTCATACAATGGGTAAAGACTTTCAAAATGGCATAACTCTGGAACAGTAACTGCAAATTAAAAATTGATTTCTACAAAATTGCTTGGCATTTTTCCGTCTTTTAAAGTGCATCATTAGTGTCTTAAATTTTCGTAGAAATTTAAAGCAAATCAGATGCAAAAATAGCAAACAGTTTATAATATTTTTAGGTTCATACAATGGGTAAAAAGCTTAAAAGTGGTCTAACTCTGAAACAGTGACAGCCAATTAAAAAGTTTTTTTTAAATTTGCATAGAAATTTTAAAAGCTATAAAGCCTTACTAACAAAATTTATAAAAAAATTTACGAAAAAATTTAATACCTGGTACGTTATTGAGCAAAATCATTGCCAAAACTGGTGTTTTATGTATGTACAATAAAAGTTTGAACGTTTTACTTTAAAAATGTTGACTTGCAAGCTAAGAAAATCGTGGCTATTGACCGAGTTTTAAATAAAATTCAAAAAACGTTCGGAATACCGGATTTTTTGTTGGAAATTCGACTTGCGCAACCACTAAACCTCTTCCGAAAAATCTGAAAAAAACCTCAAAAATACTTTACCCTACAAGCTTTCCAATCAAGCTTGAGCAACCATGAAAATCGAAAAAGAAAAATTTTACGGGACACCCTAATTTACATGTAATATATAACCACCCTCGTATTGCCAACCTTCCATGTCTTACCCTTATCGCTTACTGCACATAACTTTCTTTTTTATGGCTGCGTTAACCCGCCGCATCGTACTACGACATAAAGAAAAACAATTTCTGTAAACTTCAAACACTTGGCTTAGTTAACACCAAACGGCTATTACTAAAAGTCCTACCCACACCACACCGCATCCTTGCGACCCCAATTGGAGACATATTTCCACATGATAGGAAGCCAGGGACCCAAACAAATTGTCCTGTTTTCGAAGGCAGTTTGCTAAGTGTTACTTTCAACATTTTATTAATTTGTATCGTAGCCAAATGATGTCCTTCGACAACAACACGAGGCGACGAGGTCTAAGTTTCAGTTTTTCTTCGTCTAAAAGGACCACAAAAAGTGTTAAGATTTATTAAGGTTACATGTTATGGCCATTGTTTTTGGTCTCTATTTCTTAGGTGGCAGAAAGTCAAGTTTTTAATAAATACGTAATTTGTTAAATGTTTGTTAAAGCTTTCACTCCAATATGTGGGCAGGGATACGAGATACGAGTTTTTTTCGTTTCACCCCATCCTGCTACCTCATAACACTAGCCACAATTTGAAAACTTTTCAAGTTTTGAGCAACAACAAAAATGAGCAGAGATTGCGGTTATTTGTTGGTTTTGATACAATATAAACTTTTAGCCATTAGTTTTGATATGTTGACTATTTTTTTATATTACAGCCTTTATCGTACTTTGTTATTGTAGCTGTTAGTGGTTTCAGGATTGCCATGGATGGATGGATTAGTAGTGTGAAGGTACTCGCAAGTGTATCCGGACAACAACATACTTTGTGCCGCGATGGTCGTACAGGGGTTGGATGGAGTAAACTTGAGGGCCATAAACTAGACTTAAATTGTAATAAAACTAAAAAGAAGAAGAAGGAGAAACAAATCCATTTTTGTAACTAAAGACCACAGGCAAAAGTTTAAAATCTTCAGTTTCGAAAAACAAACAAAACCATAATGCCACACAAGAAAGCCAATAAAGTGGCAATTCCAAGGAGCAGGAGAAGCGGAATGGGAATGGGAAAAAGAACCATCAAAAGACTAACAAATTTTCTAACTCGAGCAAATAAAGAAAAATGCATTTGTACGTGACATCATTACAACGTTAAAGACACTTAGTTACATTTGTCCTAACCCCTCAAATTACACACATACACACACCCACACATATAAACACATAAAGCACAAATGTACGAGGGTCAAGTTCTAACACACTCTCTTATACAAAACAAAAAAAAAAAAAAACAGCATTATCCCTAGAGACTGTTTCATCTCTAAGATATATGGAAATCTTAAAAATTAAGCTATTTATTTAAAATGAAATGCCTAAAAGTATGCTATATTCTGTTGTTTGCACTGGTGAACGCTGGTATACTTTATATGTAACGCACACATTGCGCTCTGTTAGCTGCCATTTGATTTATTACATAATACATGGCGTAATACTCCTAGGACTCATGAGTTGCGCATTTAAATAATGGAGTTATGAGGGTAATTTCAAATGAGAATTTTTAAATCCAAAGATTTTGAATTGAAATCCCTTTAAGAAGACGAGAGTAGATTTATATTAATGTGTCTGTGGTAATGTGCGCCCCAAGTGAGAAATGGCGTTTGTTGTGAATCTGAAAAATAAATTAACATTTCTGAATCATTATTTCGATTACTACGTTTATATGAGAGCTTATATTGCGATATCTTATCGGGATATGTCAAACAACTACGTGTTATTTGCATGTCCTTTACGAAATATTGTGATATGATATCAGAATATAAGCCATCGTAAAAACGGCAAATTTTATAATTTAACTGTTACAGTTGCAGTGGTCAATGACGCTGCTATTATGGCAAGAACTTATGGCCTGAAATTGGTTGAACAAATTTAAAGTTCAAATGGGCATAGATTTTTCTGAACCTAACAACCTTACAAAAGTTTAATTTTCTGCTTGTGACTTTTTATAAGGATATGGCATAGCTTCCAATAAAATTGGTTACAAAAAGAATTCATCGAAAATGAATCCCTACACGCCGAAAAATTTGTCTTTTTGTAGTTGTTTTGTTGCAAATATAACGGGCTTGTAGCTTGACGCAAATATAGTACACTTGCATCCAACAACATTGTGTTTGCCATTTAATACAACATACATATTTGCGACACAATCACACGCTGAAAAAAGTCGACCCCAGTAACATATTGCAGGAAACATGTATATGTTTGCAAACACTGTTTTCGTGAATTGAAGATCTGCTGCTTTTTCGATTCTTTGTTGTCTCTCTCGTATTTGATATTAGCGGTTTTCAAAAAGAAACCCACAATTTGGTCTCAAAAACATATATTGTAACCTATAAATCATTGTGTCTCAAACATGTTATATTGAATAGTAAACACAATGTGTTTGGGCACAAGTATAGTATATTTGCCACAAGCTACAAACATGTTATATTTGAATCCAAATAATAAAAGACAGATTTTTCAGCGTGCATTAATAGATATAAAAAATATGAATATGTGACCCAACTGATGCATTGTCTCTGGAAAACTGCTGAAAACAACATTGCGACAGACAATAAAGAAACAAACAGCAGCAAATCTTCCAGTCAGGGAAAAAAATACAAGGTGGGGCAAACGTAATCACCCTCTTGGGAACCCCTATAACTTTTGCAAATGGAGAAAAATATCAATTGGGTTTTGACATTAGTGAAGTAAAGAAAAGCGGAACACAAATCGACAAGCCCTGAACCGGTTTAATCCGCAAGAACGCGGAAGAGTTGATTGCAATTTTTTGCGGTTGCTTTGGCGCAGTGCGAATGTCGTCGTAGATCTCACTCACAGACGTCACTCTCCTTGAAGAGACTGGGACAACACGAGATCTTGTCAAGGCTGGTCAGCCCCGGAGCAGACGTTCTGCTGAGAATAACGCTGTTGTTGCCCAAGAAGTCGAAGAGGAGACCGGAACATAGACCAGACGACGTGCTACGCAATTGAGCATTAGCCGGCGGTCACTATGCAGAATTTTGGTGAAAGATTTGAAGATATTCCCTTACAAAATGCAAACAGTGCATCAGCTGTTATCTGTTGACCTCCAATCGCGTGTAACCTACGCACTTCGAAAATTATCGTGAGCGATGAGGCAGGCTCATTTCCATCTTAGCGGTTACGTGAATATACAACATAATCATTTCTAGGGCACCGAAAATCCGTGACTCATCCCCGCAGGACCATTACACCCGCCCAAAGTTATAGCATGGTTTTTTAATGTGGCACTATTATATGCACTATCAAAGTGAGCACATGCAAACAAAACACAGCGTTAGCATCACATACGTGGTTGTTGTGCAACAATAATCTCTGCCTGAAAATAAGTATGATGGTATTGTTGTAGCGGCAGCGAACAAACAAGCAGGTCGTCGTCGCCAAAGAGTATTGAATAGTATAGAGAACTCATGGAACAAATTGTATGACTCAAAAGCACTGACGGCATCTGGCAAATGATTCGAAACGTATTACTCTCTTTTTATCATAACTAAGTCCACTCATAATTTTGATGTGTCACATTGATGCCCTTTGAAAAATGTATGCTATTTGTATGTTATTACACATTGTCGAAATGGTGCATTTATATTGAAATATTCTATAAAGCGAATAAGACTGGTTTATGCTCTTCTACTCAGACTTTCTACATGAGAACGAAAAAAAGAGTGCAATAAGTTCTCTATACTATTCAATTCTTTTTGTCGTCGCTCTGTTTATGACAAAACTAAAAAGATTATTTCAGTGAGCTAAATATTGCTTTATTTATTTTAACAATATTACGTCTAATATTAAACCTTTGCGACCACACGCAAATATGTTTGCCCTAGGGGTCTTGACGCATATAATGTTTCATAGAAGAGGAGAGAGAACAACGTAGTAGGCGTAAATTCTCTTACTGATCCGATTTGTTACTTATGAGCATTCAAAGTAGGCCAAAAAGTTGTCTTGCAACAAAGGGATGGAATGGGTGAAAAAAGGGGCTCACACGGAGGCTACGTCAGGTAAATTTGGTGTTCATAACTAACATTTACAAAAGTTAAGGTCGAATTTAAATGGAAGGAACACATGTTTGGCAAATAGCTAAAAGGCACACATATATATAAATATGTGTGCCTTTAGCTTTATGGAATACAGCACGGTGTTTGCCACACTGCACATGAAACAACATTTTAGCACCTTTTAGCTAAAATAGAAGAAAAACTACCAAAAAAAAATTGTTAGTCTCATTTTGTTCCGGAGCAGCTGTTGTTATTAGGTCACAGACCACGGAAATAGTGAACAAAATTAAATCGCATTTGCCGAAAATGTATGGTCATCAAAGGGTTAAAGCAGATGTATGGAAAACGAAAGTGCAATAGCAAAAGCCTTCAATGTATAGTTTGGTAATGTATTCATAGAAATCGAACAGGTATCGTGTAACAAAAAAACGTATTAACACATCGACCGTGAGTTCGGACACTCATTGATTTATTTTTTCAGAACCCCGCGGGCCACAGAGCCATGATTACCGAATTTTGTTCTTCCTTAATTGCATGTCGGTGGTGCAATGGTTAGTGTTCGCGGCTCTTGTACATGAGATCCTGGGTTCAATCCCTGCTCTGACCACCTTAAAATTTCATTCGGCGGCGGTCACCTCGCACAGTAATGGCGACACTATCGAGTATCTAGCCATGAAAAAGCTTCTCAAAATACCGGTCGGAATCGATATAAAACTGTAGGTCCCAATCAGTGAGTGAAAACTGGAAAGCGCACAGCTCAGTGATTGTGAGAAGTTCTCCCCTGTCCCTTCATGGGATGTGTTTATTTTTTTTTTTTTTTAATTTATTTTTTTTTTGAATGCATGAATTGGGACTGGAGAACATGTGGTTTCAACAGGACGGTGCAAGCGCATTTCCATCTGACTGACACAAAACACAAAGTACACACAAAATTTTAGAATTTGCTGCTCAGAAAATCCTCATGCGATTCATGACAAACAAATGCACTCACATCGAGCAACTGTTTGTTGCCGATTTTGGTCAGGCGGTGTGATTGTGCCTTACTTTTTTGAAGATGAAGCCGAAATTGCAGTGACTGTGAGCGGCATTCATTACAGGAACATGATAACGAAGTTCTTGTGGCTGTAACTGGACGCCGTGGATGTAGACGACATGTGGTTTTAGCAAGAAAGCGCCACTATGCAGACGCCGCATGAAACAATCCATTTATTGCAGCAACGATTTCCACAACAAATTATCTCAAGAAATTCTGATGTCAACTGGCCACCAAGACCTTGCGATTTAACGCAGTAAGATTTCTTTCTTAGGGGTTTTTTGAAGTTTCGGGTTTATGCGAATAAACCAGAAACAATTCCTGAACTTAAATCTGAGATCGAACGCGTTACCGGTGAGATACAGCCACAAAAGTCATGGCAGATTTCATGAAAAGATTAATAGCCTTTGATCGGAGCCGTGGGGCCCAGTTGACGGGTATTTTGTTCCATAATTAATCGGAACTTGTCTTCCTTATAGTGCAGTAAAAAATCACAACTATCTCGAAAACAACGTTTTTTTATTTTAAAATGAAAAAGGTCATTCTTTCTGAGACACCCTTTCCATCATAATGTTACAGGGGGAGGATTTTTTAGCGTCTTTTTGGAAGAAGTTATTTCAATATTCGATTTCCCATTGTATTTGTTATCAATATAAGTAACCGCAGAAGCTTTTTTTAATCTTTAGAATATCAATTTCTCAATTTCCTGACATAGTTATTTGGCGAGGACCTAAATTATGCACCAAATTTAAACACAACCTCGTATATACAACTTCAAACATTAATTCTGATACATAGCGGTCATGTCAGTTTTCAAATCCAAACTTTCTTCGAAATTATTAGTAATAACAAAATTTGTTTCAATTATTTTAAATTAATTTAAATATCCTTTAATATTACAAGTTGTGTCGTTTTCTTCGTCCAGATAATTTTATCACAACCCGGATTTTATTATACTTTCCTTTTGAGCAACAGTTTTTCTTGTTAAAGGACATAATTGAAATCTGATGGGACATCTTCTGGTAAAATTTTTGTGTTTTCTTTAACTTTTTTTGACACAAGGACAAGAAACAGAAGAGAGTGTCTAGAGGGGAGCAGTAAGAGAAAAAGAGAGTTCGAACATTCTTGTATTCCCCTAATGAACTTTAATATTGATTGTGTTTGATTGACAAAGTTTTTCTTTGAATTCTTAATTTTTATTTTTGTTTTATTTTGTTTAAAGGAGCCAGACAAAAAGGTCATATTTCGGTAGGGACTTTAATTAGGGTCGACTTTACTTTCATTAAAAATTAATTTATAATTATTTCGGAAAATAAAATCTAAAAACATTTTGTATCACAACACACACACACACAGCCAGTCGCATTTATTATTTATGGTGTAATAGAGTGAATGGATAAGTTCCAGGGTTTTCTGCAAAAATGCACTAAGTCTGAAAATCAATAATATGCAAAAAGTCTAAAACAAAGGAATGTATGTCATAGAGCGCTTGAAACTTAAACTATTTCATAGATTTAAAAAATAAATAAGCCTGTAATAGTAAACACATTTATTAATGTTTAAAATCTTCATAAATCGACATAGTTGGTTCTTACAGAAAATCATAAAAATAGAACAAATGTCATCAGAATTATAAACTTCAAATGTTTTGTTAGTCTGCATATCAAATTTTTGAATTTTCTATTTAGTTATTTCGATAGCATTGTATGATTTTGAACATGAATGTCGTCGTGTCGAAAATGTTTGTGTTTAATTAGCGTGATTATGAAATTGTCACATGTTGCATGATGCATGTTGGAGAATGCGGGGGTTTGATGGTCCCACATGCGTGTGGGAATAAAAATAATTAGATTTTTTTTTGTATTGGGTTGACATCGCCCATTGACTAAATTTTCGTAATCTAATGGTAAGGTTCATTTGGTTTATACAACCATTCTAAATATAATTTTTGTATAATTAGATAATTTAAAATTCTAAAGTGGAATATTTAAGAGGATGTATTACAGAAAGCAAATTGTTATGTTAATAAATTATAGCAAATGCGTATTAAACAGTTTTAATGGTTTGGTAGTTGTGACGACGAGTTTCCTCTAGTTGCTGGGGTACATACGTTCGCGGCGGCCAGGGGTCGTCATAGAAATTTATTTATTTTCAGTGACTGAGAGTAAAAGATGAAGTGATGCTTTAATTTGTGTTTACTTACTTCAAAATATTCCTCCGTTAACAGTCGAGAATGTAGAAAACACTAACCCTATAATAATACTCGTCAAACTTAAAGCCAGGCCTGGTCTACGAAGTGATCTCTCACGGAACACTCTCGTGGTTGATATTTTATTTGGCAGGATTCCCGGGAGCTTGGGCAACCTCTCACGACCCACACCCTCTTCAACCCACAAGATATTTCTTAGTAAATTCAGAATATTGAATAGTATCATTTATGATCGCCTGTTGAAAGTTTCGAAAACCAGAGGTGCCTCCTCTGATCATAAGTACGGGTACAGGAAGTTATAAATATATAAATATATACGATATATACGTGATAAATATAGCATCAGAGATCATATCAGAAACCATATCAGGGACGCGGGGATCTTACTCGACGTAGGGAATTCCTTCGTCGCAATCTACTGGAGGCATATGAATATATGTCTGATAAGAATTCAGATACCTACTAACATTCTGGTCCTTATTTCCAGCTACTCCTCTAACCACATGCCGATGAATAATAGTGTTAAATGCGCAGAATTTTATCAGGTAACTTTAAGCGTTCCACAAGGATTGGTACTTGATGCTCCTCTTTGGAACATTACGTACAATGATGTCCAATAGTTGCGAATTCCAAGTGAAACTATGTATGTTGGTTTTGCCGGCGATATACCCATTGTAGTGGTATTGATATTTTGCTCAAATATTGCTCAAGTAGAAAGGATCGCGAATGATGTGGTCGAGTGGGTGAACACGATGTAGCGGCACATAAGTTGACCGGATACAAGACGGAATCGATCTTATATACACGTTGAAAAATATGTATATTTTTGTGGTTTGGATGCAACCACAACGTACTTGTAACTTGTCGCAAATATAGTATACTTGCATCCAAACACATTATGTGCACTAAAACCTAACACCTACCATAATCTGTCAAATATCTTGGTGTCATGGTAGACCATCCTCTAACCTGGAAATGCCACGTGCATTATGAGGCGAAAAAAGCGGCAACGATCTATTCTTTTCTGGCATGGATCATGATAATGTTGAATATGCCAAGGATGTACGGAGGTTACTGATATCAAGAGTGGTGACTTCAGTCATGGTGTATGGTATCCCTATATGGGCCGAAGCTCTCGCAATGAAGTCGTAGTATAAACACTAGGCGCCCACATACAGCCTAATCGCGCTAAGGCTAATATACGGATTCTGCAACATTTCGGAGGAAGCATCGCTAATGATTCGTTGGCGTTAAGCCAATCGTCATTATTGCTGACCAGATGAAGCGTGTATATATAACACTATGCAACAAAATTTATGTTTTTGCTTTGGAGATGGACGATTCCTGCGCCAAATGATCACACTAGGTGAGTATAGTCAAACCCCAAAAATGTAGACCGCTGTCTAGCTACCCTTTTTTATGGGCTTGACAATTTTGAATTTTCTTATCCAATACTGTCCTATATAAATTTAAAAATCGAGTATAAATATTGATTTGAACGAATTCTTGTGATACCGTGTCTTGAGTGAAATTTAACAAGGATTATTTTCGTAAAATATTTGAATGCATTATTTCAAAGTTTAAAGTTTCCTTTTCGTCATTTGTACAAAAACTACCAAAAATATACACTAAAATGATTTTAATCCTCATTACATTCCATTATGGGTCGTCAAAGACCAAATTTCTGTATCTTTACTTTCAGACATCCTTTTTGTCCTTTTTTGAAACAAGGCCAAGAAAACTGCAGCAATATGACCGGAAAAATATCCAAATGTTCTACTGGTTTATAGTGGAAGAGATTTCATTAGAGAATTTCACACACGAGCATCCTTCATCTTGAATTTTAATCCTTTTATAAAAATTTAAATCTTGAAATCTTAAAATTGATTCTGAAATGGTTTATTTTGACCACACTATATTCCTCAAGTATATTGCCAGACAAATATGTATATATTGCTCAAGCAGTTTGTCTTTATTGGTTACATCTCCTTTAGTCCCTTTTCGAAAAATATCACTAAATTCCACCAAAAGTAAAAAACGAAAATGGCATAAAACCCTTGTTAAAACATGGAAGAATTGATGTATTTATGAAACAATTACGTTTTGGAATTGTGGAACATAATAAACAAACATCTCGTTCGAAAAAAAAAGTATTGATACCACCACTTCATATTAAACTTGCAATTGCATAATAAAATTGCATTATTTAAGTTTTAGAATTTCCAGATTTAAATTTTCAAAAAAGGACATATGCAAATTCAAGATGTAAAACTCTCGTCTGCGAAATCCTCTAGTAAACTCTAATCCACAATAAATTGGCAGAACATTTGGATATTTTGCCCGTGATATTGGTCCAGTTTTCTTGACCTTGCTTTAGATAGAAAATTTTTGCTTATGACGACCCATAATCAAATTTAATGAGGAATAAGTTTGTGGAACAGTCTGAATCCGTAGCTGGTAATAGTGTAATAGCCCATAGAAAAAAGTGTAGCTACACAGCGGTCTGAATTTTTGGGGTTTAACCATACTCACCTATTGTGATCATTTGGCGCAGGAATCGTCCATCCCCAAAGCAAACACCTAATTTGTTGCATAGTGTGATCAATCGATGGTATCAATTCAGGCACAGTGGTTAGGCATCTGTTGATGAACTTTCCACGGAGTACGAAACCGTTGATTTTCCAAGGCGTATACACATGTTCGCAGCATTGACGACTTGTTAATTATAAAATGCTTTTCAAAATTTATAGATTTGTGATCAATTTTCACACAGTATTGAGATGAAAATCTTCTCTATTTTTTTCTTTTATAACATTTTGCTTTAATTTAAATGCAAAACAAAGATAATTTAATTTTTGTTCCATGTACCCGCTTGGAATATTAAATTTGACTATTAAAGTTTACTATGTTTTTTTCTTCTATTCTTTTCTATTCGAGCTATGCAAAAAGTTTCCGTGCTTCTTTTTCCATTTGTGCCACTGGCATTTAAAAATTATGCAATTATGTTCAGTTTACTTTCTCAAGACCATAGAAAAGCTTTTAAATTCTTAATAAATCATACGTCCGCTATGGGGTGCTGTTGAAAATTGTATGCATCATTTAGTTTATGCGCTTAAATACTTTGAAATACACACAACCAAGTTATAGCCCCCAACATGCCGCCTAACCAAACTTCAAAGAAAAAATGAAAGGAAAATAAAAATTAAAAAAAAAATCTGTGCCACTTATTAAAATAGCTGTAGCACACTTTTAGCTGTTACACCAACAAAAATAACATTAACAACATCAGAAAATATTTAATGAAAATCACCCCGCATTACATTTAAATACAAAAAATGGTGCAAACCGAGTGAAAGGGAAGGAGAAAGGGCAAACCGTTGCTAAATTAACACAATGTATGTTGGTGATAATATTCAACCACAAAAATGGTGCATCATTAAAAACCGACACAAACACAAAACCACCATCAACAACAGCGCAGCAACGCTAGAGTAGTAGCATCATCACAACTCACCACCATTTCCCATTCCTTGTATTTCCTGTATTATATTTGTTTGTTTGGCTGGGTGTGTGTGTGTGTGTGTGCGTGAGAGTACATGTAGTTGCTGTGAGGAAACGGAAGCGCAACACAACCAAAACATTTTCATGGTAAGTCAAGCCGTTTGATATGTTTTTGTTTTCGTTTTGTTTTCCTTAACTTTTTGTTGTCTCCTTCAGAACCAAAAATAAATGTGGCGAAAAAACAATAGCAGGAAAGCCATGACAGACAGTGGTTTGGAACCGACAATTTGATGTAAAAAATGAAAAAAAAAACTCTGACGAAGAAACTGCCCGTCATTTCAACACCTTTTATAAAGATTAAATGCCCCTAAAATTGTTACAATTGTGTTTAGTGTTCGAAAAGTTCGCTATAAACAATATTCGCCATAAAAGTAAAGATTTATATTAAGATATGAAGCAAAACCGTTGCAACTAGGAACATGTTCATTATAACTGAAAGTACATTATAAACAGAGTTCGTTATGAACGAACTCGACTGTGTATTGAAATGTGTTAAGAGACAAAAAAGGCAGAAGGGAATTTTTATAAGTGAAGTGACAACTATTTCTGCAGTTCGCTGTATATGCACGAGGCGGTCCCAAAACTAGCCGATCTAACGAAGAAGACACAAAAAGGTTGGCAAACAGTTGGTTATTGACGTACCCATTGAGACAAAAATGAGCCCAGTCGCTGAAGACCATAAAAAGGACATAACTTGCCAAACACATTTCTCACAGACCAAGAATTCTGATAATACATCTCAATGATTTCCAAGCGTTATTCGTTAGTACGTCTATTGATGATAAATTGGCAAGGCAACTGGAATTGGCAATTGGAATTGGCAAGCTCAATATTTTTCACTTTGACCCCATGTCACGAATCACACGTGAACTGACCAAAACTTTGCACTGGCAACCATATAGGATTAAAATCACCCGTTACCCAACGGTCTAAGCAAATTTTTGCCATGCATTTGTTTTAACGTCCTACCCATTTCATATGCGTTTATTGTAATTTGTAGACATGTTTTGGAATTCTGTGTACACTTTTTGTACTTTTGTGTACAATTATTGTACTGTTATGTACACTTTTTGTACGAATGTGTACTCTTAGTATTTTTTGTACATGTCTTGTATTTTTTTGTGCACTTTTTGAACTTTTTTGTATAATTTGGAACTTTTGTGTACAGTTTTGTACTGGCGCTTAATTTGTTCTACGTTTGTGTGTACCTTGTGTACGTTAGAGTGTACTTTGTGTACGTTCGTGTGCACTTTGTGTACGTTCGTGTACACTTTGGGTACTTTCGTGTATACCCTTTGTACCATTATGTACACTTTTCGTGCCTTTATGAATACTCCTCACTTTTGTGTAAACTGTTTATACTTTCCTGTAAAATTTTTAACTTTTGTATACACATTTTTTACTTTTGTTTACTTTTTTTCTACTTTTGTGGGTTTTCTTCCTATAACGTCCTCACTTTTACCTATACCTTTCGTACTTTTCCATACAATTTTGAACTTTTGTATACAGTTTTTGAATATTTCTGTACCCTTATTATACTTTTATGTACACTTTTTGCAGATATATATATACTTATCACTTTCTATACATGTCTACTAGATTTGCGTAGACACATTGCACTTTTTTGTACACATTTTGTACTTTTGTTTACTTTTTTTTCTACTTTTGTGTGTTTTTTTCATGTAACCTCCCCACTTCTACGTACACCTTTCGTACTTTTCCATACAATTTTGAACTTTTGTATACAGTTTTTGAATATTTGTGTACCCTTATTGCACTTTTATGTACACTTTTTGCAGATATGTATACTCTTATTACTTTGTGTACATATCTACTAAATTTGCGTAGACACATTGTACTTTTCTGTGGAATTTTGAACTTTAGTACATATACACTTTTTGTACTTTTGTTTAATTTTTTCGACTTTTGTACACACTTTTTGCACTTTCGGTAGTTTCGTGTACAGTTCTTGAACATTTATGTACACTTTTCGTTCCATTGTGTATACTCCTTACTATTGCGTACACTTTTTGTACTATTCTGTACAACTTTGTACTTTTTATATACTCTTTTTGTACTTTTGTTTAAAGTTTTCTACTTTTGTGTGCACTTATTCCTCTTTGTGTAGTTTTGTGAACGCTGGTTGTACACTTTTCATACCATCGTGTATACTTCTCACTTTTGCCTAAACTTTTTGTATTTTCCTGTACAATTTTGAACTTTTGTGCACATTTTTTTTACTTTAGTTTAATTTTCGTTCCTTCGTGTATACTCCTTACTTTTACGTCCATTTTTTGTATTTTCCTGTACAATTTTGAACTTTTGTGTACATTTTTTGTACTTTAGTTTAATTAGTTGTACTTTAGTCTAATTACTTAATTAATACTTTGTGTAATTTCGTGTACATGTTCAGTTTTTGTACTAATATGTACTCGTAGTACTTTGTGAATATGACTTGTACATTTGTGTACACTTTTTGTACTTTTCGGTACAATTTAAACTTCTGTATACGTTTAGACAACATTTCTTTCGACGACGGTCACCTCACTTAGTCATGGCGACACTATCGAGTACTTAGCTATGAAAAAGCTTTTCAAAATACCGTTCGGAACCGGTGTAAAACTGCAGGTACCAATCAGTGAATGTAAAACTAGAAAGCGCACATCTTACTGATTTCGAGAAGCTCTCCGCAATCCCTTCATGGGATATTATGGGACATTTCTTTTTCTTTATACACTTTTTTAATTTTGTTTAAATTTTTCCATTTTTGTGCACTTTTTGCCCTTTGTGTAACCTTTGTGAACTTTTGTGTACACTTGTTGTTACCTTTATGTAAACTTTTCCTTCATTTGTATATGCATTTGCGTACACTATGAGTACTTTTCTCTACAATTTTGAACTCTCTGTATACACTTTTTGTGCTTTTTCTTAAATTGTTCTACTTTTGTGTGCACTGTTTGGCCTTTGTGTACACTTGGTGTACATTCGTATACACTTTGTGCACATTGGTGTACACTTTGTGTACTTCTCTGTATAGTATTGAGCTTTTGTAAATAGTTTCGACCTTTGTTAACAATTAATGTACACTTATGCACACTTGTTGTACACGTCTTGTACTTTTGTGTACACTTTATGTCTTGTACTTTTGTGTACACTTTATGTACTTTTCATATTGAAATTTGAATATACTTCTTTGTAATGGTTTCTACTTTGTGCCCAGTGTTCGTGTACGCTGTGTGTACTTTCATGAGCACTTTGTGTACCTTCGTGTGCACTTTGTGAACTTTGGTGTACAGTTTGGGTACTTTCGTGTATACTTTGTGTACTTTCGTGTACACTTGCACTTTTATGTTCACTTTCGCTCCTTTAAGTATACTCCCCACTTTTGTGTAGGCTGCCTGTACATTTTCTGTACACGTTTTGTTGTTTTGTATGCACTTTTTATATTTTGTGTACACTTTGCGCTAATTTTTGTACATTTGTGTGTTATTTTAGCAATTTCTTACAAGCCGAATATCAAAAAAAACTTCACCATAGAGTGTCCAAACCCATAACAGAAAAAGCCGTGAAACCGGTTTACTGGTTTTTTGCCATTAATCGCGTTCGAAAATTTCGCCTTTTGAAAACATATATTATAATCTCTTAATCATTGTGTCTCAAACATAGTATAGTGAAGACAAAACACAATGTGTTTGGTCACAAGTATAGAATATTTGCGACATGCTACTTAGACGTTTTATTTAACAGAATACAGATTTTTCAGCGTGTAAGTGCTACAATGTGTAATTTACTTAAAAAGAAAATCAATGAGTGTTCGAACTCACTGATGATGTGTTAACACCTTTTTGCTACACGGTACCTGTTCGATTTCTATGAACACATTAGTAAATGTTACATTGGAAAATAAAAAATAATAGTTTTTTCGTATACACCGGGCAATGCTGAACATCAAATGACTCGCTTTGTTTGGCCATAGCAACAACAACGAAACAACCAAACACACAACATCTCACATACTTTGTCCGAAGTAGCTGACGTATACGTGTGTCACATAACACGTTTGCCATATCAACAGCAACGAAACAGCCAAACACACAAAATCACACATACTTTGTACGGAGTAGCTGACGTATTAGTGTGTCACCATAACGTCGACTGCGCAAGCCCATGGGCTTGCAAATGAAATTTTGCGTGGCTATGCTTTATATCTCCGTTCAACAACAGCTACAGACACATGTGCATACATACATTATTATGTTAATACAGACGCTATAGACACAATTTCGCTCACCTCACCCCTGCCACACCACTCTTTCATTGCTCTCTTGCTCGCTCATTTTTGTTTAACACGCCATTATTCTCTTTCGCAGTCGCAGAAAATCTGGTTTTAGCAGCAGCATAAAATCTGGTTTCGATTTATTCCCTATACGCCGCTATAGATGTTAACACATCAATAAAAAAATAAAAGACCGGTTTCGTGAAAAATTAATTTTTCCAATAAACCGAAAATCAAGTTTTACCAATTGCCGATTTTTTCGATGCTCTAGACTGTCAATGAGAGTAAAGAGAGACTTGAATAGGAGCCGCGGCAGGACAGGAAATCACCTAGTGGAATGATTGACTACCGTCACTTTTCATCGTGCAAATTTTTTTGTTATAAATTGTATTCTTCCAAACGTGCTTGCATACCACTGTATTCAAGTACAAGACCCATACACACGACCAGTAACTGAAGTGCCTTGTATTCAACTTCAAAAGCTTTCATAGAGCCATGCAAAAATAAGAGGAAAGAAAATTAAGCGGAACTGAAAAACTTTTTCCAAAATTTCCACCAGTGTATAATGGCCTGAAGTTTGGGGGGAGGTGGTGGTATGGTGGTGAACACAAAAGCAAGGGGTTTCATAGAAGCAAAGTGTGATAGTAATCGCATACAAATTACTACACTGTAAAAAAAAAGAAATACCTCTTTATACTGTTAGTAGGACAGTTTTAGTGAACTTACGCCATTTGTGGAACACCAAAAGAAAATAACAAAAAAATATTTCTCTTATCATCTACCGAAAAAAAAACAATACAAATAACTCCACCAACAAAAACGCTGTCATGGATGTAGAACTTTAATGAAGGGAACAATTCTATCTTTTGTTTTCTTCGAATTGCCATTGTTGGAGGCCAGGAATGAAAGAAGAAGTAAATCTGCACCCTTAACCTAACCCAAATGTAGTCCTTTAAACTCTTGATTATAGTCGGGCTAGTGAATAGCAGAAAACTCGCCAATTGAGTTTGGCATCTGAGGAGAAAGGAAACACAATTTGGCATCTGAGGAGAATGGTAAAACAGCGGCAATAGTTGGACAACTCAATTTGGTTTAAGAAGATCCAGCAAACAAATTAAATTGCCCCACAAGGGTGGTGTGTTAACCAGCAAAGTTGTTGTTTTCTTTTGGAGTTGTACCATTAAGAGGGGAGTTCTTTTGTTTGCACAGTTTCGCTTACAAAATGTGAAGTTACATGTAAGTGGAATTTTTGGGTTGGAAAATAAGAAACTCTCGTGACGTAGTAACCGGAGATGAAAACCAAAAAAGGTGTCAAACGTCACTATAGGTTGTTTGCTATTAATCGTTTAATGATAGCCTACATCATCGTAAGTTCTCAAATATTTACCTGTTTGGTTTTAAAATCTACAATTTATATTTCGCAACTTAACTACCAAAGGCCAATTTAATAAACAGAGTACGTATTTACCCCTCGCACACATCGCCGAGGTGAATGGGTAATGAACCTTTACCCATTACCCACAGGGTATGGGGAAAATAATGGAAAGCTACCCACAGCGATGGCGAATTACCCATCCCGATTACCCATTGTCCATAGGTCGTGGGCAACTACCCATTATTTGTTATTGGATAATGGGTAATCGTGAAACCATAACAATTCTCTACGACCCAACTGGGCAAACATGAAAGTTTTTAAACGATGCAACTTCGAAACGGCGCAAATCGAACGAAACCTTAGGCAAATAGGTATCACCCACGGGGACACCGCAGGGGGGAGTTCTGTCTCCATTATTATGGTTAACTTCTGTCAATGAACTGCTTCTTGAATTGGACAGGGCCGAATGCCAGGTCTTTGCCTATGCCAATGATATTGCTATCATCTGTACGGGAAAAAACCTCAATTTACTTAGCATTCGTACAACCACCCTATTTAGTCTGATTTCGAACTGGATCGCTAACAACGGACTATCACTTAACCCACTTAAAACCGAGCTTATCTTGCTCTCTCAGAAATATAAAATACCCGCATTTGAACTGCCGTCAGTTAATGGGGTGCAATTACAGTTGCGGGAAAAGGTCAAGTATCTGGAGATATTTCTCGACAGAAAACTGTCTTGGAAACCGAATGTGGAGGAGAGAGTGAAAAAGGCGTTTGTTGCTCTTTACTGTTGTAAAGGGGCGAAAGGAAGGCGCTGGGGACTGTCTCCTAAGATCATCATGTATATTTATACAGCAATAGTCAGACCAATTCTTCTCTATGGCATCGTAGTTTGGTTGAGGTCACTCCAAAAGGAATATATTGTGAATTCCTTGATGAAAATTCAAAGATCAGCACTGATTAGTGTTAGTGGGACAATGGGCACGACATCAGGTTTTGCACTTAGTGCTATCCTGAACATCTCTACTGCTGATATCATAGCCGAATCGGCATCCGCTACATCCCTGGTGAGAATGAGAGATTGAGGCGTTTTGATATCGGGGCATTCCGGACACGCTGAATCAACTCTATTCACGTAAAAATGGACTACTGTATCTCTTAGCTTCTATCAGCGACAAATCTAAGGACTTCTATTCCGAACAGGAATACCTGGGAAAAGCCACCAGAAGGGGATACCAGTAGTATTAGATTTTTCACGGATGGATCAAATTTGGACGAGCAGCTAGGCTATGGGGTCCTTTCACCGGACCTAAATGTAAATATCTCCTTCAAGCTGCCTGATCACTGTAGTGTATTTCAGGCTGAATTTTCCACCATACTGGAGGTTGCTGAACTACTGAAAAGTAGTGTCATAACCCTCCGGAGAATATGAGTCTACACAGACAGCCAGGCTGCCATAAAATCCCTGGTAGCTATGTTCCCTGACGGTGAAAGAATGCCACTCATCACTTAGGGTGATGGCAGAGTATTTTGACATCAGGCTCATGTGGTTACCGGGACACAGCGACATTCCAGGCAATTGCGTAGCGGATGCGTTAGCTGGACAAGGGACCACGGCACAGGTTCTTCCGGCAAAAGAAGGTGTTAGTATGCCAATATCAACCTGCCGTTTGCAGATCAGGCAGTGGGCCGATAATATGTTCAAGGACAAGTGGAGACTTACTTCAACTTGCAAACAAGCCAGGGTCCTCTGGCCCCAGGTGGACAGGAAGAGGACTAGGCAACCACTTAACTTGCCGAGAGGCAGGATATCCACAATGATAGGAGCACTTACGGGACATTGTCTTGTAGGAAAACGCGCCCTAAGATTGGGACATAGAAACTCCACTCTCTGTAGATGCTGCCTGGAAGAGGACGAGGAAACGATGAAACAACTTCTCTTGGATTGCCCTGCTCTAGCAGGACTGAGAAGTAGGATATTCGGAACACATCTAGTTAGCACCGTAGCCCTACAGGATATTCCTGTAGGTCTTATAGACAAATTTATTGAAGGAGCAAATTGGCTGGACTACTAGTCAATAGTAGCTATGGAGGAAACTGCAAGTATCACAATGGGCTTCTTTAGCCTAAGTGAACTAGACAGCGTGCTGTCTTGCAGCCTTTTCAACCAACCAAGGCTACTATTTTCTGAGTTTCCTGTGATGTGCCTACAAACTCAGTACGTCGAGTGGTATGACTGATTATGACGATGTGTCAGCCATACGCAGTAAGAATTTTGAATAGTTTTTTCATTTACTAATTTGAACACTCAGACCCTGTCGTCCTAATAAATCTTCCCCCAATGAATTTTAATGCCAGACATTTTCATTTAACCGGAAAAAAATTAATGTTTTCCTCTAAGTAAATATTTTTGCTTCTCAAATTAGTTAATAAATCAATTTCTTAAATCCCTTTTGCTGTCAAACTACTAAAACCACTTAATGCTAAATGGCTCATTTTTTGTTAGATCTTTATAATTTTTGTGTTCCAATTTTACCTTTCAAACTAACTTGAAAGCATTTTCATGTTTTCCAGTTTTCAGTCGAATTTTTCATTGCCCCTCAGTCTTGTAGACACACTCAGTCACTTTTGTCACAACACTTGTTTGTGTCACCTTAGATTAAGGGATCATATGTGTGTGAAACTCCCCACCCCTTCAAAAATAATGAACAACCAAAATAGTGAGATGACAACCTAAGAGTCATAAATAAATCTTGGGATGGATTTTCATTAAAGTAACAGGCAACAATATTTCATTTGTTTGAAATTAGGGAAAATTTAGGAAATTTTTCGTGCCTCTAAAAAAAAGAAAACATGTCGGTGATGACATATTTTTAAAAAAAAACATGATATTCACCTTAGGTATATTCGTTCCTGAGAATCTTGTGGCAAATGGGACCGGCTGTGGTGAATAATGCAATTTAGTGAGCAAATTTAGGGGGGGAAATTTGGAGTTGTGTTATTTAATAATATTAATTGGTGAATTTTAGGAGGAGGAATGTTATGGCAGAGTCATTAAATTTGAATAACTGTCGAAATAATGTATTCAAAAAGAATCTAAAATATTTTTATTTTCGTATCTGAAGAATAGCAAAAGAATTGTTCCAAGTCAAATCAGAGAGGAATGTTTTCAACCACAGCAGCATCCCATATATTTGTTTTTGGAGTGTAGATTTTTATAGGAAGGCATTGAATTCCGTATTCAAAATCTCTTCTGAGATGTAACACGAGTGTAGATAATACATCGCGTTAAAGACTCTAAAGTAGCGTTACACAAAAGTAAAAATCCGAACACAAAAGTACAAAAAAGTGTATATAATAGTAGAAAACTTGTATATAATGGTACATACAGGTTGCTATTTATATTTCGGGTTCAGCAATAAAAAAAACAATCATTTATCATTAGAAACGGTTTTATTGTTTCTCAAACTATTCTCATATTTTCAATATATTTTGCTTGTGCTCAAACCAATTTTCGAAGCACTTTTTCCACTCCGATCGGGACACCTTTAAAACATGGATTTTGAACGCTTGAGCAGATGCTTAGGGCATCAAAAAACATTGACCATTCAGTCATTGGGTGGCAATTCATGCCTGTATGGCGGACGACCCATCAATTCGGCACGTTCACTGCTCAAATAGCCCATTGTTTCAGTTGATGAGAGCTCGCATTATCCAGATGCAAAATGATCCGTTTTCTCTTGTTGTTTTTCCATATTCCTTCCAACACTGTGGGCAAACAGATGTTGGTATACCACTCAGAATTGACCGTCCTACATTTCACTGAAGGCACTGTGGCCACATGCCCGGTTATACCGAAAACACCCCGATCATTTGCTTCGATGTTCTTCTTCCACGAACAACTTTTGTTGGATTTAGCTCGTATTGAAAGACCCATACGGTCGATTACTGTTTTGTTTTGGGCTCGTATGCATAGATCCATGATTCAACACCTGTGACGATTTTATACACTGAATTTGAGTTACCGCGGTTGTATTTTTTCGTCACTTTTTGCTCCAATCCACACGAGCCTTTTTGAGCATTCGTCAAATTCTGTTTTCCTTTTTGATGTGTTAACATCTATAGGGACGGCTAGGGCAATCTATCAAAGTGAACACATGCAAACAATACACAACGTTAGCATCACATACGTAGTTATTGTACAAAAATAGTCTCTGCCTGAAAATAAGTATGATGGTATTGCTGTAGTGGCAGCGAATAAACAAGCAGGTCGTCGCCGCCAAAGAGTGTTGAATAGTATAGAGAACTCATGCAGCGAATGGTATGACTCAAAACCACTGGCGACATCTGGCGAATGATCCAAAATGTATTACTCTCTTTTTGTCATAACTTGGTCCATTCATAATTTTGATGTGAAACATTGATGCCTTTTGAAATATTTATGCTTTTTGTATTGTTCTATGTAATAAGATTGTCGAAATGGTGCATTTATATTGAAATATACTATAACTAGAATAAAACTGGTTTATGCTCTTTTACTCAGACTCTCTACATGAGAGAGGAAAAAGAGGGGAGTGCAATAAGTTCTCTATACTATTCAATACTTTTTGTCGTCGCTCTGTTTATTTCAGAACAAAAACAATTATTTCAGTGAGCTAAATATTGCTTTATTTATTTTAACAATATTTCATCTAATGTTAAAGCAGATGTAAGAAAAAAGAAAGAAAATGTGTAATGAACGTTTACCCATGATAATCACGATTAACCATTACCCACAGGGTAAACTAAAGAAAAATGCGATTTTAAAAAGTGATGCCATATGAAAGGTTAAATCCTCCTTTGGAGGTAAAATTTTTATTATTTTTTTTATTGGACGCAACGTTTCCGAGTTATAGGCACTTGTTTACGATTGCTAAACGATTGCTACCCATTTCACACGGCAGGGTAAGGCATTACCCTCGAAATGCGAACTGTGGTATAAAAAAAATCAATGAGTGTTCGAACTCATGGATGATGTGTTAACACCTTTTTGCTACACGGTACCTGTTCGATTTCTATGAACACATTAGTAAATGTTACATTGGAAAATAAAAAATAATAGTTTACTTCGGCCCGACCGAACCTAACACCGTTTCTACTTGTTTTTGTATACACCGGGCAACGCTGAATAGCAACAACGACGAAACAACCAAACACACAACATCACACATACTTTGTTCGAAGTAGCTGACGTATACGTGTGTCATATAACCACATGTTTGCCATATCAACAGCAACGAAACAGCCAAACACACAACATCACACATACTTTGTACGAAGTAGCTGACGTATTAGTGTGTCACTATAACGTCGACTGCGTAAGCCCATGTGCTTGCAAATGAAATTTTGCGTGGCTATGCTTTTAATCTCCGTTCAACAACAGCAAGAGACACATGTACATATATAAATTATTATGTTAATACAGACGCTATAAACACAATTTCGTTTGCCTAACCCCTGCCACACCACTCTTTCATTGCTCTCTTGCTCGCTCATTTTTGTTTAACATGTCATTATTCTCTTTCGCAGTCGCAGAAAGTCTGGTTTTAGCAACAGCATAAAATCTGGTTTTAGCAGCAGCATTAAATCTGGTTTTAGCAGCAGCAGAAAACCTGTCTGTGTGTTGTTTGCATGTGTTGACTTTGATAGATTTAGTCCCTATACGCCGCTATAGATGTTAGCACATCAAAAAATAAATGGTTTCCCATTACATCCCATGAAGGGACAGGGGAGAGCTTCTCATTATCACTGAGCTGTGCGCTTTTCAGATTTCACTCACTGATTGGGACCTACAGTTTTACACCGACTCCGAACGGTATTATGAGAAGCTCTTTCATGGCTAAATACTCGATGGTGCCGCCGTCACAATGCCAGATGAACGCCGAAATTTAAGGTGGTCAGGGCAGGGATCGAACCCCGGATCTCATGTACAAGAGGCGCGTATATATTTTTTTGAGTATTTTGAACAAATTTGACAAAGTTAATATTGGAAATTTTTGTGCACGGTGTGTAACTAACGTGTCTGGGCTTTCATCAAGATTGACGCTCACTGCAACAATATTTTGTGCCGAACGTGCGCTACGAGTTCGGCCAGACTTCCCTTTATCTCGCAGTGTATACAAAGTAAATTCTTTACAACACACTGAATGGTAGACTTGCTCGGTATTTAAACCAAAAAAATCCCGGAAAATTCCTCGCGTTTTTACAATTGAACGGTTACACTATGAGACCAAATTAGATTTTTTCAAAATGATGGGGTTCAGTCAACGGATTCTGGCAGAAAAGTCAAAAAAAAATATACGTGTATTGACTTTTGCCAGATCTCATCAGAATTTTTCTTAGGGCGGGTCAAAGTTTCCGCCCCTCGGAACTTTCCTGCAACATATAGGCATGCAAAATTGTGTGTTCCTTACTGCGGACGTACAAAATATGTTCAGAACTTTTATAGAAAAGATTCAGATAAACATTTTTGTGAAACAAATTAACCCTCTAACTGTCACGTATAACCATAGTTTAAACTTTTTTTTTTGAACACTCGCAAAAAACTGCTCCAAAATTAAGAGGGGCGTGGTCAAAATGTTCTACAAAAATTATGGCCATAAAATTTCACTATACGCGTCCGAACACTCCAAAACACAAATCTTAGCCCAAGTGGTAGATAATAAGCAAAAACTAACTGCCTTCTAAGGGTTAATAATGAATTTTGTTATTTTGCTGTTTCCATTAAAAATAGTCCACATAATATAATGAATTTTGTCATATTTCATCTTATATCTAGCATTTGGACTAAGATTTGTGTTTTAGAGTGTTCGGACACATATAGTGAAATTTAATGGCGATAATTTTTGTGGAAAATTTAGTTTTTTGCGAGTTTTCAAAAAAACAAATTATGGTTATACGTGACTGTTAGAGGGTTAATTTGTTCCACAAAAATGTTTATCTGAATCTTTTCTATAAAACTTCTGAACCAATTTTCTACGTCCGAAGTAAGGAACACACAATTTTGCATGCCGATATGTTGCAGGAAAGTTGCGAGGGGCGGAAGCTTGACCCCCCTAAAAAAAATTCTGATCAGATCTGGCAAAACGCCGATACACGTATATTTTTTTAAACCTTTCTACCAGAATCCGTTGACAGAACCCCATCATTTTTTTTTTTCGGTGGCGCACAGTGTTATTTATATAATATTATAATAAAATATAAATATTGAACGATAATTATTATAAAATGTGTCTAAACTTGAATTGTTCATACTTATTGTCTAAACTTGAATTGTTCACACTTATATTATAATTTCAAAATTAATTAATATTTAATATATCTAAGTTTAAATTGTTCAACCTAATATTCATACTTGAAAAAGAATCTGCTATTAATTATCCATAAACTGAAATGTAGTCAAATGACTAATAACGAAAATTTCCCACTTTGAGGTGTACATTGTGAATTGCATCTATTTCGAAAATCCCTTTGCAGTTTGTATCTTTGCAGTTTGAGTACAATATATATTGTGAATGGTTATGTTCTAAATGTTATGTTCTAAAACAAATATTGTAAACCTCCGAACCATATTCGGTTTGTAAAAAGAAAAGAAGCTTTACTTTATCTACAACAACCCACTGGTGAGCATCTCAAACCCTCAATAAATACACTTGAATTCGCATTAATTCACTTGTTTTATTTATTTCTCTGTGGTATAAACGTTGCCTAAATTACATATATCATTTCTTTTCCACCTGAGAAATCATATATGCCAATTTAATTTAGCGCAACCACCATCCTTTCCTACAACGCTCTTGCAGACGGTTATAAATATTCTCTGCTTCTGAAAAGCACCAAACCCAACGATACAGTCCACTAACCAGGAGTTCCATTCCTATCATTCCCCTACTCAACTACGATCTAGTTCCACTAATTTAATCAAAATGTTTTAATAACTTCAGCACATTGTGCGTTAGATGCTCCTAATAAATTATCATCGACTGTTGTACACAACTGTCAAATAAAAACTGACAATTATCAACCAAACAGAAATGGTGGTAAAAAAAAACATCGTAAAAACATCCTGTATCTAGGAGTACACCCAGAGTTAACCATTCGTAATTTAAAGATAGCATATTTTACTTCTCCTCACATCAAAAATCTCAGTATTTAACATGTAACACAATTTCCTAAGTTAAAATTCAAATTTCAAATCTAAAGTCAATATTTTTATTTTTCGAAAACGTGATGATTTATACGTTTATTTATATTATTTATTATATTTAAAATTAAAATGTTCAAGCGTTATGTCTATTTTAAAATATATTATTCTTCAATAAAACACATTTTAACATTTTAATTCAAATTTTAATTTTAAATTTAAATTTTAATTTTTTTTTAATTTCCGTTAAAAGTTCTTTGAAGGATATAGATACTAAGCTTAAGAGCAGCCTTCGTTTATATATTTCCCTTGTCAGTCTTCCTAAAACTTTTGTACTAGGCCTCGCATCATATACCATTATCTGTGCCTACGACATTGGCGTATATTAGTTTTTCAGTTATGTTGGCGCTATTTTATTTGTTTGGTTTTTATTGTCCAATTCAAAAAGTTTTAAATGGCCACAAAAACATCTGCAAAAAAAATCGAGAACGTCAATTGACATTCTACAAACTGCATTTAACACAGATAAAAGCTGAAATAACAACGGCAATAACTTTCTCCCTCGCTGTCCATCGCTGTCTCGTGCGCGCTGCGCTCTCTCTCTCTCTCTCTTTCTCTGCCCCCTATTTTCTTATAGCCAAAAAATATGCAGCAGGAACAACTACAATCTGCTGCTAAAACCACTACTAACCTATATATCGTATTTCGGCACAAGCAGTGAGAGAATGAACTTTTTCTAAGTTCGTGTATTTGTTTTAGCTGGCTGGTGGGTTGGTGTGGGGGGGGGGAGGGTTTGGTAAACAGACCACAGAACCTACAAAAAAATACACAAACCCATTTGAATTTGAAATCCTTTCAGAAATTTATGGGTTTTCTATATAAACGAGGTGAACATATCCCAACATACACACACAAACACACACACTCGCTCAGATTTGAGACACCATCTATTGTTGGAAAGTTGTATCCATTTGCATGTATGTATGTCTGTATAAGTGAGAGTAGTCAAGCACAACCCCAGTGTACATGAAAAAGGACGTTAGAGTCTCTGTTAAATTAAGGAGCACTCCTTTTTTTATACTACTACCACTAGTGCCAAATAACCGTGTACATGTGTCAGAGTATTGATATCCTGTTGAAATTGGTTTCTTTCATTTGTAGTGGTGTAGTGAAACATCTACCGGGTCTGCTGTTGAGCCAACAATATCCTGCTGTTTTAGCAGTTTATGACTTTAAATTGCTTGAAGCAGTAAAATGTATTTGGTTGAAAACTGTTTTCTACATAGTCTATTGTTTTCTTTATATTTACAATTTTATGATTTAGGGCTGAAAATGTTTTCAAAATAACCCGAAATGGATTTACCAAAGAGCTAAAGTTGTCATAAAACCTCGTTTGATATGTCTGAGTTTGCAGGTAAAATATAGCTGGGATAATAATCCACCTGGGGATTTAATAGACTCGAAAGTTTGAAAAGATTTTTTTTGAAATATAAATTGAGTTACATTTTAACACAAGTCGTAGAAAAATAGATGCACAGTTGGAAATTTTGTGTTGCAGGAAATGTCCGCTGTCTCGTCAGTAGTACAAGTACAAGAGTAAAAGTACCAGTGCAAGGCAAGAATTTATTGATAACATTTTGCCGTCATTTCACCATTTCGACGTAATAACACCAGACAACAATTCTTTTCAGACATAGTAAAGTACGTCTGTCTTCAGCTTAAACTCCAAAGCCTTTACATTTTCAAAGTTTACCCAGTATTTTACAAATGTTACACTCGATGTATGATGTCGCTGTGGTTATTAAATGAAAGAGGAGAATCTCTGCATTAATAAACAATTTTCAGCAAAAATTAAAAACATTTCCAGTAAAAAACATGTCCAATAATATCGTCAGGATTTTCAAAATATCCATTCCAAAAACATTTAACATCTCGACCCCTCTGAGCGGAATTATCTATCGTAAGCAACAAACTGTACATTATACAGGAGAAGGTTTCCTTTGCTCTTACACCCATAGTGCTCCCTTGGAAGATATTAAACTGAAACCTCTATATATCTGTTGCTATCAAGCTTCGTCAAAATATGAGCCATTTATATATACATATGTCCTTTATTTATTTAAACAGAATATAACAAAATCATTCTTCCGCGGTACTGGTACCTGAGATGGCCAATGACGGCGGGACAATCGATCACAATTTGGACGACGACATCGCTTGCCCCCTCCTAACCAAACGTCATCCTGGCCTTCAACGCCACAGCGGCTTCCGTTCAAGTGTCATTCAACACGCCTGCTCTTTCCGAACAATTTTCACCACCGGAATCTGCTGAAGTCTAAGCCTGCTGCATTAAACAAACTTATACCTCTCCAGTTCCTACACAGCGTTAAATCACCTTTACCACGATAGTGATATCCTTTGTGCAAGTAATGAACTCCAAAACCCACATTAGCATCTAGTTTGGAGCCATCAGTGTAGGAGTACAAAAATATTCTATTTCCAGCATATTTAGCGAAACCAGGTGAAGTATAAACTCCAACCCCTCGAAAAGATTTGTTCGAATGACTCCAGTAATACACCTTGTTGCTGTTCTCTAGATATTTCATCAACAGAAGTAGGTAGATGGATCCCTTCAGCATCGGCCACCAAACTTCAATGTTGGAGAGACTCAGTGGGTGGCCAAAAACTGTATATAACCAAAATATACCCAGCTGCTTTGCGGTGTCGTTTTTACAAATATATGGCCACTATCCCAGTCTTGTAGCTGATTTTTCTGGAACGAATTGCACCTTCATATTTTACATTTAATTGCAGGCAATTTCCGTGCTAGCTTGATAAAGTAGCACAATATTCGGAAACTTTTGGCTGTACACGCTGAAAAATTCGTGTTTTTTATGTTTGGAAGCAAATATAACGTGTTTGTAGCTTGTGGCCAACATAGTATACTTGTGTCCAAACATATTATAATATATGTTTTTGTGACCCAAATGTGGCTTTGTTTGTTGAAAACTGCTGAAAACAAAAACGTGACAGACAGCAAAGAATCAGAAAAGCAGTAGACCTTCAATTCATGAAACAAACATATACATGGTTCCTGCAGTATATTGTTGGTGCCGCTTTTTCAGCGTGTATGTAAGGAATAGCAGTTGGGTTTTCTCTGTATTCTTTCCATTCTCCGTGGCCCGCTTTGCTTCTAGTGATGAAATCCTAAAACACATCCCTGCATGTCGAAGGGTGTTTTTCCTGCACTGCGATTGATATATTGAAATTTTGCATTAGTTAGACCGTTTGCATCAATTAGACCTTGTTGTACATTATGATACTACCAGGAAAATGGAAAGGATGAGTCAAACACAGTAGATGTCCTACTGGCACCACATGCTTTTCGTCATCACAGCTTTTGCAAAAGATATTCCTCAATATTTTCAATCCCTCTACGTGCCGTCCAATGAGGCAATGACCCGTCATAACGGATATGATAAGGGAGACAACCAGTTGACAGCAGGGCGTTAAGGCATTTGAAGTTTAGGTGCAGCCAATTCAGCTTGGAATGTAATCTATTCCCCACTACTGGCCACATAGCGTTAATTGTCGATTCCTCAAGAAGAGCTCGTAACATGCTGGAGGCATATTCACGTGTTCTAAATTCCCTGGATCGTATAAGGTATTCCCCAGTCTAGTAAGTTCATCTGCTGTGTAGTTCCCTGTCATGTCGCTCTGGCCCGGTACACAAATAAGGTGAATAATAAACAGTTCAGCCTTCTCACTAAGAGATCTTCGACAGTCGAGGGCTGTTCTCGAATTCAGGAAGACAGTTTCCAGAGACATGATAGCAGCTTGACTATCAGAAAAAATATTGTTATCCATCTCATTAAGAGATCAACGACAGTCGAGGGATGTTCTCGAATTCTGGAAGACAGATTCCAGAGACTTAATACAGTTCGAATATTCAGAGAATATATTGTTTTCGCCATTAGTTAGTTCGTTAGTTAGATAACATGTCCGTAGACATACACTTAAGCTTCTGATTCGACCTGTTGCGCGCTCTCAATTTGCCACACTATGTCACTATAACCCTCATACGAACTCGGTGCTATTCACCAAATTCCTCAAGATATTCCAGTCCATACACATAAGATTGATCACATTCAGTATTATACAGTCCGAGAGATACCTGGATCTAACTCGTGATAAGGCCGCGTATTGGCACAGGAAATGCTGCATCGTATCATAGTCTTCCAAGCACGCCCTGCACTCACTATTTGCTACTAGTCCAATACGGTACAGGTTAGCCCTCAATCCCGAATGCCCCGTTAAGGCCCCCAACATTGTGATCATTTCAAGCTTTCCAAGTTCCAGCAAATCTTTTGTCCTCGACCCGTCTGTTTCTCCCCACAGGATCTCTGTCATCCTGCCGATTCCGTTCATTGACCCAACTCAGCTTTCGTCACCCCGAACGGTTTCGCGCTCTTCAGGCTTACCCTTTTAAAGTTTCCTGACTTTAGTTGCCAGATTCTGACTTTAGTCAGAACATTACTTCTCAGCAATTCCGCTACTTCGGTAATAGCTAAGATTTGTGCCTGGTAGACACTCAAGTGGTAAGGCAATCTTTACGCAAGGATATCCCTAAGTTCTTAGAAAGACACACGATGGAAGATAATAGCCCCAGCAACATATTGCAGGAAACATGTACATATTTGCAAGCATTGTTTTCATGAATTAAAGAGTTACTGCCTTGATGTCTCTTTGTTATCTGCGTCGTTTTTGTTTTTAGCAGTTTTCAACAAAAAATCCCCATTTGGGACTCAAAAACATAAATTATGACCTATTAATCCTTGTGTCTCAAAAATTTTATATTGAAGAGCAAACACTATGTCTTTGAGCACAAGTATAGTATATTTGCGACAAGATACAAACATGTTATATTTGGATGCAAACAACAATAAAAGAAAGATTTTTCAGCGTTCACCAACGCCTACTTTATCGTGAAATTTTAAGCCATCTGTTAGAGATTCAGCAATACCTGGAATGTCAGGCAATGTGTTGAGAATGGCATTTGCCCGCAGCCATTTTCTGACCAGAGTGGCAGTTCTCTAGCACCAGCTGTGGCAACCTTCCTAGCTACAATATTCAGTGGTACTAAATGTAGTATGGCATTTAGTGCATCTGTCTATGTAGTTCTCAATGCACCAGTGACACACATACCAGACATTTACTGAAATTTTTCCAGTATCCCGCAATAGGTGGACCTACGTAGAGTAGCCCACCAAACGTTAGCGCCATTCAGCAATGTCGGTAGAATTACTGCAGTATATAGCCAAAAAACTATAAGAGGGTTCATACCCTTAGCATTTTCCTATTGGTAGGTAGCGCTATGCCCGCCTTTTTTGCCCTTCCACAATGTTTGACTGGGTTTGAAGTTTAACATTTGCATTATCCTGTAGGCAGGTCTCCATTCCATCTACAGCTCAATATATATAACATTTTTTTTTTCTTGGTAAAGGGTACGAGGTAGGTTTTAGTCGGATTCTTCCCATTCTCTGTGACCTACTTTCAGAGTCTTCTAGTAAAGATCTGAGAACGACACAGTCTTCTGATAAATTCCCTCTTGCATGTGGAGGTGTATCTTTCCTGTACTCTAATTGACCAGTCGGCAGCATATGCTACGATCTATCAACCTTATCTGTCCACCTTGAATACAATTTTATGCAGTGCTACATGCCACAGAAGTGGGATCATTTATATAGAGTGGGGTTACATATACTAATGTTTCACGTACTATACAGTTATCCTAATGAAGCACTTCCTTAATGTATGTTTTCGTATCTGGTCACTCTAAAATCAACTAACGTTTAATGAATATTCTTTCATACTTGCCAGGATGCTATTTCCATACATTTTTTCTATTTTGTTTTTTTTTTTGCACCCATGTAAAGTTTTTCCTCATCTTAGATGCAGGTCAAAGTTAAATTGTGGTTTATCTTTATCCCCTTCGAAAGCCACTTGGAAACGTTAAAAATTAGGAAAAAGCTACAACCGAGTTGTTTGCTGCAAAAACCACAGGATATCAAACTATGTAAGTCTTATCGATTCATGTTTCACCCTCAATAAGAAAAACAGCCCCTCTTCTAGCTGTCCATTGTTTAAGATCATTAAGGACAAACAGTAAACAAAAATTTATTTCAATAAAACGAAATCTTAACTAACAATTTCAGTGTACACTTTTAGGGGCATTGCATACAAATGGGGATCAGAAATGTAGTGCAAATTCATAGAGGGGATTCGGCAGTTTTAGTTTAAAGGGCGAGAACACAGAACTGTTCCAGAAGAAGAAAATCAATTTATAAAAATCAAACCACGTGGCGAGGGTTTGGGATATTTGGAAAGAGGGTATGGTTGCAGTTATATTCTCCCCATCTGTATTTGTGTCAAGTCTTCTATCTATGTTTGTCACTGTAGCGTTAAAGGTGACTGAGTAAACGTGTGTGAAGTGGAAGTGAGTGGGTAGACTTCTGCTATTCGAGTCGAAGAGTAAGTGCGCTACGATGTTTGGGTTGGAGTGGGGTTTATGTGTTTCCCTTAATGTTTTGTCAATGTTTACCCAAGTAATTGTTTTCTTCTTGTATCATTCGACTATGATATAGCCTTACATATGTGTAAGGCCTGGTATTTGCTTAAATACTTTGAGGGGGAAGGGACAACATTTTCTAGTGTCGTGGGGGAGAATAAAGGATGTACGGGGCAGAAGGGTGTGTAAATGTCTCGCGTAACACATGTGTCTACTATAAAATATCGTTTGTTCTACCCCTATATTACATATTTACCGAATGATCCTTGAAGTTTAATTTTCTATTTGCATTTTCACTTTTAATTCATTTGAAATAATTACACAAAATGAAGCAGAGAGATAAAAGTGGTGGTATTTGTTTAAACAACATGGCAACATTAAACACTTAATGATACCCTCCTCATATTAGAAAAGAAAGGAAATATCATTCTTGTTCGTGACAAAGTAAACGTAAACATTATCATTTTCGTAATCGTTATCCTCTAAGCTGAAATACATCAATGTAATTTAAGAGATTTACAATGAAATTTAGCAATCAATCAGTATTTGTAATGATGACAAACACTTTTCTCCACTCTTGTCATGATTTTGTCATTAGAAGATTTTGATTATTTATGCGTATAAATTTTAAGGCTTAAAACATAATTTCAATGGATTTTGAGAACTTGCATGAATTTGAAAATTAATTTAAAACGAATGCACTCGCAGAACAGACGTTGGGTAATACATATATAAAAAACAAGATACTCGTGCGTTAGCGTATGATTAATATTAATATACAAATGCAATAAAACATCATAGCGTATGATTAACATTAATATTTAAACCAAATACAGAAATTGTAAGTGGCAATGTCACGATATCTATGAACAGCTAATCAACAACTATAAATTTCAAGAATTACAATCTTCTAGCTCTAGCTGATAGTTAGTTCTAACTATAGGCTAACCAGAGGTAGTGATACAAAGTTGTTATTTTTAGGAAATCCTGCAAAAACACCTCATGAGAAATACAAATAGATGTAGCCTAAATCTAAATAGATTGCTGTTATTTGTCATGCCTACGATTCTTATGATCGCCCTAATCACTGCCTATTCACTTTATTAAATTTTCCTAAATCTTTTATATTTAAACTGACATTAAACTCCCCCCCCCCCCTAAAATGCACTTACTACACAGCCACAATCAGACTGAATTAAATTGGATTTACGTTCTGTGAATAAGCAGGATGAAAATTCCAAAAGGAATATGAAATCTAATAAGACAAGAAATGAACAATAATGCATTTATTCAATGTCAGCAAAAATCCTTTTTTCCTCTTTATTTCACAAACTCAAATGTTTATGCTTTCCTCTCGACTCTGTCAAAAACTTTACAAAACTGAATTTCTAAATAAAAGAAAGAATCAAGTGAAAACAAAATACAACAAAATAAATTTAAAATAAAAACTATCTGGCAGAAATGAAAGGATCCCAGCAAGAAATGCTAAAACATTTATTTATACTGAAACTGGGAAAGCAGCCCCAATGCCCAAATGCAAGATGATGAACAATGGGCAAGGTGTTGTTGTTGGTGTTGTTTTTCATTTTCAAGAAATAACAACTCAAACGAGAAAAATGATATTTTAGTAAAGTAGACAAGAGCCAAACTAAAGTTGAGAAAAAGGATATAAAAGGATACGATGGCATAGCCAGTGAATTTTTTTGTTTTGCTTTGTTTTGTGTGCTGTCTTGTTTTTTTTTTGCAATTGCCTGTCTTGTAATACTCAAAAGCTTATTTCATTTCAAATTTATGACAAAAGCGTAACAAAACATCAGGAAAAAATTGGTATCTTTATCATGTGAGCTATGTAGCTTCACGACTAGCAGGGAGAAGATGCACAAAAGGCTATCTGTCAAAATGTGTATTGCAAAGAAATATACAGTCATAGAAGGTGTTCCGTGGTTACATCCTATGGACGGATAGAAAGCTGGTCATACAGACAAACAGACAAACCGAAAAATATTTTTATTTGTAAAAGATAAACTAATGACTATTTTTCTTCCACTCCTGCTGCTGCCTGTGAATTAATGATGTTGTTTTTGTTTACAAAAGAAAACAGGAAAGAAATACACAACCAGTATTAGATATAAAACATAAATTTACTGATTCGTCATGACAACACCAGACGACGCAAACAAATGGACAACAAATTAAGATTGTACAAAAAGCAGACAGTGGTATTGCACGACAGTTCTGTGAAACAGTGCAAGGTTTGTAAACCAAATTGAAGACGAGACGGCAAAAAAAGCTATGGCTGTAAACATTTCTAATATAACTATATTAATACTCACTGACGTATAATTAATATTAATAGATTAATTATATTATAGGCTGGATTTTTATTAAAAAAAACTTGAAAAATTAAAAATCAATTCAAATCAAAATCAATTGTTAGTTACAATCTGCTTTTTTAGTAGAATCATATAAGAGAACTGAGTTTTTATGTTTTTAAAAATGTACTGGTACACTTTGACGTATGATTATTATTAATGGATTAATATAGCAAACCATATAATTGTAATATAAATCCAGAATGTTAAACGATTATTATGTCGACACGAAACAGTAATAATTTCCAGTACAAATATAAGTAAAATATTGGCATCAAAGGTTATTGCCACAATGTCTGGTTAGACCTACGTTATTGTGTTGGCAAGAAAGTAATTTCGGTTTTTTGTCCAAAGTAATTTTTAATTATTTTATTCAAATAATTAATTTTAATCTATACTGTAGACGTGATTTTGTTCAGTAACCTTCTGCCATCGATCAGGCATCGTTTTGATCCCGGATTCATATAATGACATTGTCCGTCCCACAAATATTCTCGCACAACTCGGTTTGTATGCCCTCTTCTGTATTCAAGGATTGTCCTTTCAAAAAGTTTTGCAGACTCCAGAGTAAATTCCAAAGGTTTCACATTAGAACTATATGGTCGATGTAGCAGCACCATTTTTTACCGAGTTTCCAAAGATGTGTGAAGCCTAGCGTTGCTGTGATGGAAACCCACGCCTTTGCGTTTTAGTAATTCAAGTTGTATATCTTTCAGTGCTAAATTAAGGTTAGTCAGTTGCTGACAATAGACGTCAAAATTTATGGTTTGGGTTTTAGGAAACAGTTCAAAATAAATTACCCCCTTAAAATCCCACGTACTGGACAACATAATATTTTGTTGGTTATGTCCAACCTTGGATGAAGTTCCAAGATCTCGCGGTTGGCATATAACTTGGGAACCAAATATCTAGCTCTTTGACAAGTCGAAGCTGTTTCAAATGGTTTTCAATGGTCGTATTTGACACATTAAGTTTGTCCGCAACTCTGGAAGTTTTTTCTCAAGTACATCATTTGGCCTAGCGCTCCTGTGGACATTCGTGATCATCAAATTTCCAGTACGAAATTTGTTGAACGGTTTTTAAAGCATCTAAATCATATACGTCACAAACATCCCGGTATGCTTCCGCGGCTTTTTTGCCTTTTCGGAAATAAAGGAGCAAAATATATCAAAAATTCTCATTTTGATCATCCATATTCACAACACGGTTTAAATAAAAACTGACTAAAATAACAAAAGCATCACCTATATAAGAAACCCGAAGTTACTTTCTGGAAAATAATGCGACATATAACAAGATTAAGCTTGGAATTTTAGCTGAACAGTATAACAAATAATATATCCAGCTGATCTGAAAAATTTCAAAAATAACACAAGCATCATCTTTGTATATTAGAAAACCGAAGTTATTTCTTTGCCAACCCAACAAAGTTATAAAAGAGGAAACTTTAGGATAACTTGTGATGATGAAAATGGGAGGGTAAACGTTTATTTGGTTTCTCCCTATGTTGGTACTATAGGAGGTACATATTATTAATATTGATATTAATATTATTATAAATAATAAAACTAGTTTTCTTGAGATTTTTATATAATGTTCTAGGTCAATATGTTACAACACTATAGCGTATGATTATTATTGATTTGATTACTACTGATAGCGTATGATTGATAGTATTAATGAATTATACTGGATGTATTATGAATTCTTATATGAAATGCAGATTTTGCAAACAGTTGATATTTTCAGTACTACAAACATAATAATTTCGATGAATTTACAATAATAACTTAAATACATGATATCATAAATACAAATATAGAAAGCAGAAATGCTATATATTTTTTTTAATTTTCTGAATTTGGGATGTGTCCTGTATTCCACTTTCATTAAAAGCTCAGTATTGTTTGTAGATACAGATTCAATGGAATTTGTTCAAAACGTTCTTGCAAATTTATAATCAATTGAATTGAAAACGATCCATGACGTTTCTGGAAATATTTCGTGCAAACTGGGTTTTCCCCGATAGTAAATTAATTTCCGCTCTTGGTGAATGTGAAATACAAAACACCTCTGTTTCCCATAACATATATAAACAAGTTATGCACTTAGTGCTTTCATAAATACTGGTAAAATATATATATCGCCCCCACTGTAGAGATCCACTGAACATACTCTCACTAACTTCAAAGGTGTTTTGACAGCTGGTATATTTACTTTGTTTTGCGTAAAAGGTTTTTGGCACCCATTACTCATAATTATCGAAATGGAAGATATTGAAACCCATATTGTGGTATTTGGCCTAAAAAATGTGGAATTGAAACTGGCGACATATATTGAACGTTGCTACAGCTCAAGGTCATTCCAAATGTTATTATTCGTGCTGGGAAACTATTTGGGTGTGCTTTTGGAGTAACAAGCCATCCAGATCTCGCCGTCTGCGCAGTGGAGCCGTGGAGCCGTCAAAGCCTGAGAGAGGCGAATTCGTCGAAATCTACTCTGAAAGCAAAAAAAAATATTGTCGCGGGAAATGAATATGTCAAAGCCTTTCACTTCTCCCACCATTAACTATGACTTGGGACTTGCAGCTTACAAAAGACACACGGGATATCTAATTACGGCGGGGTTGAAGCATAAACGAAAGAAAAAATCAAAGCATTGCTTCGCCAGAACGTCAATAACTGCCGCAGAAGAATTCGGTTTACCGATGAGAACATTTTTATTGTGGAGGATTCATTCAATAATTAAAATAATAGGGTATATGCTCAGTCATAACAGCAAGCATCATAACTGTTTCCTAGGGTCCAAAGAGGTCACCATCTTGCATCTGTGATGGATTGTGTGTAGTTGCCTATGGCGTGGTAACCAAGCTCCATTTCTGCAAAAAGTTGTCAAAACTTCAGGAAAGCTGTACCAGTCCGAAAACGAGCGCCGGCCCTTACAACAGGACTCTGCCACAGTCCATAATGCAAGACCCACTCAAGAGTAGTAAAAACCCTAATATTATTTCGGTCGATGATTGGGCATCGGGTAGTCCGGACCAGAATCCTTTAGACTGCGAGCCCAGAGTATTGAGACACCGAAAAGCGGAATAATCCCGCCAAAAGCGGGATGGTTGTTCAGGTTAAGTTAACATGTAGTAACATAATTAGTTCGTTTAAACAAAACCTAAAACTTAATTAGAATTTCCAATGATAAAATATAATGCCAAACAATAACTTAAATACAACATTTACATGCGTAAAAATATCAAGTTTTTATAATGTAAAGCAACAGGTTGAAAACCATTCCATTGTCCCTCATTAGCCGATTAGCTAAAACCTTTGCGTACACCCTTACGTATGTTAAGTATCAATTGGAATACATTAACGTATAATTGATATAAATTTAGTTACATAAAGAATTAGTTACATTCCATTTAACATTGATTACAATTCAAAGCAACAACCCATTATTCATTAGATTAAATATTTGTGTATGCCCCGACGTATGATTAATTTTATTTGAAATATATAAAGTATTAATTTTCAATATTCTGAGTATGAAATACAATGTAGAGGAGATATAAAGTGTTGCCAATAACAAACACATGAACTATGATGCAATTTTAAAATGTGCATTTAAGTTATACGACATTTGTAAAACAATCGTATTTCTTTAATTAGTTTTTGTTAATTTCCAATTTTAGGGCTTCGATATATCGCACCGTATGATTAATATAAATAGATTAAAATACATATTTTGTAAAGTGAACATGGTTTATGCAATAGTTATATAATTGCGGTAATTTTTTTTTAATTTCCACCGTCGGGGGTGCAATGGGTAGTGTGCGCGCCTCTTGTACAGGAGATCCTGGGTTCGATCCCTGCTCCAATCACCTTAAAATTTCTGTCGACGACGATCACCTCGCTTAGTTACGGCGACACTATCGAGTATATAGCCATGAAAAAGATTCTCAAAATACCGCTCGGAATCGGTGTAAAACTGTAGGTCCCAATCAGTGAGTGAATACTGGAAAGCGCACAGCTCAGTGATTGTGAGAAGTTCTCCCCGATCCCTTCATGGGATGTAATGGGAGAGCTTCCTAATGTATATGAAATACCAAACAAGTCTCATTGGATATATTTTATTTATATATTCTATATTTATTTTTTATTTTATTGTTGAAGCTTATACTTAGCTATATTTAAGTTCCATCAAACTATATAATTTGTGTGTCACCTGAAACTACTGTGCTCTTAAGTACACCTCATAAATAAAGTATTATATAATTTGCTTGTCCCTCACAATCGCCCAAATAATATCATAACAAATTTATCCCAAGTTCTATTTTTCTATTTCTTTTTGCTCACAAACAAAGCAAAAAAAGGATACTGGAAATCTTCTATTACCATTTGCAATACGCTCATATAATTTTTCTCTTCACAACATGACCAACTAGGAGAAAAAGGCAAACAACAATGGAACGAGAAATAAAATCAAGACAAGGATTCGACAAATTATTTATTATCATAGTAGTGAGAGTATATGAAAACAAACATTTGTATACGAAAAGAAAAGCAACATAAACAAAACCTTCAACACAAATACAACTAAATGATGAAGAGGAAACAAAGCGGAAGTTAACATTTTGTGTCCCTAGAATATAAGTAAATTGTATGTCTGTCTCTTCGTCCTGTTTCTATTTGTAGTATTATTTGTATTTAAGGTCCCTTTGATAAGAATCTTAATATCTTCAAGTGGTTTATATATGAAAAATGTTTGGTCTGTGATTTGTTTAAATATAAAGTAGGAAACAACTTTGCTCTCAAGCTTTAGTTTAAGTTGTGTCGTTTGCATTAAATTGAAGTGATTTAAAGAAGAAATCATTTACTTTTTACCAGCAGCAGGAAAGGAGACTTAAGAATCACCGAATATTTTGTAAGGGATCATTTGTGGAACACCGGTACGTATCATTAGTATTAATTATAGACTGTTATGATTTACTGGGCGGAAATGTATTAGAATACATCTGGAATATTACATCTGAAATAAAATGCAAAGAATTGTAGAATTGATTGGGGGATTTTCTCACATATTTTAGCAATATTAATTTATTTTCGGTTCACAGGTACGTGCCATTATTTTTAAAATTTTTTTGTTTTTTGATTTCATTGCTAGAAATAAAAATAATTTTCTCGAATAAAAAAAAACCTACTTGATTATATCCATTTCCATATAAATACTGGATTTGTTTCCATTTTTTTAATTAACATGAAATAGTATTTAAATTTGTGGACAACACAACGTATGAACATTTTGAATAGAGTACTGTTTTTAATATTGAACTCAAAACTCTTGCAAAATATAAAAATATATTTAACTTTTGTCTTCTTACTTTCCAATTCCGATATAAAAATTTACTATGCAGTTTTTTCTAAATATATTTATTTACATCGTTAAACAATTTTAAATAAAATATTATTTATAATACTTATCAATTGGAAGCGAACTGGAAGCTAATATCTCCTGTCACCAAAAAACAATTAAAATGTTTATCTGTTACGGCAGCAGCAAACAAGTCTTAAAAATCACCAATTATTTTGTATGGGATCATCTATGGAACACCAGTACGCTTCAGTATTATTAATTCTAAACTTTCTAGAGGGAGATTTTCTGAAATATTTTACCAATTGTAAGTTAAGTTCGAACTATTTTCGATTCACAGGTAAAATTTCGGCTGACTTCTTTGATATAAATGGTCAAAACTCTCTTGAAATACAAAAACATAGTATGACGTAGGGCCACGGGACTGACAGTTTCTGATAGCAATTCATTTGATAGTGATTAGAAATCATTCTTTCATATTGCAATCCTAGCAGCTCACTCCTTTCTAGAAGTATGTCCAGAGCAATCTCTTTATCGGAACCGTCCGTTAGCCAGCTGGAGTGAGAAGGTGAAACCAACGAGCAGATTGATTGGTTGTGCGATCACTGATGCCTCTCAGGCACAACAGGTGATGGTGGCTGTGCGGCGGTTTTAGGTGGTCGGATGAATAAGACCCGTGTTTAATTCCTAAACTAAATAAATGGTTTCCCATTACATCCCCATGAAGAGACCGGGGATAACTTCTCACAATCACTGAACTGTGCGCTTGTGAGTTTCATTTCATTCCTAAACTTGCACTAAATCTGGCACATTAAGCGGATATCGAAAAAGACGAAAAAGACGAAATTACGAATATTCAATTCCAGTGTGAAGTCCGTACGGTTGTACTACTTGGAGGTAGACGAAACTGACAATGAAGACGGTTCAAACGTGTATCAATCGTTGTTTGAGTCAACTACTCAGAATCTACTGGCCCAAGACAATTTCTAATTAAGCACTCGGGCAACGTACAAATAACCGTCCTATTGAAGTGGAATACGTAGAAGCAAATGGACTTGGATCGGCGATATACAGATTGGCGTGCGAATAGGGAAAATAAAAACAAAATTAAATCACTTTGGCCGTCGGTGGTGCATTGGTTAGTGTGCGCGCCTCTTGTAAATGAGATCCTGGGTTCGATGTCATAACCACGACAATTTTAAGGTCGAATATATATCACACACTAACTACAAAAGAGTCGTAACACAAAGTCCCATAGTGCCCACACAAAGTGCCAAGTGATCAATCTGGTTCTTCATTCTCTGTTCAGGAGATAACCAAGTCGCCTTAAGTATATCCTTATGTTGAAATCGTGTACTACTGACTGCCATGTCAGAAACTATCAGTCTTATTCCATTCTCGGAAAATTATGTAGCCTTTGCTTACCGATGATTGGTCAAAATACACTTTACCTTCCGACTTTGACATTAAAATCGCTTAGAATAATTTTAATCTCGTGTTCACGGCAGCGTTCGTATACTTCCTCTAGACGTTCATAAAATGATCCTTTGACCTCGTCGTCTTCATCCTCTGTCGGTCCGTGCACACAAATTAACGAGATGTTCAAATATTTCGCTTTGATGCGAATAGTGGCTATGCGTTCACTCACTGGGTTGAACCTTGAAATTGGCTGTCGCAGTCTCTTGTCAACCATAAATCCTAACCAGATTTCGAGCTTTCGCTTATGACAGCTGTAGTAAAGATCGCATATTTCTGTTGATCCCGTCCATCACATTTCATTGATACCTGTGATGTCAGCTTCATATTTTTCGAGAACATCCGCCAGTTGGAAAGTAGCACCCGTTCTGTATAGTGTTCTTACGTTCCAGGTACATCTCCTTAAATCGTTATCCTTGTAAAGTTTACGATTGTGGTCAGCAGCTAGGAAGATTGTTCGTTTACTTTTGTTGTGTATTTTCATTACCACTCCAAGGCATGCCAGTATGACCAATATATTGGAGATCCTATTCGGTACACCAGTACGTATGATTGATATAAAATACAGGTATTTTTAATTTTGTCGTTATAACTTTGAGTTGCGTAGAACAATATGTCTGATACTATACAATTATTTTGGAAGACTTTTTACTATAGATAATTTGATCTTAGGCCATTAAATTTTCATTACCACTCCAAGGCATGCCAGTATGACCAATATATTGGAGATCCTATTCGGTACACCAGTACGTATGATTGATATAAAATACAAGGTATTTTTAATTTTGTCGTTATAACTTTGAGTTGCGGAGAACAATATGTCTGATACTATACAATTATTTTGGAAGACTTGGTACTAAAGATAATTTGATCTTAGGCCATTAAATTCGGACAGTTTCGTAACATGTTTTACTAATTAAAAAAATATGTATGAAAATACTCAATAATAGACGTATTTATATCCGATTTTTTTTTACTGCTGAAAGGAAAGAGATAATTAGGACAGATTTCTACAGAGCATAGATATCGTACTTGGTCATTGTTTTCAAGTAAAAAATTTAAATCTTGAAATTTGTGCTACAACTCCTTTGTAGTTAGGGTGTGTTATATATTCATCTTAAAATTGTCCTTGTTATGACATTAGAACTATAAGAGATAACTACCTGATGACAGTTGTAAACAATTCAATTGACAAACAAAGCAATAAAGATCTATGTTATCTCATATTTGTTTCATCGCTAACTGTAACCCATCCCATATTATCCGCAATTGATTCCAATTGTATCACTTAACTTACGATTTAAAACAATTTTTATAATCCCGTCTTAAACTTGACAATATTATTACCTTCGAACAGGAATGTTAAGCTGCTACGTTATCCAATTCCATAGCTCTTAAGAATTCTGATAGGAAACGAAACCTAACCCAACCTAAAGATGCTTAAGTGGCCATATGGTACTCTACATTGGTGTACAATAAGATTTTATGATAACTCTTGCCGGGGTTTTTAAAGGCCTCTCTTAAATGGGGTTTCTTAGTTGTTCGTTCATTCTTTTTTAAAAAAAAAATGTTTCTTCTTTCAACATAAAAATGCAGGAATGTGTGCGAGTAAATACTTATAAATATATGTCTGAGGCAGTAACAAGATCCAGAAACTGGGTTAAACACGTACAAATCGCATTATATACTAAAAGACCTTTTATATAGCAGTTATATATATATATTTGTATACTAGTGCACATGTATGTGTGTATTTCTGTTCATGTGGGTGTGTGTGTAGTACCTTTACATTCCTACAAAATAATCTAAAAAGAATTCCTTTGCTATTTTTCTTCCTACTTCATGGGATTTCTACGAAGCCTAAGTGGCGAGAGGGAGAAAAAGTGTACAAAGAGAGCTTAAGAAATTGGAGGCATTGTATCCTTTTAACATATGGTTCTATTTTAAGTCCGCGTATGTGTGTGTCTGTATAATCATAAGAAGGACATACTTATGTTAACAAAAGAATGAAGAACTGAATGGGAAATACACTCGTTCCAACTCACATTGTTGTTGTACACCTTCGCCCAGTCATGAGTAAAGGGACTGAAAGGATACGATAATTCTTTAAGGTCTGTACAAATACAGTAATAAAAAATGCATACAGCGGATGAAGAATGAATGTGTCCTTTATATTTTTTTATATTTTATTTGCTTAAGAATTAAACATAAAAGTGGGGCATTTAAAATGGAGGGCCGGCCGGCACAGGCTATGGGGAGAACAGTGTTTGCTAGGTGTAAGGGCAATATATCCCGTTTTTGAAGTTGTCCTCAAGTGTGTCAATGTACTAGGGCCATAGGCTTTATTTGGCACGCAAGGATTTTCAAATATTGAATGTTGTGATTTCCAAATCAAATAGTGGTTGACTTAGACATTTCAGATGTTCGTAAAAACTTTAAGATACGAGTAAGACCAGGGAATGGCTTGACGTTTTAAAATTTATCTTTTATATTTTATTCTTAACGTATTTTAGTATTAAATTGGTAAAGATTTATATTGAATAGAGAAACAAGATTGTTTTAAAACCTGTATTTCCAAAATAAACACAAGGCTGGGCTTTAGATTAGTATCTGTTGCAGAATTTTTTCTTAATTTCAACGGACACATTAAAGGGTGTCTCAGTAAGATTGCACTTTTTAAACTTAGTGTAATATTTTTGGTGCAATCGATTTATTGCAGTAACGATTTCCAGAATAAATTATCTGATCTAAATATTCTGATGTCAACGCCATGCGGTGTCTTGTTTTGGGGTTTTGTGACATCTCGGGTTTATGCGATTAAAGCAGAAACAATTCCTGAACTTAAATCAGAGACCGAACGCGTCATCGGTGAGACGCAGGCACCTCTCTGTGAAAAAGTCATGGAAAATATTATGAAAAGTGTAATGGCCTGTCATCAGAGCCGTGGGAGCTATAAGATGGATGTTTTTTTCCATACGTAATCGAAAGATAAATTCTTTACAATCCAATAAAGAAATCAAAAGTAACGGGTCCGCCATCTAACATTTCTCTTTTAAATTAGTGTGCTTATTTCGTGAATGGTAACACTTAGCTCATGCCTGATTTGACAGATACATAGTTTGATACTTCCGCTGAACGAATATGGTTGTGTATACGCTTGAACAACGCTGGGAAATATTGCGACATTACTTTGAAAATCATGGTAATGTTGCAGAATGTGTGCGAAAATTGCGTACGGATTTTGGAAGAAGAGAAGCACCGTCAGCTCCGTATGTTCGTTATCTAGTGAAAAAAGTGAGAGAAACTGGCATCCTCATCGAAACAGTGCGTACACCCGAGAATATTGCTGCTGTGGCCGAAAGTTTGCGTGAAGCGCCATCAACATCAATTCACCGTCGTTCTCAACAATCGAACATTCCGGAGACATCATTGAGACGAATTTTGCATAAAGACCTTGGTATGACGCCATACAAAGTCCAATTGGTTCAAGAGTTGAAGCCAACTGACCATCCAATGCGTTTTCGCTTCGCTAAGTGGGCCTGCGATCGACTTACAGAAGACGCCGATTTTGCCAAAAAAAATCATCTTTTCAGATGAAGCTCACTCTGATCTTGGCGGGTATGTAAACAAGCAACATTGTCGCATTTGGGGCACAGAAAACCCGCACGCATACATTGAAAAGCCGATGCACCCAAAACGAGTCACTGCTTGGTGCGGATTTTGGTCCAGAGGGCCATTTTTCTTCGAAAATGAGCAAGGAGTGGCCGTTACAGTCAATAACGATTGTTATCGGGCCATGTTGAACGAATTTTTGTTCACAAAAATTGAAGAGTAGGATATTGGCAACATTTGGTTTCAACAGGACGGCGCTACGTGCCACATAGCCGAAGCTACACTCGATGTTTTGCGCCCTGTTTTTGAAGATCGCATTATTAGCCGCAGAGCTGATGGCGTTTGGCCACCTCGGAGCTGCGATTTGACACCGTTGGACTATTATTTGTGGAGTGCCCTCAAAGATAAGTGTTACGCCGATAAGCCAGAGACAATTGACGCTTTAAAGGACAATATTCGTGAAGCCATTGGTGAAATACAGCAGCACACAATCGATAATGTGCTTAAAAATTGGACCGATGGTGTAGGCTACTGCATGGCCAGCCGAGGCAGCCATTTGAATGAAATTATTTTCCATTATTAATCGAAGGATTGTACTTTCAAATAAAAAAAGAAATTTGAGAAAATATTCAGTATTTTTTTTATAGCATTTTCAAAAAAAAAAGTTACTTGGCGGACCCTTTATGTCTAAAAATCCTTTTTTTATTTTAAAATGAAAAAGTGCAATCTTACTGAGACAACCTTTATATAAATTCACAAAATTAAATTTTGATTTTTTGAAATATTATATTAATATTAAGCATTATAAACAGGAATCCTGAAGTAAACGCACATGCAGGTCTATATAGTTAAATGCCAAGAAAAGTACAACCCTAAAATGTACTTGAACATTCGATTTAATGTGATTAAGATAAAAATATTATATACCATAGGGCGTATAATAGTTGTAACAAGAAAGTCGTAAGTACTTAAGGCAATAAATTTTCCGGTATGACAAAGAAGTGTTACTCTCATGGACATAAATGTGACAAAAAACCTCACTTTTATATAGTTATATTAATATTTTGGAAAATGTTAACAAACAAAAATTAATAACAAAGGAATAATCTGTACCCTAGTGTTTCTTTCAATATGCCAGTGCGTATAATTGTTATAAAATTAATCTTATAAATATTTGGTTGCTATAAATGTTATGTAATGTTAAAATAATAGGTCTGTTGATGTATTGAAATATAAATAAAACCCCTGTATAAATATTGTAATGTATATAAATGTAACACTAATAGAATCCAGAATCCTAGGTACATGCTTGGTATACTAGTACGTATGATTGATATAAAATACAATTTAATATACTTAGACCGTCCGACAGTCCATATTACACTTGAACCGGATGATATACGTCTGAAACTATAGGTAAAATGGAGTTAATTGGCGTTTTAAATTTTTCATTTTCTCATCGTATTGCCCCATAAAAGGACTACAAATTTGCAAAGGATAAAATTTTTCAAAAAAAAAGTTAAATACTTATACGCATCCTACGATACCGATATAGGTGTCAAATTAAAGAAGAGAATTATGACTATTTCTGTTATTATTTTATTTATACCGTTCCAGGATAAAAAATACTTAAAAAATGTCCTTGAAAAATTAAATCCTTCAAAATCCTTTGAAAATCGCTAACAATTTTTTCGGAAAAAATATATGTTAATATCCTGTATATAGTGTAATACTCCCCACAATTTCAACATTCTAGCTCTATAAGTTAATTTTTAATAAAAATTTATTTAAATCTCTTCCAGTAAAAAAAATACTTTATTATATGGAACAGAGTATGAATTTTTTTTTAAAAAAGGAGTTACACTTAAACGAGATGATATAAGGGTGAAACTATAAGCTAACCGGACTAAAATGGCATTTTCAGTTTTTTATTTCGTCATCCTGTTGCCCCTTAAAAGGACTACAAAGCTTCAAAGGATAACATTATTCATAGATATTTAAAATGAATGGTACTTAAGAAGAGTGTATACTTCGGCTTTGTCGTTTGTATATACCAGCAGTAGCACGACAAATTGACCAACATTAATCTGCCAACACGTGGGCTGAATTTTTTCCCCGGAACCGGTTCTCCATAACGGCGAGATTTTGATGAAATCTTTCACCGTGTTCATCAGTAAAATCTCCTAAATTTTCACGGAAAAAGTCAAGATGTCTGTACAGAAAATTTATTTTCACGGACATATTAGCTCCCAATTTTCCAAAACATTCGACAAGGTTCTAAACTATACTTTTGTAGCTTTCAGATTTGATGTTGCCCAAAATGTTATTGATTATAGCATCCAAACTATTCCAAGCTTCCTTTTCTAATTAATAAACCTTTCAATATCAAGTATCAATAAATCAATACATACCACCCTCAATCTTGGCATCACTAAGTTTTCGAAAATATATCTTCAGATGCGTCATGGCTGCACTTTGAGAGCTAAGTGCCCGATCGAAATTTCTAATTAAACCCAGTTTAATATGAAGTGGAGAGACGATTATTTTAGATGATGGAACAATTGACATACAAAAACAATACATAGAATACAAAACTTGTTCAGATTTGGGCACTCCATAAGCACGTTTACTCGCTTTTAATCACTTTTTCGTTTTACGAAAAATCGAAATGCAGATATAATTTGAGCCTCTGAATTTTTCAACCTGTCAAGACTTATTACAGAAATACTGCTATAAAACACGTTAAATAAATTCAATGTATTTATTGGACAGTGAGAAAAAGTATTTAAATTTTGTTTATAATGTTATCCTTTGAAGTTTTGTAGTCCTTTTAAGGGGCAACAAGATCACGAAATGAATAACTGAAATTAGCCGATTAGCTTACAGTTTCATTCTTTTATCATTCGGTTTAAGTGTAACTCCGTTTTTAAAAAAATTGTATACTCTGGTCCATATAATAAAGTACTTTTTTTGCTGGAAGAGTTTTATGTAAACTTTTATTAAAAATTAACTAGTAAAGCTAGAATATTGAAATTTTTGGGAGTATCACACTATGTATAGGATATTAACATACATTTTTTTCGAATAAATTGTTGGAGATTTTCAAAGGATTTGAACGAATACAATTTTTCAAGAACATTTTTTAAGTCTTTTTTTAACCTGGAACGGTATAAATAAAAAATAATGAAAATAGCCATAATTGTCTTCTTTAATTTGACACCTATATCGGTATCGTAGGGTTCGAATATGTTATCCCTTGAAAATTTGTTTAAAAACGCCAATTAACTCCATTTTACCTATAGTTGCAGACGTATATCATCCGGTTTAACTGTAACGACTTTTGATGTGTTAACATCTATAGCGGCGTATAGGGAATAAATCTATCAAAGTCAGATTTTATGCTGCTGCTAAAACCAGATTTTCTGCTGCTGCTAAAACCAGATTTTATGCTGCTGCTAAAACCAGATTTTATGCTGCTGCTAAAACCAGATTTTCTGCGACTGCGAAAGAGAATAATGACGAGTTAAACAAAAATGAGCGAGCAAGAGAGCAATGAAATAGTGGTGTGGCAGGGGTGAGGCAAACGAAATTGTGTCTATAGCGTATGTATTAACATAATAATGTATGTATGTACATGTGTCAGTTGCTGTTGTTGAACGGAGGTATAAAGCACAGCCAAAATTTAATTTGCAAGCCCATGGGCTTGCGCAGTCGACGTTATGTTGACACACTAATACGTCAGCTACTTCGGACAAAGCATGTGTGATGTTGTGTGTTTGGTTGTTTCGTTGTTGTTGCTATGGCCAAACAAAGCGAGTCATTTGATGTTCGGCATTGCCCGGTGTATACAAAAAAACTATTATTTTTTATTTTCCAATGTAACGTTTACTAATGAAATCGAACAGGTACCGTGTAGTAAAAATGTGTCAACACATCATCCGTGAGTTCGAATACTCATTGATTTTTTTTTTAAATTGTCGTACGGTGTAATAATCCGAAGGATGTACTTGGCATGCAAGGATTATCAAATATTGAAGAGAAGGCAACAATCATATTGGGGTTACCGAGAAATAAGCCAAGATCCGCAAAGGAAAAATATTTTATTTAACAATTTCTTTAAAGGTTGCGAGTAGTAAAATTAAATTAATATACAATTTTATATTTAATAGTTACAGAGAAAAAAATGTGTTAAAATTTTATTAACTAAAATGAATCGTAATGGAGAGCCAAAGACTATGAATCGTTGCATATGTTTGCCTTAAATTGTTTGAGATATGAATTTATTTCAATAATATACCGAAAGGGTGAGGTAAAAGGATAATAATGCCGAAAAGTTATAAGGCAATAACAAATAAATACTGTATACGCTGTTTTTTCTTTCGATATACCAGTGCGTATAATTGTTATAAAATTAAAGTGATAAGTACTTGATCGCCATAAATGTTCTGGAGTGCCAAATTGATATGTCCATGTATGTAGAGAAATGTAAATCAAACCCCGTATCTATATCGTTATATTACATTCGAAGTCAGACCAGTAACACTAATTGAATCCAGATCCTACGTACACATATGGTATAGAAGACGTATGATTACTATAAAATATAAATGCTATTGATTTTTGATAATGTAGGGAATGACGGTAGTTAGGCGATAATTTATACGGCAGATAAGTTCGGGGTTTAGGGTCCTTCTTAAAGATATCAATATAGTAGTACTGAGACCAAATACTGGTTTTGGCAAACAGGCCTTTCAATTACTGAAATATTGGCAACAGTCGTATTAGCATTGACGGGAAACAAACGAAGATCCATACGTTTAAACGTTAAAAATTTTGTTATTAAAATTCAATTGATAAACTATTTTATGATTAATAGAGAAAACAAAAGGTTTTGAAATTTTTAAGTCGAAAAACAACACTAACGGAGAGTGTTAGGTTACAATTCCGCTGATATTTTCATCTTTATTCCATAAAATTTTTGGTTAATGTATGAGCAATTCATACTACAAGCTTACAAGTCATGTACATTTTTCGAATTGAAAAATGGTTGGTTTTTTTGTTGGAAATAATAGACAATTCAGTTCAACACACACTCACTGGCATGACTAGTTTCGAACTCCGTGACAAGTTTATCATCAGATGCCTAAGTACTGTGCCTGAATTGATACCATTGGTTGATCATCAATCGTATATATGCAAACTGAATCCTGCAATTCACATGTGCGAATTAGTATCGATCGAAGATCCCTAAGTATCAACATCACTGAAAGGCCTATAATTCCAACAACAAGAACAGACAGAATTTATCCACCATGTTCTTCTTTTCCTCATGCATTCTCGCATTGTCGCAATGCCTTGAGGTGAGTTTTGATCAATATCACAGAGTTGTATTTTTCCGTGGTATAGCATTTTTAAAGACCGTGCTAGTGTCAGTTACATTTATTTGAATTTAAATTTTTGTTGACCGATTTGGTTAGTTTTTGGTTAATGTATGAGAAATTCATACTACAAGCGTACAAGTCATGTACATTTTTCCAATTGGAAAATGGTTGGTTTTTTTGTTGGAAATAATAGACAATTCAATTCAACACAATGTATGTATGTAAATATACAAAAGCTGTTTGCTTTTAATTCGCTTGGAACAGGAATTAATACCCTGTACGTATGATTGCTATAAAATACAACCCTTTCTTATATCTGCGGACGGAATAACTTTGGAAACATCGAAATAAATACCATATACTGTGGTTTTGCTTTCTATATACCAATGCGTATAATTGTTATACAATTAAAAAGATAAGTGTCACGTCGCCATTAATGTCCAGAACTGCCAAATAAATTAATAGTAACACTAATCGAAATTTAAGAAATTTAGGCAGTTTGGGAAATCGGTACCATCCTCGCGATTCTGGATTTTGGTAGAAAGTTTACCACAGAGATTGGCCGATGCCATAACAATTAAGGGCTACCCTACAAAGTACTCAGGTACTAAGAGTATTTTGTATTATTTTATTATATTTTTCTGTAAAATTGGGAATATAATATTGCTTTGTCGTTGTTCCTAATTATATGACCATCGACTTTTAGACATCTAGTATGACATAATGACACTTTAAACTAATGACACTTTAAAGTGAAATTTTTAGAAAGCGAATAATTTCTACAAATTCGGAAACTAATCGCATTCGCCAAATTTGTCAGCAACCGACTATTTTTGTTGGGGTCATTTTAAAGGACCGACTACATGTGAACAAATCCGAGATAATCCTTGAAGTCAAGGCTTACTTTCTTGCAGAAATTCGAACGCCACAGCCATAACTTTTGAAAGATATTACGGAAAATGCTCTGAAACGAGTCCATCATTGCGAAGCTGAAAACGGTGGACATTCAAATTACATTATTTTCCATACTTGGGCCCAATTTCTGACAGATCTAACTGAAAGATAACTGAACATTGCGAAATCGGCCGTTAGCGTAAAAACAATCCATTTTTTATATTTTATAATCTGACAGAAATTAAAAAAATACATAAACGAAAAAGCTATTGAAGTTTTAAACCCTATGGTAATGTTTGGCCCACCCTGTATATACAGTAAATACTTATTTAAATTCAACTCGAGAACTACGAGGGTTGCTATTTATATTACGGGAAATGGCAGCACTAGTGTTCCCAGATACAAACTGGAACTTCCATTGGAAAGTTTGAAACTTTTTACCATAAATATGCGATTCGAACGTTTTACGAGCACAATTTTTTGTATTTACAGTGGATTGAAAAATGCATGATGGTTTATCGAGAGAAGAGTGTCTCAATCAACTTGTTTCGATTTTTGTTGATGAAGCACCATCAAAACCCTCGGCAAATCACTGGTAGCAAGAGTTCAGTCTCTGTCGCCGTTCGCTCCAGGATCAATTTCGTGAAGGTCGTCCAAAATCGCTTGTTCTGTAACAAAACATTGATGCAGTGCGTGAACAGATAATGGAAGATCGTCGTGTGACATATTGTGAGATACAGCCATCCATGCGCATTAGTTTTACTTCAATACATTAGATTTTGCATGAACATTTGGCTGTAAAGAAGATTTTTTCGCGTTGGATCCCACATAATTTGGCAACTGCTCAAAAAAGGTCTCGTGTCAAAAGGCTCGTAATTTGACAATCGCTCAAAAAAAAGTTCGTGTCAATTGGTGTAAGGAAATGATTAAAAAGTTCGACCCTGGTGCTTCAAAAGGCGTATAAATAAATAGGTGATGCGATAGGTGACGAATCATGGATGTATGCACATTAGCTGGAAACAAACCAGCAATAGACCGTGTGGGTCTTTCAAGACGGTGTAAAACCAACAAAATTTGTTCGTGGAAGAAGCACTGCGAAGCAAATAGTCGCCTGTTTCTTCGGCCGAATGGGTCATCTGGCCACTGTTCCGCTTACGCAACGTAGGAAGATCAATTCTAGGAATATACACGACCATTTGTTTGCCGGAAGTCTTCGGAGAAATTCGCCAACCGCCAAAGACGAATCACTCTCCATCATGCTTGAGCAACGGTCAATTCTGAGTTGTACATGTCCATTTGTTTGCCAGAAGTCTTGGGACAAATTCATCAAACAAACCGCCAAAGGCGAATCAATTTCCATCATGCCCATGCGAGCTCTCGCACATCGCGTTAAACAGGAGAATTTTTGAGCAGCCAAACCATCGAATTGATGACTCATCCTTCGTAATGTCCTGATTTCGCATCCAATGACTTCTCGTTGTTCCCGAATATCAAAGGTAAACTGCGTTGTCAATGATTTGCGAGCGCCCAAGCAGCAGCTGAAGAGTTAAAAAACAATCTTTTGGAAATGTCTCAAGAGGAATGGAAAAACTGCTATGATAAAGGTTTTGAACGAATGCAAAAGTTTATTGATCATCAAGGGGAATATTTTCAAAAACTATAAAGCCATTTTCATTTAAAAATGTTCGCTACGAAGCGGATCAATAAGTCTGTGACTTTTTGAATGAAACAAGGTTTTTTTTGAAAAAAAAAATTATTTTTCAACATAATCTCCTTTTGGCTCAATACACTGAGTCCAACTTTTCTGCAATTTTTGTATCCCTTCCAAAAATAGGATATTTCGAGGACCATAAAATAGGCATTTGTCAATAATTTCATTGTTGAAGCTAAATCTCTTTCCATCGAGCCATATCTTTAGGTTTGGAAATAGGAAATAACCACTGGGGCTAAATCCGGAGAATATGGCGGATAAGGTACCAATTCGTAGCTCAATTCAAGGTATTTTGCCATTGGGACTACGCACGTGTGCACCCGTGCATTATCTTGATGAAAATTAACTTTTTTCTTGGCCATGTGGAGTCGTTTTTGTTTTAAATCCTCGTTAAATCGGTCTAATAAGTTGGCATAATATTCGCCGTTTATTTTTTTCCCCTTTTGAAGGTAATCGATGTGGATTCTCCGCGTGCATTCGAAAAAACTGTTGCCATCATCTTATCGACCGAAAAACTTACCTTGACCTTCTTCGGAGCCGGTTCACTCGGAAAAACCCATTGTTTGGTCTCCGGAGTGTTGCAATGGATCCATGTTTTATCCACAGGTACAAAACGCCGCATCCCAAAAAACTATTGCCATCACCTTATTGGCCGACAAACTTACCTTGGCCTTCTTCGGAGCCGGTTCACCCGGAGAAACCCATTGTTTAGACTGCTGCTTGGTTCTTCGGAGTGTTGTAATGGATCCATGTTTCATCCTCAGTTACAAAACGGCGCAAAAACTCCTTCGAATTGCGTTTAAACAACTCCAAACAATCCTTTGAAGTTGTCACACGATTACGTTTATGGTCCATTGAGAGCAAACGCGGCACCCATCCTGCAAACAACTTTCTTAAACCCAACTGATAATTTAAAATCGAAACCACACTGCCATATGAAATGTCCATGGCATCAACAATCTCACGCACTATTACTCTTCGATGATGAGCATAATTAGAAAAGTCTATTTTCAGAATTTGGACTGATCATTTTTTTCACGGCAGCATTTTGAAATTTTGATCACGCATATTTTCGCGAGTTTTCTCATTGTAGATAGTTGCTGTTTCTGTTTCGGAAATAGTAAATAATACGAGGGCGGATCATTAAGTCCATGACTTTTCGAACATGCCGTCGACACCATGCCGTCGATTTGTTCGACATTTTCGGCTGTATTGACCTCAATTGGCCGTCCAGAACGTTCAGCGTCATTTGTACTAGTGCGACCACAACGAAAGTCAGTAAACCACTTTTTTACCATTGAAGTCGATGGTGCAGAGTCCCCATAGTAGCTTTCAAGCTTTTCCTTGGTTTGAATGACGGTTTTTTTTCGCAAAAAAAATATTTTCGGAATTCACTTTTTTCCATTTTTAAACAAATGACCGAAGTTGTATGTTTTGAACAGCTGTTAAATGCAAAGTAAATTACGGAACTTGCTCAAAATTTGACAGTAGTCTATTAACAGGTGGTACTTGATGTTGTTGCATTTCACATAAACACGAGGTAAGTTCGAAAAGTCACGGACTTAATGATCCGCCCTCGTATTATTTGCTATTTCCGAAATATAAACAGCAACTTTCTACAATGAGAAAACTCGCGAAAATATGCGTGATCAAAATTTCAAAATTCTGCCGTGAAAAAAATTCTCAGTCCAAATTCTGAAAATAGACTTTTCTAATTATGCTCATCATGACACGACGTTTGAACCCCATATTACCCAAATTGACCAAAAAATATAACGTTTTTTTACCCAAATACACCAGGTATCGAAACTTTAACGCCCGGTAGGAGTCCGTTAGAACCCTCGTGTGTAAAAAGTTGATCGCTCCTGTTTATAAGCTATTGAAGGCTTTGCGAAATACCACCCAAAAGGAAATAACGTCCGCGAAATAGCAACCAATGATTAAACCCCCAAAAAAAGAAACCACATCTAAAAACAAAGAATGAAATAAAATCCAAACAAAAATTAAATTAACTCCAAGACAAAATGGAAACAAAGGCGAAAAAATATATTTGTAAAAGGCCCATTTTCCATACACCCTACTATCCCTAAAAGGTTGTCGACAAATAAGTTTAGCAGGGAGTGAAAATAAAAACAAAATGGTGTCCCATAACATCCCATGAAGAGATTGGGGAGAGCTTCTCACAATGAGTGAGATGTGCGCTTTCTAGTTTAACACTCACTGATTGGGACCTACAGTTTTACACCGGTTCCGAACGGTATTTTCAGAAGCTATTTCATGGCTAAGTACACACCTAATATACATAAATCGTGCCTTTCAAGTATCTAAAATACTGTTTAGCAGGGAGTAAAAAACACACCTAATATACATAAATCGTGTTTTTCAAATTTTTAAAACAGAGTAAACAGTACCCACAGCTTTGTCCCGCTTCTCAGCACTTAGCTTGGTAAAGAGCTTTTTTTACCACAGGAAAAAATCAGTCGGGTAAAAATACAAGACAGGTCTGTTCTTTTCAATTAATATTCTTAACACATCCTAATCTTAGCAGTCGGCTTTTCATTCCCCCAAATACTAATTAATTAGTAATTAGTTTAGCAGGGAAGTAAATAAAAAACACACCTAATACACCCAGCGAAAAAAAAATATAAAGGCAACACCATTTTTGGTTTTTTCCAAATGTTGTGAGGAATTTTCAAGTTTTTATTTTAAATTGTATTAGTCCTTTCAAAATTAAGTACTTTTCAGCAAAAAATACTTTGACTAGGACTTCTTCAAGGTGAACCAACAAAAATAAACGAATTACTAGTGCGAAATATTTATAAAGGCAAAAGATTTATTTAAATATTCTAAAAAGTTTCGCAAGATGTATGATCTCCATTATCGCTGATAACTTCTACTAAGCATCTTGGCATTGAGTTTATCTTTATCAACGAATGAATATACGCAGGATCAGTTATCTGCCAATTTCTTGTATTGCTACACTTCGATCTTTCACATTCCTCAACTGGCGTCCTGGGTGGTAAACTTGGGTAGGTAAAATAGACCAGAGGTTCTCGAACGGATAGAGATCAGAACTCAGTGCAGGCCATTCGAGAGTTGGTATTATTTCTGGACTCCAGAAACTTTGGAGTTTTCTTAGCCCGATGTACTGCTGCGTTATCCTGCTGGATAATAAATTCTGGGACACAAATTTCCTCTCCAGAATTAACTAAGACATCCAATAGTCGAGTATAATACTCGGAATCCATTTTTGTGAAAACAAAACATATTGGAGTGGTTCCTCTATAATTAATACCTGCCCAAACCATAAGGGTGCCACCGCCAAAATTTCGCTGCTGACGCATAATTTTGGAAAAATCTCTGGAATGCGAATATTTGTCCGACCTACCAGGGCCATGCAAATTTAATTTTTTCCATCGGAAAATATCACCCCTCATCCAAAAATATGTAAATTTCAGCGAATTTAAATTTAACTAATTCGTGTCTTGGCATGAGACCAAGTTTTGCATATCTTTTCCTATATTACAGTTTCACGTCACGTTTCATTATTTGTTGAACACGACGCAACCCTTCTCCCAAGCTCAATTCGGCATAAATTTCCTTATCGTCCAAGTTTTCTTTAACAGCAACGCTTTTGATCTCTCTTTTGGCACTGCCACTGATCAGTGGTGTCCTTCGTGGTCGCTTTGTGTTTCCATCTTGGCGACCCTATTTTATAAAATTGTCAATTACACAGCTAGATCTTTTCAATCGCCTCGAAATTTCCCGATTGGACAGCCCTTCATCGTGATAATTTTAAATTGTTCCCTTTTCTTCTTTACTTAGGTACATTCGACCAGGTATTCTATATAACTTTTTTTTTTTAATTTGACCTACGTTAATTTTAAAACAATAAAATAGCAACCAAAGAAAACTCACTTCTTTTTAAATTCCTATTTATACTCTACGAATTTGGGTTCCACTCCATGTTGCCTTTATATATATTTCGCACCAGAAACAGAAAAGCAACCTCACTTTTCATTTAACTTGCAAAAGAAATCGAATGGTTACATTCTCTGACATAGTATACCTATTGACTCATATTTGCATTAAAATTCTATACCAAAAACGCAAGTCATTGAGAATACCGAGAAAAAATATATTGCCTTTATAATTATTTCGCTGAGTGTATACATAAATCGTGCTTTTCAACCTTATAAAACAGAGACAACAGTACCCACAGCTTTGTCCGGCTGCTGAGTAGTTAGCTTGGTAAAGAACTTCTTTCACTACAGGTAAACATCAGTCAGATACCACGTTTTTCTTGGATAAAATGTCCCAAAAGGGATCTCCTTCTCAATTCCTATTCTTAACACATCCCAATCTTAGCTGTCGACTTTTGTTTCCCCCAATTTAAAAAACAAAATATTTCTCACTCACCTAATGTTTTAGTCCATTGTGCTGTGGGCCGCCAATCCGGATAGTGTTTGGGAAACAATTCCCTAGTCCAATAGGTGTGTAGCACAACTTTGTATACCGCCAAACGATCCAAGGTACAATCACTTACTGGTGCAGGCTGGGTGGGCAAATTGGTCGGCGCTTCGGATGAATAAAGCGTGGAGGTGGACGAGGAGTCCCTACTATTCGGTACCGAGCCAGGGGCCGTATAATACAAATTCCGATTATTTGTGGAAGATTGATAGTACGGGGTTTTATCCTCCGGCGTTTGATTAAAGGGTAATTGATTTTCTATGGTATAGGAGTAAATGGAGGGGCTAGACACATAACCGTTGGAGGTGAAATAGGGCGGATTGTCACCGGCTACCGGTGAGGGAGCTGCCGACACCAACGAGAAAGGCAAAAGGGTGATAAGGACTAGCAAATGAGACATTTTCAAAGAGGGAGGTTTTTTCATTGTAAACTTAAAAGGATTTCAAAACACTTTAAATTAATGATTATAAACTGTAATTCAGTTACTTTTCAGTTTATTTAGAAATTTAAATTTTATTTAAATTTTTTTTTTGTTTAATGTATAATTTTTTGAATTTATAAGCCTTAATAAACTTTGACCTTAAGGTGTTCAATTTAATTTCAGGTTGTTGTTATTTGAAGTGTGTCGTTTTTCCTGTTTATTTTTATCCTTTATAGATAATATATTCCGGTGTTTTTCTTTCTGTGTGTGCTTTATTTATGTTACATTTCTCTCCTGTTTGTTTTTTTTTTTGTCACAAGTGTTTCACTTTTTCCACTTTACGTTTTCTCTGCTTTCGTTTCAACTTTTAGCACGTTTTTTTTTTTATTTTTTGTTTTAATTTTTGTTATCGTGAAATTTTCACTCGTGTGGATTTAAATGTCACTTTTCCGTGTAAATTTTCCCTTTTTACGTGTTCCCTGATATCTACACGCCTGATATCTCCACGACGGGGCAAACATTTACCGTTGTGTTTGCGTTTTTGTTATTCTTTTTCCTGGGTTTTATCTTGGTGAGTCGATTGCAGTATTTGTTGTTTGGTGGCAAGCAACTTGTCGTAACGTTATCGTAAAGTTAATGGTGATGAGCGTTTTAAATTTAACACCAATAACAGATAAGCTGTGTTTTATGTTGTTACTACCAATTGCAATTAATATCGGAGATTTTGCTTAACCGGCATTTATTTTTTTTGTTACATTTGTTATCAAGATTGTAAAATATTTTAAATTTCAGTTGTTGTTATTTTCTTGTTATTGCTTTTTTTCGATTTTTTAAACTTTTTATTCGTATTCGCTTTTTTTTCTTGACTTCTTCACCAAAAAGAGTTTCGCTTCCGTCGCTTCAATCACATCCGTTTTCAGACCGTCCGTATCCGTTAAAGTTTCGTTTCATACTAAATTCAAAAAATGTTCGTCGTTGCTTAATTTCCCTCGTGAACCATCACTGTAAAACACTCTGTGTGTGTGTGTGTGTGTTAGTGTTTGTTATGTGTGTGTTTATGGTGAGACAATACTCTGTCTAGTGTTTCAATTTCATTTTCGAATAAACAAGACTGGTATGTTCCCAAAACCATACACACACTCGCACCACACACACACACACATTGGCTTTGCTTTAGTTATGTATGTATTTGCATAGCATAATTTCCCTTTCATAGGGGGAAATTTTCATAATGTGTTTCTTTGCAAGTGAGTTTCAATCTTTCTCTCTCTCTCTCTCTCGCTTTTAATTGTCTTCAATAAAACCTACCAACTGTTCTCTCAGGGATGGTAAAACGTAAGAAAGCTACAAAATTCGATACAAGTAGCAATGAAAAGAAGCAAAGTTTTAATTTAGTTTTCACAAATGTTGTATTTAAATTGAATTATGATATTGATTTGGAACTGAATTTTAAAAAGGCAATATACATCGAAATTGTATTAAGACGTACTAGAGGGTGGGGCAAATAAGACCCACCAATGTAAAATACGTACATCTCTTGTAGTAATATTTTTTTTTCATTAATTGTGTTTTTATATATTAAATACATTTCATGGAAATTTACGGTACGAAAGTACGAAGTTAACACGCTTGCACCTCTTGGTAATTCAGATCACTGTATCATTTCAGCGTCCTTTTCGTAGTCAGCTCTTCGTCTCGCTTCAACCACAGTCCCGAAGCGATCAATATTTATCTACGAAGAGACACGTTGGGCTGAGCTCAAGAACTTTTATCAGCATTTTAACTGGAAGCTTTGTTTTCTGGACAATGATCAATGACAATGACAATGATCGAGAAGATCAATGACAATGACAATGATCGAGAAGATAATTTTAATTGGTAAATTCATTCATCCCGCGGAAATTATTTCGGTTAAACCATCGGAAAAAATTGGTGTAACCAGACATGCAAGAATGCGGTCAGATCCAAAGAGGAGGCGTTCAGAGACTGGCGTTCTAACAAAAACGTTAATACTAAACTGATACGCAAGCAAGCAAGATCCAAGTGCGCCAAAGTACTTCGACGCGAAAAGTTTCTCCAAGAACAGCGTAATCGTGCTGAAGTTCTTTCTTTCCCTGGAGCTTCTGGTCATTAGCAAGAAGAATAAAGGATAGTTCTTCCTCTATCCCAACTCTTTTTAAATATGACATAACATTCACTGAACCGGTTGACAGAGCTAACCTCTTGTCTGAAATGTTTCCTTGCCGGATATCAATCAACCACCCCCCGTTATCAATTACGTACCTTGTTACATGCCCAAGATATTTTTTCGAACGCGAGGAGTTAAAAAGTTCTTGCGAATCTCATAGTAAATATATCCACGGGCCTGGATCGCTTATCAGCTCTAGTCTTGAGTAGGTGCTCTTCGACGTTGGCACGTCCACTGCGCAACCTTTTCAACCTTGCATACCGTGCGGGACTCGTCCCGGCGCGTTGGAAGGTTGCTAATGCTAATGCAATCCCTTAAAAAGGTGATGCAAGTAACCCTGCAAATTACCGCCCTACTGAAAATTGTTCTGCGCTCTCGAAGGTTATGGAGAGCATGGTTAACCACCATCTTGTGAAATATCTTGAGTCCAATGACCTTCTTAATGATCGGCTGTATGGCTTCCGTAGAATGAGATCTACTGGAGACCTGATGGCGTTCCTATCGGAACAGTGGAGTCCATCCATCCACCGGCTTGGTGAGAGTAAGGTATTGGTTGTTGATATTTCTAAGGCATTTGACAGAGTATGGCACTATGCTCACTTGTCAAAGCTCCCTGCTTCACTCGATTTATATCGAGTTTTCTCAGGGATCGCACTATACGAGTTCTTGTAGATGGGGTTTCATCCGACGAGCATAAATTGACTGCAGGTTTACCACAGGGCTCTGTTCTTTCTCCTTCTCTGTTTTTTATTTTCATTGACAATCTCCTGGGTCAGACTGTGAAACCAATCCACTCTTTTGCAGATGACAGTAATATCTGTCATTCTTATTCATTCGACCGTAGGCCAAATCTTGAAGAGATTGAAGTCAAACGCCGGACGATGAATGAAACACTCGGCCAGGATCAGGTGTCCATTTTTGAATGGGGCGAATGAATAGAGTAGATTTTAATGCGGGTAACACCCAGTGTTGTTTGTTGTCGCATAAAAAGATTGCTGACCCAGGTATGTCGTTATTGTCTATGGAAGATGTGAATATTGATGAAACAGATGCTCTTGATGTTCTGGTCATGAAAATACAATGTGATGTCCGTTGGGCAAAACATGTATTGGAAGTGTCGAAAGATGCCTTCAAGTGGCTAGGCTATTTAAAGCGGTCCAAGAAATACTTCACTCCATCTGATCAGGCCAAAGGTGGAAAATAACTCCCATATATAGGCAGGTGCTCCTAGGACATCTTTTGAGCTGCTCGACCGTGTCCAGAGGAGAGCGACGGTGTTGATAGGGGACTGTAGGGTATCCAACTCTATTGCCTCCCTTGAGTATCGACGAACTGTGGGTTTCGTTTTACTGTTCTATCAAAAGATTCAAGGCAAATGTCAACAGAAACTACTCCCTCTTTCCATCCTCCACTACCTCAATTTTCCTTCCTTCCTTTCCTGAGCATTGGCTTGATAAAAAAATAGCAACGTATCACTCAGTTTAGTTTTGATATTCATGAAGTAGACTCGTGCGAAATTTGTAACGAATACCAACCCACTTTCTTGTTTCTTCTTTCTCCATTTGCTGTTCTCTTTTTCCTTGTTTGAATGCAAATATAGAGTGTATGTAGGGCTTGCCGCAAATATAGTATACTTGTCTCGAAACAGATTGTGGTTGCTATTTAATATTACATCTTTACGACACTATGATATACAGTATTGGCCAAAACTTAAGCACCACCCTAGGTCATTTTTTACGTATGATAATTTTTTTAAAGAAAACAAAGTTATTAATTTACTGTGTGGGTTTTAGTGTATTTATTTATATCTATATTATTGATAAACAAATACTTCAGGAGTTCAGAAATTTATAAATAAAAAATTTAAATCCAGAAAACATTTTACTTTGCAAATCTAAGTGGACACCGTCTTTCTCAGTTTAGGAAAAAATATTGAAATTAATATTTCGTTGCGTATCCTTTATTGTGGATGACACACGCACATCTTTGAGGCATAGAAACAACCCTCTGGTTGTGAGAAGCTCTCCCCGATTCCTTCGTGGGATGTAATGGGAAACCATTTATTTTTTAAATAGACACAGTTTGTGGGTCAATTTGCGGAGCGAGTTCGTCAATCCTGGTCTTTATTGGACAAACGACCTCATGTACGTGCTCGTCCAGTGCGTTCAGCGGAAATTATTGCCGCTGCAACTGAAACAGTAATCGCATAGCCATCAAAATCAACTCGCCACCGTGTTCGTAGCAAATCAACGATTCTATGTGCAGAATTTTGCATAAATACCTCGGTATGAAGGCTTATAAAGTCCAATTTGTCCAAGAGCTGAAGCCTCGTGAATATCCCACGCAAATATTCTAGAGTCAAAGACTCCAACTCCACAGCACTGCTCATGACAGAATGAGAAGGTAAACCCAGTAGACATCTGACTTCAATTTTTTCTTGTTATTTAGTAGGCCTCTTCTGTCAGATTCAAAGGTTTTGTTTTTGTACTTTTCTGTTTACATTTATTTGGTGGTATACGTATGTGTTGACAAGATGTCTGTTGTTGTTGCCTAAACAAAAACAAAGTGTCTGTTGTTGTTGCCCACAATTGTTGTTGTATCTACTGCGACCTCTTGGTATTTTTACTGTGGCACTGCTGGTTTTCTCACAATTGTTTCGTACTTTAAAATTACATTCCATATCTTTTGTGCCATCCCTGACATCGCTCTCTCTCTCTCTCTACCTCTCCCTCGGTTGTCATGCTGTTTTGCTCTCTAATACTTTGTGTTGCACTGACAGCCTGTTGCCCATTGTTGTTGTTCTGTATCGTATACCTTTTTATTGTTGTTGTTGTAAAAAAGGGGGTAATTACATTATGAATATTTAATGTTGTTCTTATAAACTGTCATCATTAAAAATTTTAGGGATTAGGTCCTACGCCCATCGTTTCACATCCCCCTTCCAGCAACCCCACAGCATCATCAACATGTAGTACTGTTACTGCTTCTTCTTTATTTTTTATTTAAGATGTGTTTACATTTTAGCATTACAGGTTATCTGACCGTAAACAATGGGAAATTAGGTCAAAGTGCAATAATAACAAATATGACGTGTAAACAAAAAAATATTCTAGAAATTATCCTGTTTTACAGAATAACTAGGGATTATGGTTTTACTATTAAAAATTCAAAATATAGTAATGTATGGTTTAGTGTAAAAGTATAAAGGTCATCAGTTTAAATTTTTTATAGATCGAAAAAATGACAGGTTAATAGTTCATGCTAGCTATCCTTTGGTGTTAATTTTATTGATTACATTTTTGAGCTGAGTGCAAATACGTACAATATGTAGAATATTATTCACCGATTAATGTTCATAGAAACGTAGGTACACGCCGAAAAATCTGTATAATTTTGTTATTTGGATCCAAAGACGAGTATAATGCGTTCGTAGCTAGTCGAAAAATATATTATACTTGTGTCCAAACACATTGTGGTTGCTATTCAATATTATGTGTTTGAGACACAATGATTAATAGGTTATATTATAAAGGGTCCGCCATCTAACGTTTTTTTTTCAACTAGTGCTTATTTCGTGAATGGTAACACTTACCTCATGTCTGATTTGACAGATAATTAGTTTTATCCTTCCGCTGAACGAATATGGTTGTGTATACGCTTGCACAACGCTGGGAAATATGGGAAAAATGTGCCTGCGATCGACTTACAGAAGATGCCGATTTTGCCAAAAAAAATCATCTTTTCAGATGAAGCTCATTTTGGTCTTGGCGGGTATGTAAACAAGCAAAATTGTCGCATTTGGGGCACAGAAAACCCGCACGCATACACTGAAAAGCCGATGCACCCAAAACGAGTCACTATTTGGTGCGGATTTTGGTCCTGAGGCATAATTGGACCATTTTTCTTCGAAAATGAGCAAGGAGTGGCCGTTACAGTCAATGGCGATCGTTATCGGGCCATATTGAACGAATTTTTGTTCACAAAAATTGAAGAGGAGGATATTGGCAACATTTGGTTTCAACAGGACGGCGCTACGTGCCACACAGCCGAAGCTACACTCTATGTTTTGCGCCCTGTTTTTGAAGATCGCATTATCAGCCGCAGAGCTGATGTCGTTTGGCCACCTAGGACCTGCGATTTGACACCGTTGGACTATTATTTGTGGGGTGCCCTCAAAGATAAGTGTTACGCCGACAAGCCAGAGATAATTGACGCTTTAAAGGACAATATTCGTGAAGCGATTGGTGAAATACAGCTGCACACAATCGATAATGTGCTTAAAAATTGGACCGATCGTGTAGGCTACTGCATGGCCAGCCGAGGCAGCCATTTGAATGAAACTATTTTCCATTATTAACCGGAAGGATTGTATTTTCAAATAAAAAAAGAAATTTGAGAAAATATTCAGTAGTTTTTTTTTTCATGGCATTTTCAATAAAAAAAAAAGTTATTTGGCGGAGCCGTTATGTCTTTGTGATCTAAAAGTGGCTTTGTTTGTTGAAAACTGCTGAAAACAAAAAAACATCACAGACAACAAAGTAACAAAAAAGCAGTCGATCTTCAGTACATGAAAGCAATGCTTGCAAACATGTACATGGTTCCTTCATTATCTGATTGCCTTATTTCAAATTGAGAGTCTGAAGAAATCACTTGCTGGAATAGTGATAGTAACGCCATACTGGATGGTACATGTGTCCTTAAATCTCAAACGTCATATCCCATATATATATATTTTCTGGGGTAGCAAATCGAGCTGTCTTCGATATTACGATACGTAAAACCCTGTAGAAATTAATATCTCAGCCTGGGCCTGATACGCCTGTACAGAATGACACTGACTTAACCAAAATCCTCCCGTAGAAGTTGATAAAGGTCAATCTTACCTAAACATTTTGTAATAGGCGAGTGCTTTAGCAAGGCGACAGCATATCGTACGAACTGTTCAACATCTTAGTGGTGATAAAAGTGAGAAAAGCTGCGAAAAATCGCACGATTAAACCCATCAGCAACAAAAGCTTAAATGCTTTATATTAGGCAGGGCCTTTTAACAATCCGAAACCCTATCATCTTAACGTAGAAAATAATTGGAAAATCTGAAGAAAAATAGCAAAAGCCACATGCTGATGATATAGATATCATTGGGTGATTACTGCAGGGTTTTACCGCGGTATTTTCAAGAATCTAAAAGGAATCGGCAGAGGCAGGTTTAACAGTGCTTGAGGATAAGACAAAGTAATAGTATCGACAAACAGAAGCCTCGTTTGCCACGAACAATGTGCGAAAGTCGGTAAACCATGTAACTTCGATATAATGGACAATTTTGATTACCTCGGATCCACCGTCAATCAAAGCAATAATGACAGCCTATAAATCAAATAGAGAGTTGTACATTCGGGTGCACTGAAAAAAAATTGTTAACGGGGTGGGATCTTAAAGCATGCGTATTGTTGAGCGTATTAAGACAACGTAAAACGTTTGTTGGTACGAGAGATAAAGCTCTCTCTGGAGTAACAAAAGCCCATATATACCAGGCTCAGAATCCTGCGTCTTATCTCTAGAATTCGTCGAGAGACAAAGACTCTGAAAAATTGTTGGTCCTGTATCGACGAGTATCGACGTGGCATGAACCACGAACTGTATGAGCTATATCCCGACATTGACGTAATTAAGCGGATAAAATAATAAAGATCGGACTGGTTGGCGAAATATGTTATGTTCGTTTATAGGGTGCCTGTTGCAAATATACTATACTTGTGCTCAACACACATTGTGTTTGCTTTTCAATATAATATGTTTGAGACACAATGATTAATATGGTTAGAATTTATGTTTATGAGACCCAAATGTGGCTTTTTTGTTGAAAACCGCTAAAAACAAAAACGAGGCAGATAACAAAGAGACAACAAAGCAGCAAATCTTCAATTCATGAAAACATTGCTTGCAAACATGTACATGTTTCCTGCAATATGTTGCTGGGGCCAGTATTTTTCAGCGTGTAACTAAGACGTATGCTTATCTGTGATTTTATATGTGTTTAACTGCGCTTTCGTTAAAGTTAAGGAAACCAAGAGGTCCTGTGAAGTTCAAAGAACTATCAAGAGAATTCCGGTGACTACTTCTTGGATTAAAAATGTTCGTACCAAGATATATCATTTTTATACCTGAAATATTTCAAGAACAAGAATCCTATGATTCACATAACGAATACGTTAGTTATGACTCGGAATAAATCAATACAAAAGTCAATATAAAATAAAATCTTTCTAATTCCACACAGTCGCTCCCACTATTATCTCTATTCACAATGCAAACAAATTAATTAGTTTACATTTAAATATAAATATTTCATTTTTGTTTTTGGTTTTAGTCATTTGTTAGTACAAATATTTATTATTTATTGAGGTGATTTTGTTACAATGACAACAATTTAAATTAGTACAAAATACAATTTAAATTTATACAAAATATTCATAACAAATGTCCTCCAATATTTATTCAAAATCTCCCATATACTTTAGTATATTTGTCAAAATGTAACCAAATATTTGGCCTACAATGTAATTACACCATGTATACAAATAACTATAATCTAATAGGGATGTATAATTAATCAAATGGTTGCTATTAAAATGGGTTTAATTAGTACGCGGATTAGAACAAGTTGCAAAAAAAAATATTTCCACGAAATTGTTTTAGACGACCCATATACTTTTACTTGCGGAAGGCTGGGAAATATCCTTTTCTGGTAGATGGTAGAGCATAATATTTTGTTTAACGATTCAAAATAAGCGCGGATCCTTTTTGCACCAACTATGGATCCTGATGCAACGTGGTGCAACGTTTACTCCTACTGATAATGTACATCCCGTAAAACGCCAAACAGTTCGCACCAAACAAACTATAGCCTCTGTACAGCAAAGCATTGAAGAAGACTCATATTAATCAATTCGGCGCCGTCCTCAGCAAATGGGGATATGTCCATCCACTTTATGGAAGATTTTACGAAAGGATATTCATCAGTGAGCCGTTAGCAACCAACTTGTGTAAGAACTAAAGCCAAACGAACATCGTCTGCGTCGTCAATTCGCCCATTAGGCTGAAGCACAAATTTAAATTGATTTTGTTGTTCCATACAAAATTCCGTTCAGCTATAAAACACATTTTTGGTTGAATGGGTACGTGAGTAAGCAAAATTGTTGAATTTGGAATAAAGACGATCCAGAAGTTTTTAACCAAGAACCACTACATCCACAGAAAATTACTGATTGGTGCGCTTTATGGGCCGCCGGAGTTATTGATCCATATGTCATTAAAAACGATGATGGACACAATGTTACTGTCAACTTTTACTGGTATACAGAACTGATTACAAGTTTTTCGTACCTCAATTGGCTGCTATTAATCTTGCTGGTTCAATCTGATCCTTTCTACTGACATGGCCCAGTCAGCGGAAACGCGATATTCTAATACGTCGATCTAGGGTTGCTACGTCCCTGACGGTGAAACAATGCCAATCATCACATAGGGTGATGGCAGAGTATTTTGACATCAGGCTCATCTGGTTACCGGGACACAGCGACATTCCAGGCAATTGCGTAGCGGATGCGTTAGCTAAACAGGGTACTACCGCACAGGTTCTCCCGGCAAAAGAGGGTGTTAGTACGTCAGTCTCTACCTGCCGTTTGCAGGTCAGGCAGTGGACCGATAATATGTTCAAGGACAAGTGGAGCCTTACTTCAACTTGCAAACAGGCCAGGGTCCTCTGGCCGCAGGAGGACAGGAAGAGGACTAGGCAACTATTTAACTTGCCGAGAGGCAGGTTATCCACAATGATAGGAATTGTCTTGTAGGAAAACACGCCCTAATATTGGGACATAGAAACTCCACTCTCTGTAGATGCAGCATGGAAGAGGACGAGGAAACGCCGTAACACCTTCTCTTGGATTGCCCTGCTTGGGCAGGACTGAGAAGTAGGATACTCGGAACACATTTAGTTAGCACCGTAGCCCTACAGGATATCTTATAGACAAATTTACTGAAAGGGCAAAGTGGCTAGACGACTATTCAATAGTTGCTATAGAGGATAGAGGAATACGTCGATCTCGGGATACAAATAATACAGCTCGTGGTTTATCCGTTGACGATACTCGCCTTTTTCTATTATAGGACCACATATTTTTTGGAGAAATTTTCTCTGGTAGATTTCCAGTGATGTTTCATCAGCATGCGATATGACTGAGGATTCTGTGCCATAATGCAAGACAGACTGTGTGAGACTCTAATATAGTTGGATCTTCGTTTCTCGATAGAGGACCTTAAGTTTGAAGTGCTTGCTGGGCCCGAAATAACACATGTTTGCAAGAAGGTGATTGTTTCTCTTTGCAGGTGTTTGTTTGCAAGCAGGTGTTTGTTTCTTTTCAACGTTTACCCTTTCATTCTATCGGGTGGATGATCTGCTTGTCGAAACCATTAAGTTTGTTTCGACCTCGTTTGCTGTCTTTTGCTGATTCCTTCTCAATTCTCAAAAATACTGCAGTAACTTCTCGAAATTCTCAAAAATACTGCAGTAACTTCTGCAGTAACTGTTGTACTACTTTCGACGACGGTCACCTCGGTTAGTGGCGGCAACACTATCGAGTATCAAGCCATGAAATAGCTTCTCAAAAATCAGTTTGGAACCGTTGTAAAACTGTAGGTCCCAATCAGTCAGTGAAAGCTGAAAAACGCACAGCTCAGTGATTGTGAGAAGCTCTTCACTATCTCCTCGTGGAATGTAGTTTGAAAATATTTATTTTATATTCCCCCAACGATGTCTAAATCATCAGCATACGCGAGCAGCATGTGACTTTTGCTGCTGATAGTTTTATTCGTGTTGACTGCGGCATATCTTACGACGATTTCAATTAATATGTTGAAGAGATCGCATGATAGGGTGTCGCCCTGCCTGACGCCTCGACTCATACTAAATAGTTCTGTGAGATCTTTATCAATCTTTACTGCGGATTACACGTCGGTCAGTGTCATTCTACAAAGGCGTGTCAACTTTGCAGAAATTCAAAGCTCCGATACAGATTGGTACATTTTTTCCCGTATCGGTCTATCGAAGGCAGGCTTCTAATCTACTAAGAGACAGTAGGTGTCGATTTCTTTTGCGAGGGTTTTCTCCAGGATTTCTCGCAATCTGAATACCTGGTTGATAGTTGAATTTCCAGATATAAAGCCACACTGATAAGGTCGGATTAGGTGCGCAACAAACGGCTTTAGTCTTTCACACGTTACGCTCGAACGGACCTATTATGCGATGCTAATAGGCTTATTCCACGATAGTTCCTACATATTTTCGGGTCGCCGTTTTTTTTTTCTGAAAACAGGACACAGTATGCTAAGACACCAATCATCCGTCATGTATTCGTCTAGCTAGATTTTGAATTTGATGATGCTGATGCATGCACCTTCCAACTCATACTCGCCAGTCTTAAACAGCTCAGCCGGTAGTCCATCAGCACCAGCGGCTTTATCATGCTTGAGCCGGAAAATTGCAGTTCCAACTTATCTTTGGCTAGGAGGGGGCAGTCGATGTCATCGTCCTGTCTTTGTTCAACACCATCTACTATATTCAAGTTTTCTAGGACTAGAAAAGGAGAGAAGTGATATATCCTTACTCCAACATACTCTGTACATCTGTGACAAGATTTCCGTCCTTATCTCTACAAAACGTGGGTCCTGATTTATTGCAATTGGTTTCACTTTAGACTGTACGGAAGAATTTACGGGCCTCATTCTTCCTTCTTCTTCTTCTTATCCGGTCACGATAAATCCCGAGGGGTCAGGGACCTTACAAAATTAAGATAACATATTTCGCCAACCAGTTCGATCTCTTGCTTTATTGGTCCAGTTGGCAATACCAAATGTACGCAGGGATTCGTCAACCTGATCCCCCAGCGGAGTCTGCGTCTTCCTATTTTTCGTCTTCCTTCGAGTTCGGTTTCGACAACCCTTCGTGAGGGTTCGTCCTCATCCATTCTACTGACGTGGCCTAGCCAGCGCAATCGCGTTATTTTGATCTGTTTTGATAGCTCATACAGCTCATGGTTCATGCGTCGCCGATACTCGCCGTTGTGCACTATAGGGCCATCAATTTGTCGGAGTATTTCTCTCTCGAAGGCTCCTACAGATGTTTCATCTACTTGCGATAAGAGCCAGGATTCTGCGTCATAAAGCAAGACAGTTTGTATGAGAGTCTGGTATAGTTGGACTTTTGTTACTTGAGAGAGGGCTTTATCTCTAAAGTCCTTCTTAACATTCAATTTCCTCACTCTAGCGCTTCCTCCACACAACCGTTTTTGTTCTTAAACAAAAGGTCTTCTCCTCTCCTCTACCCCTTGCAGCTGGCAGAAGCGTTGCCGTTTGTGCAGCGTTACTTTCACCACTTGCCATGCGACAATCATCATCGTACCATGGTAACCGGTTGAGGTTTTCCATAACCAAGTACGGTCTCTGCAGCAGTTTTCATAGAGTAACAAATGTGCTACCACTGCGCTTCGTGATCAAGAGGTGGTGGTGCGTTCTGCGTCAGTATGTGAGTGAGCTTCCCTGCATAGACCGTATTTATCTCTGGTAATGTCCAGCTTTTTATATATCTGGTCTCGTACGTCTTTCGTTCTTCTTTTCCATGTGGGAACCGTTGATGCAACCAGGTAGTGATCCGAAACGATATTAGCTCCTCGAATCACACACACCAACATTACACTAGAATAGTGCTTTCCATCAATTACCACACGTTAGAAAAAAAACGGTCTCTGTAACATATTCTCTCAAACACATTCTGCAGGAATCATGTATATGTTTGGAACACACTCCAAAGTTTCATATATTTACAAATCCCAAACTAGCAAATATTTAAATACAAACATTAGCATGTTTACTTGCAAAGATGGATAATTTTACATGGAACCATATGCGTGTTTCATTCCCAACATTCATGTACTTACGTCGAAACATTCGTGTGTTCCTCCCAAACGAACGATTGACGACTGAATACATTAAACTAAAACGCAACAGATCAATCAACATTAGAAACACTCAATTCGTTTCCACGCGCTTTCGGGAATATTTATGAATAACTGACTGAAATAATGATGCAAAAATACAGTTATACACTTGCAATGACATTAACTTGGGCTGAGAACAATCTCTCTTTGTCCGTGTTTCATTATTTTGCTCTCGACAGAGTATGAGCGACAAAAAATTAAGTAAACAGTGCAGCAAGCACATCTGTATTTGTAGCACAAGCAAAGCTGAATTTGGATCACAAGCAAACATATTAATCATTGTGTCTCAAACAGATAATAATGAACATCAAATACAATGTGTTTGGACACAAATATACTATATTTGCTAACAGGCGTTATATGAAAAATTATGAAAAAATCATTTTTTTTTTGCGTGTAGGTGATAAATCGGGTGATCTGGGTCTGTTAATACAGCTGAATAATTTGGAGACGTTGTTTTTTTGTGACTCTATCGGTGATGAATTGTCGAACAACTGAATAAAAATAATATATCAATCTGACACCAGTCACGTGTGATATGTGAAAAAACGATTGGGAATAATCCTCTAAATGAATCGCACGTGACGTCTCTCTTCAGCCACCTCCTGGATTATCACACGGCGTGAACGCCCTATAACCATAGCAGGTCAACTTATAGGTTCAACGATGGGGAAGTAATGTAACGTTGATGGTATCACAACGACTGTGATTGGACAAAGTATCTAAATAGTGACGGCCACTTCTTCCTAACTTAACCTAAAAGTTAGATGAGCATATCAAAGTTTTTATCATATGCTTATGATTGTTTTAATTGATCTACGTGTGTTACCGTATCACTGTAATTTAAAACGTTTGCAAAATATTTTCGAATATTAAGAATCACAAAATTTAAAAAATTTCGATTTCTGCTGATGCATTTAATAATAATAACATGTCCTTTTACCAAGATGTTTACTAACATTCATTTACATTTCAAAGTCATACTTCTCGGAAATAATTGACTTCAAGTTATACTCTCTCCATAAATACCAATAAAGAAATTACTTAGTAAATCTATAAATGAACGACTGAATCAATATGTCACTTCAAATATATATGTATATATATATAAGTATATATGTATAAACACTTCAATGAAACACTATATTGAACACATACACTAGTACAAATGTAAGAATATTTACATTTTGAACAAATAACATAATCCATATGTTTGTATTACACAAAACTTATGATGTGTAAACAAAATTACACATGAATATGAGACACTCCACGGAGAAAGGTTGTAAACAAAAGCACAAACAAAAAAATAACAGCGTATCATTATCATAGAGTAAATGAGACATTTGTATCATCTGACGTTTCACTTCGTACTCTTTGTTCAAGGGTAAGTACCATAGAGACAAGTTCGACGCAAACTGACCAGATAGAGTTAGAAGAACTGTGAATTAAATTTGTCATGTCGTTTTTGTGGAGAACTATAAAATGTTGAGGTACTATTTTCGAATTCTTTGTTATCTGTTAATTATTGGTAGTATTCATTTGTATAGTATTTAATTACGAATTTCAAGGCACTAACAGGAAATGCCGTTGTAGTATTCTTAGTTGGTTGCTTTCAACTAATGCCCCTATCTGGTATTATTAAAGCAATTCACTTCAACATCCAACGTTGATATGCAACCACGCCTTATCTCATAAATTTGCTGAGAGGGGTGGTCCCTCTAGGTATCTTTACTGTATCCTCATTATCGGTAACGTGTGACAGAAGCAAAACTTCATGTGTGTAATTGAAAGTGTTTTTCAAATTAATTTTTTTGCCCGATGACGCTGAAACTCAATTCGACTGCATATTTCTGTGTCTATGGATGTTAAAATATGTGTGTACTCATACTTTTGTTTTGACATCTTCGTAGGTGAGGCTTTATGTTTCCTTGATGTGTCTATTTGTTTTCTTCGACGATATGCTAATTAATTCGTTGCAGTTCGTCTTGTACAGTGAGTGGTTGTTTTTTTTATAGTGTAAGGAAAGTAGCAGTTTGAATGCCTTTGCTGCCGTTCTCAGGATAATTGGGAGAATCTTCCCGACAGCTTGTTACATAACTAATGTTGAATATGAAAGAGAAGATAGATAGCAGAAGTTATAGGAAACTTTGGAATATGAGAGTATGTTTACACCATACCATTCCCATTACATTCCATGAAGGGATTGGGGGCGCTTCTCACAACCAGTAAGCTGCGCTCTTTCTAGTTTTACACTGACTGACTGGGACCTACATTTTACACCGTTGCCGAACGGTGTTTTTAGAAGCTTTTACATGGCAAAATACTCGATACTATCGCAGTCACTGAGCGAGGTGACCGCCATCGAAAGAAATTTAAGGTGGTCAAAGCAGGGATCGGACCCACATTCTCATGCAGAAGTGCCGCGCCCACTACCATTACACCAGCGGTGGCCACGACGGTGCAGAGGAAAGAATGAATTTGGTTGCGGGTTTGTAGTCTACACAAGACTTCTACATCTAGTCTAAAAGTTCAACACCATGAGTGCACGTATAGCCACCATCCGCCTAAATGCTGAAATCCTCACTGATTGACACGAAATCGTTAGTAAAGTTTGGAAAGATCTCACTGTACCATTTAGTACGAGGTGACGCCTCAGACAGGCCCCCACACTGTCGTGCGATCTCTGCAACAGTTTAGTTGAGATCATCGTGAGAAAAGCTGTAGTCAACACCAATAAAACTAGCAGCAGCAAAAGTCATATGTTGCTCTTGTATGCTGATGATTTAGACATCAATCGTAGAAATCTGCGAGAAGTTACCGCAGTATTTTTAAGAATTGAGAAAGAATCAGCAAAAGTGGGGTTGGCAGTAAACGAGGAAAATACCAAAGTAATGGTTTCGACAAGCAGAACATCCGCCCGACTCGGTGAAAGGGTGAATGTTGATAACCTTTACAATTTCGAAGTAGTTGACGAATTTATTTTCCTGAGATCTGCCGTGAACAGAAACAATAACTTCAGTCTAGAAATCAATTGGATCATCTGCAATTTACACACACATTCAGAAATATTTATGAATCACTCACTCAGAGAATAATGAAAAAAACAGATACACACTTACAAGATATACACATGCCTCTTTTATTCTCTTGCTCTCGATAGTCCATAAACAGTGCAACAAACACGGCTGTATTTGTATCACAAACACAGATATATTTGGATCGCAAACACATATGTTATAACATATTAATCAGTGTGTCTCAAATATGTAATATTGAATAGAAAACACAATGCGTTGGGGCACAAGTATATTATAGTTGCGACAAGCTCCAAACACACTTTATATTTGCAATCAAAAAACAGAAAACGTCCGATTTTTCAGGGTGTACAAAGGCGGTTGTGTATTTTTGTACCTTTGTGTACACTTTTTGTACCTACATGAAACAGCACAATCATGCCAATCACTCTTATGAAGTTTGCGTTTTCACACTTTCTTACTTGACCGGTTTCGATCAACCTCGGGGAGTCAGGGACCTCACAAGGCAAAGCTAATATATTTTATCATATTAATAACATAACATATCTCGCGAACAAGTTCGATTTTTGCCTTATCTCTCCAGTTGGTAATACCAAGTCTACGAAGGGATTCGTCAACCTGATCACCCCAGCGGAGTCTTGGTTTTCCTATTTCTTGTCTTTCTTCGAGGTCGTGTGGATCGTCTTCATCCCTTCTACTGACACGGCCTGGTCAGCGCCATCGCGTTAGTTTGATCCGGTTAACTAAGGGCGGATCAATAAGTCCGTCACTTTTCGAAGTTCACTCGTAGTTATATTAAATGCAACACTGATCCCATCAAGTACCGCCTGTTAGTAGACTACTGTCAAATTTTGAGCAAGTTTTGTCATTTACTTCGTGTTTAACTGCTGCTCAAAGCATACAACCTCGTGCATTTTTTCAAAAACGTAAAAAAGTGAATTTCGAGTTCTCAGTACCATCGATTTCAATAGTAAAAAAGTGGTTTACTGACTTTCGTTGTGATCGCACAAGTACAAATGACGCTGAACACTCTGGACGGCCAATTGACGTCAATACACCCGCAAATGTCGAAATAATCCACGATAAGGGGTTGGCCGATCGAAGAGTAAAAGTGCTTCAGATTGTTGATGCCATAGGCATTTGGTTTCAGTGATGACATAGGCATTTGGCAGTGTGGTTTCAATTTTAAATGATCAGTTGGGTTTAAGAAAGCTGTCCGCAAGATGCAAGATGACCATAAACATAATCGTGTGAAATTTCAAAGGATTGTTTGGAGTTGTTTAACCGCAATTCGAAGGAGTTTTAGCGACGTTTTCTCACTGTGGATGAAACATGGATCCATTACAACACTCCGGAGACCAAGTAGCAGTCCAAACAATGGGTTTCTCCGGGTGAACCGGCTCCGAAGACGGATAAGGTAAATTTGTCGGCCAATAACGTGATGGCAACAGTTTTTTGGGATGCACGCGGGATAGTCCACATCGATTGCCTTCAAAAGGGAAAAACAATAAACGGCGAATATTATGCCAACTTATTGCACCGATTTAACGAGGATTTACAAACAAACGACCCCCCCATATGGCAAGAAAAAGTTATTTTCCATCAAGATAATGCACGGGTGCACACGTATGTAGTCTCAATGTCAAAATTCCATGAATTGGACTACGAAGTGGTACCTTATACGCCATATTCTCTGGATTTAGTCCTCAGTGACTATTTCCTATTTCCAAACCTAATGAAATGACTCTATGGAAAGAGATTTAGCTCCAACGATGAAATTATTGATCAAACGCCTTTTTTATGGACCTCGAAAAATCCTATTTTCTGCAGGGGATACAAAAATTGAAGAAACGTTGAACTAAGTGTGTTGGACTAAAAGGATATTATGTTGAAAGATAATTTTTTTTTTTTTGAAAAAAAAAAACAGTGATTCATTCAAAAAGTCACGGACTTTTTGATCCGCCCTCTATGTCAATGTCCGGATATAGCTCATGCAAGTTCATGAAGTTTGCGTTTACTGCTAACAAAAATCAAACGCGGCACCCATTTTCCCTATCATCAATACTACTGAGTCAATAAAGATGACTATGGCCTCTATAATCTGGTGGTGAATTTTCAATTTCGAAACCGCCAGAACCTTTGGCTTCACTTATTTAGCAGTGAAAACAATAGTCTTTATGAGTCACATGAAAATCTCTATTTTAAATTTTAGTCCAAATTTCAGTAACTATCAAACACAAACAAAAGGCAGCAAAATTTAATATCTGTAGTAATTAACATGAGCATTGTTGCATACAAAGTTACAGAGCGGGAAACACAAACCCCAATGCGTTTGTCTGCAACCCCTGTCTATATAAATACAAGCATACCACCATACGTTAAAAACAAACACTGTAAACTAAAGCATTCGTCAGTCTGTAGTTTTCCCCTTTTCAATCCGGGTGTAATTACTACAGAATGACCCATATATAAGTAACCAAATTGTCATTATTAATGATGAACAACAATTAGATATTTTGTATGTTCAATGGCCATTGAGATATTTTAAGCACTTTCTTTGAAGGCTCTCGATTTGGATTTTCTGGGCCATCATTATTTGTCGCCGAGTTGCTGACAATGACAGAAGAGTCAACAGACAGAGGCAGCAAGCAACAATTATTGTAGTGACAGTAATTACAATGGGTGGGTGGGGTTTAAGTGGGGCTAGCGGGTAGACGCATCAATAAATAGCTTATTGAATTAGTCAATGTGCGTCGATAGTTTACAATCAATACGTATAGTTCTCGTTTTTTTTTTTGCTTTTATTCTGATGCAATCAGCGTAAATGTGTGTCTGTACAATTTTACGTACTCAAATAATCTATGTTGAACATATGTACATATGTACGTTTACGTGTTCTTAGGTTCCGTTACGTTTAAGTGTTTGTGTAAATGCTCGCATAGATTACGTTAGTGAAATTAAGCGAGCATGTGTGTATGTACATATCCGGCATTCTGTGTTAATGTGTTAGTTTAAAGTGGGTGTTAGACTAGAACTATTTAAGTACTAAAGTCTAAACGCTGCATTCAATAAGTACACGCAAAAAAACGTTCGCCGCGAACAAAAATTTAAACAACTACACTCTGAAAAAACAGTCTCTCTAACATATACTCCCAAATATATTTTGCAGGAGTTATGTATATGCTTATGTTTACTGACAAACGTGTGCACTTTTGCGTGGAAACATATGCGTGTTTCATCACAAACATCCATATGCTTACGTGGAAATTTATGTGCATTTCCTCCCAAACATAACAATAATTTTTTGATTTCAATATTGTGCACGTGGGTTTGATCCCTGCTCAGACCACCTTTTCACTTCTTTTAACGATGGCCACATCGCTTAGTGACGGCGACACTATCGACTAATAAGCCATTATATAGCTTTTGAAGAAACCGTTGGGAACCGGTGTAAAACTGGGAACTGTGAGTGGGAACTGTGAGTGAAAACTGGAAAGCGTATAGCTCAGTGCTTGTGAGAAGCTCTCCCCTATCCCGTCATGGGATGAAATGGAAAAATTTATGTTTTATAGTCGTTTGAGAATTGATGGTATCGTCTTTATATAGATTGGTCGGAGTTACGTTGCGTTTAGGATCAAATTGGCAGACACAGCAAGTTAGAGTTGGCGAGATGACCGCGACTTCAATACAGGTCGGAAGTGGCGTATAAAATTAATATAAGTTCAATTCAGGCAAATAATCCATCATTAAAACATTAAACAATTCTCACTAAATTTGTTTTTAATTACGAGAAAAAGTTTCAAAACTCAGTTGTGACGCACCCTAAATTCGATTATGACAACCTCTAATTCGTTTGTTGCAACCTCTAAGTCAGTTGTGGCAACCTTTAATTCGGCTATGACAACCTTTAATTCGGTAGTGGTAACCTCTAATTCGGCAGTGAAAACTCCTAATAAGGTTGCGACAACCTCTGATTCGAATGTTGTGGTTGTGACAACCTCTAAATTCAATTAGGGAGAATTCGATTATCTCAAACGAAGTTTGAGGCTCAGATCCATGGTTTCCTTTTCCTATGGTCCTGATCCCATCAGTATCGCTCAACTGCTAATTCGGCAGTGCCAACCTATAATTCAGTTGTGGCAACCTCTAATTCCGTTATGACAACATTTAATTCGGTTGTGGCAACCTCTAGTTCAGCTGTGACAACCGGTAATTCGGCAGGGAAAACCTCTAATTCGGCGGTAAAAACTTCTAATTCGGTTCCGACACACTCTGATTCGAATGTTGTGGTTTGTCACAATCTTTAAATTCAATTAGGGATAATTCGATTATCTCAAACGAAGTTTTCTGTGGGTAGTTCACAAATGCATCGGCTCAGTCCCAGGGTTTCTTCTTCCTCGGGTCTTGGTCCCACCTGTGTCGCCCTACAGAATCTATGACGGCCTGTTATAATTGTATGTGTGTTTTTCTTACCCATTGTTGAAGTTTGGTATATATGGTCAACAAAGTTTTAGTGGTTTCCATATTCTTAGTTCACCAGTTGGGGCCCATCCTAGCTAGTTCATCTGATCTTAATATGATTCCAAGACTGCAACTACTGAAGGATTTATTTCGCTCCTCCTTGGACTCGAGGAATATAAGACACCGAAGAGTATGCCACGATATCGCCTAAATCACCTATCGCCTTTTATTTAATTGAAAAAATTTCAAAAACTCAGTTGTGACGCACTCTAAATTCGGTTATGACAACCTCTAATGCGTTTATGGCAGCCTCTAGTTCAGATGCGGCAACTTCTAATTCGGCAGTAACAACCTCTAATTCGGTTGTGGCAACCTCTAACTCGGCTGTGACAACCTCTAATTCGGTTGTTGCAACCTCTAATTCAGCTGTGACAACCACTAATTCGGCAGTGAAAACCACTAAGTCGGCGGTGAACACTTCTAGTTCGGTTGTTCAGCCTCTGAATCGAATGTTGTGGTTGTGATGACAGTCTCTAAATTCAATTAGGGATAATTCGGATATCTTAAACGAAGTTTTCTGTGGGAGCACCCATGTGCAGTTAGAACACAAATGCTTATTTTATACATGTTCATAAACGTTTTCTTATTTGCCGCAAAAATTTATTATAAACTTCCATTACCACTTTACAATCGGAATTTGCAGCAAACACTACGACTTTCACCGAAAAGTATTCACAGCAAAACATATAGTTTTGAGGCAATGGCCTCCAAACATTTTGTTTTTCTTTGCGTGTAGTGTGTTGTTTGTCATGCATTTCTTTGCGTGTGTGTGCGTGTGTGCTATAGTGTATGCGCAAGTTTGTGCTTGTGTGAGTTTATAGTCTATTGTATTGCTGATACATCAATTTAATTGAAACGTAATTATTTGACCGAAACCATTTAAATTCATTTAATCGGTAATTGTTCTTATTGTTTCCGACAGACAAAGCAGTTGAGTTGGTTAGGTAGTCAATGGAGTTCCAGAACAATGACGTTTGTAATATTATCGCTGCAATGGTTAGATGTTGCTGTGGAGAGTTAAAGAGTATGGTGTGGATTGGAATCACTTGCGGAGTAAAGAGTTATCGTTGGGAGCCGACGAATGGTTTAGTCAAAACAACTGTCAATCACTAAGAATATTATAATAAAATAATTATATATAAGTAGAATTGAATATTAGATCCGGACTGACAGTTTTTGAATATTTTAAATAATTTTACATTAGTTTGTTGAATATCGTTGTTGAGACGTCTAAGACATTCATTGATTGTCTTTGGTTAAGGTCAGAGAGCGCTGCTATTTAGATCGCTGTTAAAGAGCGATCGAGTTGTTCTCCCATCCGTCCTAAATCTACTTTATTAACACGACATTGAATATCTCGCCCGCTGTTCATTTGGATATCAACAGCTTATGTTCCTCCCTGTGGCATGATTGTGTAGTAATTTTATTCCAACCAAACGCTGAAGAAAATCTGTGGCTGTATCTGAAATAGCTATATGGTTTGCAGGAATCCTGAGGATGCATTTGCAAATTTTCTTTCATAACAAACTATATCTCTATTTATAGAGATACAGAATAGTCTTGAACTTGAATAATAAAATAAAAAAGTACCAATAAAACGGCCGACTACATAAAAATCATCCCGGACCACGATATCTATTTTCAAATATAATTTTCTAGCTCGAGTATGACTCTTTTTTTTTTAATTTAAACTTAGTTTATAATTCAATAACAATTAACTAATTTAAATTAGTATATAAGATGATAACTCATAAATGAAAATTAATAATTAATTTAAAACTAAAAGATTATTGTCAAATTTAAAAACAGATCTGACGTTTTGAGTTTCAAACATGAATAAGAATATTCAACTCAAATCAATTCAATTCATCTAAACTCAATTCAGTACAATTCAGTACAAATCAATTCAATCCAATTCAGTTCAATTCAAATCAAAACAGTTCAAAACAATTCAATTCAATTGAAATCAATTCAATTCAACAATTCAACTCAATTCAAGTCAATTCAATCCAATTCAATTCAATTCAATTCAATACAATTCAATTTAATTCAATTCATATCAGTTCAATTAAATTCAATTCAAGTTAATCCAATGCAATTCAATTCAATTATATTCACAGCAATTCAATAAAATTAAATTCAGTTCAATGCAATTTAATTAAAATCAATTCAATTCAACACAATTCAATTCAGTACAAATCAATTCAATTCAATTCAATAAAATTCAATTCAGTTCAAATCAATTCAATTCAATGCAATTAAATTCAATTCAATTCAATTCAATTCAATTCAATTCCATTTAATTCAATTCCATTTAATTCAATTTAATTTAATTAATTTCAATTCAATGCAATCCAATTCAATGCAATTCAATTCAAATCAGTTCAATTCAATTCAATTCAGTTCAATTTAATCAATTCAATACAACTCAACTAAATTCAATTCACTTCATATCATTCCAATACAATTCAATTCAATTTAGTTCAATTTAATTCAATTAAATTAAATTCAATTCAATGCAATTCAATTCAATTCATTTCATTTCATTTCAATTCAATTCAATTCAATTCAATTCAATTTAATTCAATTCAATTCAGTTTAATTGAATTCAATTCAATTCAATTTAATTCAACTCAATTCAATTCAAGTCAATTCAATTCCATTCGGTTTAATTCAATTCAATTTAATTATAATCAATTCAATTCAATTCAGTTCAACTTTATTCAATTCAATTTAATTCAACTCAATTCAAGTCAATTCAATTCAATTCAATTCAATTCAGTTTAATTTAATTCTATTTTATTTTATTCATTTCAATTCAAGTCAATACAATTAAATTCAATTCAAATCAATTAAATTCAATTAAAACCGAAAGCGGTTATTCAAAAGGATCGGGCTTTTGAACACTCTAGTCTGGATACAGTCCGCCGAATCGCATTCATCCTGAAGGCCAGTGCTGTTTCGAGGGCTTGCGATATGACCCAGGATTCTGCCCATAAGCCAGGATAGGTTGTATGAGCGTCTGATTAGCTGGATCTTTGTTAATACAGTTTGTTTGAGTGCTGGTTCAACCGGAATTAACACCAATTCGGAAGTAAAATTTTCAAATTGAACCAAAGGCTGACGTTATTACTTTATGTCAGTTCCGAGGCAACTGAATTCGTCCCGTATCTCCAAATTACAACTGACACCAACATTCGGGACTTAGCCCAAGCTAGCGGAAGCTCAGGCCCTTGAACCATTAATTTTGTTACTGTCAACCCAACTTTTGTTGATTCAATCACGATTCACTAAAATACCACAGTAACTTCTCACACAGTTCGACAAATGTATATAGGTTGCATCATTGAGCATTTGCTCCTAGACGTTTAATTCATGTCTGAGTCCTGAGCTTATATCAAATACTTCGTTAATATATTTACCAACCTTCACTGTAGATTTACTGTCGGTTACTGGGCTATCGATTTGGTTTCCGGAAAGCTTTCTCACGAATTTCACATAATGTGCCCAGAATTTTAGTTGTGAATTTTCCACGTCTAAATCCGCAATGATACAGTCCGGTCAGGTATGCAGCAATTGCTTTTGTCTTACGCGAAATATGATTGAGGGGAAGGTGTATTCAAAATGGATAAAGAAACTGATTGAACAATATTTGGTTTATATACCAGGGTGATTTAAATTTCAATGATCAAATTTCAATGAATATATAAATATAATATTAATATTAATATTAAATATATTGTTCTAGATTTTTCGGGTATTTTTCAATGTGTTTGGCGAATTCGTATTTAATTATATTTATTTCATATATTTAATAGCATTTTCGTTTAAAATACAAAATAAATTAAATTGAAAATTTTATTGTAAATGTTTGCTAGATTATGATTTCAAAATATTGCCACGAAAAAAATACACTACCAAAACATTAAAAATATATTTTTCTCTACATGCTCGTCACGACACAACATATATTTTTTTTTGGCAAAATACTTATACACTTACAATCGGATCGTCAACGGCCAGTACCGGACTATATATAGCCTCGAATAAACAAAACTTTGAGCTTCCCGTAATCAGCTCTTAAATCCACATCTTTTGAGACCTACCTGTTTGGAATTCCAAAAAACACTCTAGAATACATTTAGACAGAGAGATGTCCATACTGAGAAAAAAAAACGTCCCAGCAACATATTGCAGGAACCATATATATATTTGCAAACATTGCTTTCACGAATTGAAGATCTGCTGCTTTTTTATTTATTCTTGACTGTCCCGTGTTTTGTTTATAGCAGTTTTCAACAAACAGAGCCACACATTTGGGTCAGAAAAACATATATTATAACCCATTAATAATTGTGTCTCAAACATGTAATATGTTTGGGCACAAATATACTATATTTGCGACAAGACACTAATACGTTATATTTGCATCCCAACAGCAAAAAAAGACAGATTTTTCAGCGTGTAGTCAGAAGTGTTTCAATGGTTACAGACCAAAATTTGTTAAGATTAAACAGATGTCGTTTAATGTCTGTAAAATTTTTTTAAAAGTTTGTCCTTTTTTTGTAATAAGTTTTAAATTTTTCGCTCTTAAACCCAAAGAAATTAAACCCAATAAATTGAAAAATGCATTCTGAAACTTAAACGTTCACTTCAACACAATTAATAGGCCGTTTCCGTGAAATATCCACCACAGAAGACTAAACCAACAAGGACCAATAATATATTTATTTCCTACAGCTTACGAACACAAAAGATCCCTCTGCAACTCGTTACAAATTTCAAGGGAATTCACAGCGTCTGCTGTGTGTTGTCCTAGGGAAATTATTCCAGCAACATCAAGACAAACAAACACGACAATGAAAAATATATAGGTTTTAGCCTTTTTAATTAAAACACTTGTCCAAATCATGTCATATCACATCACATCACATCTTAAGGATATTCTCACACACACACACACATACACAAAGCTAAGGCTGGTTGTTGGTTTCAAGTTATGTACTTATACATACCTACATGCGTATATCAGAATAATTGGACAGGTGTATTTAGGAATTTCCCCAGTATTACAGAGAGAGAGAGAGAATGTGAGATAAACAAAAGCCCTTAATGCGCATGCCTCTCACAGAGTTGAGAGCGGAGCACAGAATGTTCGAAGCACTTGAGATTCGAACGAAATAGAATTGAATACAACAGAGATGCCACCTAGAATAAACCATATGATTGATTTTAAGAATTTAAAAGATTCATATAAATCGTCTTAAAGACTTTGTGTTATGACAATGAAAATCGATTGATAAATATAAATTATAATAAAAAAAATATTTGGAATTTCAAACAATAAATTTGAACAATATTGAGTTTAAATTTTAAAAGTTCCCATTAGTTTTTTTTTTTTTTGATTCCCTTGAATTTATATTTAAAATTTTTATTAATTGCTAATTTTAATATATCATTTTGGAATTTAGTTTTCATGTTTTTGAAAACCATTCATATTCTTGTGATTTCATCAAATCCATTTAAAAAATTTGTCACATCTGTCTGCGGACTCATTATTTACTTAGAAGTGTCTGTTTTTTTGTCTACACTAATAATTTCATAGATTTTATTTAGTTCAAAAAACTATGGCTACACACTGGCACATGCGAATATAAAACACAGGTCTTTGGGACACGTCATAATTTGAATGGACCACTGGCTGTATATGTATTCGGACACCCACACCTTTTACACAATGCTAACAAGTGGAAAATGCCACATGGTTGATGGAAATGTTTTAGAAAACTTTTAATGCATGGGAACGAAGAAAGATGTGTTTGTGTACTCTACACTAGGCCATACTAGACTCTGCGAATATTTATTACATATATAGAGAAATGTAAAATATCTACCCATTTTATTATATGAATAGCTGGGAAGCAGCAGTACCTGGTATTTCCCTATATTTCATATTTTCCAATTTTAGCTGTAGGATATTGGAAAAAGTGCAACTTTGCTATATCTAAAATCCCCTTCAGTTACAGTAAGAAGAAGAGTAGTTGAATTTGAAAGATTTATAAAAATCGTCTTAATAGATTTACGTTAAGATAATGAAAATCTATTGCGAAATATAAATAATAGTAAATAAATGTTTGAAATTTCAGAAAATTATGATTTTTAATTTTGAAATCAGCTTGAGGTCATAGGAATGAAAAGAGATAACGAAGTTGTATAATTATCCTTTTGCAATGTTTGATCACTTTCAAGGATAATGTGTCAACTGTTAACAAAAGCGTGCTTGCAGCACAGACTAGTCCTATACTTCATGTTACCTCACAATATCCTTGCAAATTAAAAAAATTGCCGTCTGAGAAAAACGATGTCAAAAATCAATACTCTATTATCTTTGAAACCAATGAAGATACAAGAATCAGAATCAGCGTGCCGTAAAATTTTAGTGTTTCTCGTTCCAAATCCGTTTCAAACTCAAAAACGTCAAAATGGCGTATACGGCAAATCAAAATTCACTCGACGATATTCTAAATACTCATTATAAAGCAATTACCATAACACATGATTTCACAGCATCGACAATGTACGGAAGGTATTGGTGTTAATTGCGCTTAAATAGACATGAGTTCGCTACATCCAAGCTGCTACTAAATAAGTGATTTTTGTCGCCCTTAACTAGCGCCGCCACGAGGGACTTTTATACAAAAATCACGCCTTAATTCAGCAGGTTGGTAAGTAATTGCATTTTCACCCCGGAGGATGCGTTTAGAAACAAAATTGTGTCATTTGGAGCTCGGGAAATCTACACGTCATCGAGGAGTTTGCATCCATCCGATGTTTGGTGCGGTTTTTGCTAAGGCGCAAGGAACCGCCGTTACCGTCATTGGCGAGCGTTACTGTGCTATGATTTTTGTTTCCAAAAGTTGAAGGGTATGACATAGACGCCGCAAACATTGCCGGTTTTTGAAACAAAATCCGCTTTTAAGTTACACAAGTTTTGAAATTATCTTAACGTGTAGATAACATTCAGGGACCTTGAAATTTTGAAAATTTTTTGAAATTTTCAAAATACATTTATTTAACATTTGTTTATTTCGAACGGAATACCCAATGAAAAATGGATCGATTCCATTGAAACTTGGTAGACGCCGTTGGGATAATAGCGAGCTAAACCACACTAGAATTAAACTAAGTCTATTCCTAAGGGTACACCACTTGGAACTGAAAGAAAAATCAGCATTTCGATACACTTTTTGGAACCATTCCTGGCAAAAAAATAAATCCTGCAAAACCCGCAATTCCAACTCCCCAGAGCTTTTTCCCAATGTGTGTGCCTATTACCCGTAACCCTCACTTACTTACTTACTTATCCGGTCTCGGACAACCCCAGGGGGGTCAGGGACCTTACAAAACGAAGATAACGTATTTCGCCAACCAGTTCGATCTTTTGCTTTATTTCTCCAGTTGGCAATACCAAGTGTACGGAGGGATTCGTCAACCTAATCCCTCCAGCGGAGTCTTGGTCTTCCTATTTTCGTCTTCCTTCGAATTCGGTTTCGTAAACCCTTCGCGCTGGTTCATCTTCATCCACTCTACTGACATGGCCTAGCCAGCGCAATCGCATTGTCATGATCCGCTTAACTATGTCAATGTCAGGATAAAGCTCATAAAGCTCATGATTCATGCGTCGCCGATACTCGCTAGGGCCATAAATTTTTCGGAGTATTTTTCTCTCGAGGACTCCTACAGATGTTTCGTCGGCTTGAGATAGGACCCAGGATTCTGCGCCATAAAGCAAGACAGGTTGAATGAGAGTCTGGTACAGCTGGACCCTTGTTACTCGAGAGTGGGCTTTATCTCTAAAGTACTTGCTTAGCCCAAAATAACATCTATTCGCAAGCACAATTCTCCGCTTGACCTCAAGGCTCACGTTGTTGTTTCTGTTCACGCAGATCCGAGGTATATAAATTCGTCCACTATCTCGAAGTTATAACGGTTATCAACCTTCACGCTTTGGTCTAATCACGTGGAGGCCCTGTTCGTTGAAACCATTAATTATGACTTGTCCTCATTTACCGTCAGACCCACTTTTGCTGACTCCTTCTCAATTCTCGAAAAAACCGCAGGAAATTCTCTAATTGTGCGCCCAATGATATCTATATCATCAGCATACGCGAGCAGCATGTGACTTTTGCTGCTGATGATTTTATTCATGTTGACTGCAGATTTCCTCATAATGATCTCCATTAAGATGTTAAAGAGATCGCACGATAGGGTGTCGCCTTGCCTGAGGCCTCGCTTAATTTCGAAAGGTTATCCTTACCAACTTTCACTGCGGATTTGGTGTAAGTCAAGGTCATCCAGCAAAGGGTTATGAGTTGTGCAGGAATACCAAGCTTAGACATTGCTTCATAGTGTTTCTCCCGTATCGCACTATCGAAGGCCGCTTTATAATCGAAAAATATAGGATACGTGTCGATTTGTTTTTCGTGTGTCTTCTCCAGGATTTGGCGTAGGATTTCCAGGATTTCTCACTTCGTCGAAATTTTACACTCCATACTGTTTTTAGATTATATGCACAATCGTTTATTTCAAGGAAAAGCTTTTTCCGTGCCATTTTCTATGAAATCGCAAATCAATAAACCAAATTCAAAATCTTTTACTTAAAATTTATAAAAACAAAAATAATGAAAAGCTCATCCTTGATTTGTTGAATAAATGGTGTCTTAGTAAGAATGCACTTTTTCATTTTATAATAAGATAGATAGTTTTTTGAGATAGTTTTGATTTCTTTATTGGATTGTAAAGAAGATATTTTCCGATTAAGTACGGCCCCAACGGCTCTGATGACTGGCTATTGCTTTTTTCATGAAATTTTCCATGACTTTTTCACAGAGATATGGCTGTGTGGCACCAATAACGCCTTGGATCTCGGATTTGAGCTCAGGAATTGTTTTCGGTTTATTCGCAGTAATCCGAGATTTCCCAAAACCCCAATGAAAGAAATCGCACGGCCTTAAATCGCATGACCTTGGTGACATGTTGAAATCATAATTTCCTGAGATAATTTGTACTGGAAATCGTTGCAGCAATAAATCGATTGTTTCATGTGCAGTATGGCAGGTGGCGCCGTCTTGCTAAATCCACATGTAGTCCAGATCCATGCCGTCGTCCAGTTGAGACCACAAGAACTTTCGTTATCATGTTCCTGTAACGAATTCCGTCCGCAGTAACTGCAATTTCGGCCACATCTTCAGGAAAGTAAAACCCAATCACGCCGCCTGACCAAAATCCGCACCAGACAGTTGCCCGTTGTGGGTGCATTTGTTTCTCATGGGGATTTTCTGAGCACCAAATTCGAAAATTTTGAGTATTCACTCAACCATTCACATGGAAATTCACTTTATCGGAGTAGATGACTTTTTCTTGGAAAATTGGCATTGATTTCACTTTGCTCCATTACCCATTGAATGTAGGGCCGGCGCTTTCCATGGTCTGCTGGTTTGAGCTCAAGAGTAAGCTGAATTTTGTACGCATGAAGGTGGAGGTCTTTTGTCAAAATTCGCTGCGTAGTGCTTCGTGAAATTTGAAGCTGTTGAGAACGATGCTGAATTGATGTTCTAGGGTTTTTGGCGACACTCTCATTTACAGCAGCAATGTTTTCAAGAGACCGACCGGTACGTTGACACACAGGAGTGGTACTGTCCATAACCGACCCAGTTTATTAAAACTTGTTGACCACTCTTCGAATGGTTAATACATTAGGTGCACTTTTTCGACTGAAAATTCTTCGAAGTTTGTGAGCGGTCTCAGCATATCTTTCCAAATTGTTGTAATAAGGTTTCACAGTTACAACGCGTTGTTCTTTCGTAAAGCGCTCCATTTTAAATAATCGGAATAAACGTATGTGACAGCTGCCAAATTTCAGAGTTGCCACTTGGACACAAAAAGTACGGCAGTAAATTTAAAAAGTGCAATCTTAGTGAGACATCCTTATATTCTAGAATAGCAATCAATTCTAGAATAGAATTACTTTAATAATATTTTTGCCTTCAATTCATTTTGTTCAGTGTTCAAAACTTACGCTTAATTATGCTACCCAATCGAGGATACTTGCCCCGAGATGTAAGGAGAGTTTTTTCAAATACTTTTTTGTTCTGGCAGCCTTGGATGTTCCGCTACTCATGTGACGTAAAAAAAAAAACTTTTTGGACGTAGTCACGTTTAAGCCTCATGCGCGCGATTTTCACATTCTGTTTGGTTTCAACAGGACGGCGCTATGTGCCACACAGCCAACGTTCCAAGCGATGTTTTGCGCACTGTGTGTTCGAATACCGCATAATCAGCCAAAACTGGCAAACACATTGGCCGCCTTGTAGCTGCGATTTAACCCCATTAAACTCTTATCTCTGGAGCGGTGTGAAAGATAAGTGTTACCTAAACAATCCCGAGTCCATTGAGGTTTTAAAACACGAAATCGACGCTTTCGTTTACGATTTAGTGGTCCAAACAATCGAAAATGTAGTGAAAAATTAGGTAGATCGAACGAGATACTATAAAGCAAGCCATGGAAGCAATTTGAACAATGTTGTGTTTCATTCATAAATATCAATGATGGGCCGGCCTATACCAGTAAAATCGTAATTTTGAAAAATGTCTATTAGGAAACAGAAATTAAATTCCAAATTTTTCAAAACCCACCCTTGACTTTGATCATAACCATAAAAGTTTAGGCAGACAAACACAAGGACGGACAGATGACTGACAAAGGAACGGATATTCGGACGGACGGTTGGTCATATGTACGGCCGGGCAGATGAACGGACGCGCAGGATAATCGGACAAGGCTTAATAGATCGCTGAAATGATTCGAAATTAATCGGCTGATGGCTGACTTATAATACCCTGTTACCACAATATGACACTGGGTATAAATATGTGATCTTAAGGAAAATATTTCCCAGAAAAACAATGATTTTTTTTTTTGCAATATAAATAAATCTACGCTTGACTCTTTGTAGACAGCACATTAACACCAATGGCCAATGATAATATTTACTCCCCGAATCGAAACCCTATGCCATGGAAACAAATTACTACAATTCAATCGAATTTAAATGGCATCTTAATCCCCCTCTACACATTCGAGATGGTGATATTCATCAGACATTCAAATATCTCAATTATAAAACGACAGACATCTACGCCAACATGTGGGTGAATAATGACGATACGGCGGTTCCACCGCAATTCAAGTGAAATGATCCGAAAACAAAAATGAAACTGAAAAAATTAAGACAAATCAGCGATACACAACAATTTTTTCCGTTTCAAGAAGCGGCTACAAACGAATATTAACAATGATAAAAAGAAAAACAAGACAAGACAGGGAAACATCATAATTATCCAAAAGATACTAATGAATCTCAAGCGATGATTGATTTGTTTTAATTAAGTAAATAAAATGAGACAAACGAAATTGTTAAAGAAAAACAAAAGTGAAATAAGAGCAACTGAAATCTGTTCTTGTTCTTTTTGTTTTTTTTTGTTGGTTTATATGTGTGCTAGGTTTTGGGGTTTTCCCCCATCGCCTGTGCTCTTTATTGCTCCTCTTAAACTAAAATAATTTCCAATTACGTTCCAATTTCCAAAGTGACACCATAAACGAAACATAAGGATAGTGTTTGCTCAATGTAGAGCTGCAATGTTGGTCTCATTTTAAAAATAAATTTCAATTTCATTTTCCAAACTAACAACCGTGCACATCGCCCGGCATCGCAATGTCAACGACAAATGTTGTAAATGTTGTGCAACTTGGAGAAATAAAAAAAATGTTTAACCAAAAATAACCATAATAAAAACGAACCTGAAAATGTCTCGAACATCTGAAGAAGAAGAAAAAACAAAAAGGCTTTGCCGCCAACATAACACAACAACACAAAGAGCGAATAAAAACTATATAGTAACATCATGTCCCATTCCCAGTCCCAGCATTGGAGTCCATATCGAAAATAAACTGTAGTCACCGCACACAACGAACATAATGCACAATGATTTTCACCATGGAGAATGTTTTTCCTTTCCTTTTGTTTTTGCCTGAAATATGTTGTATTTTCAACACTTTTTTTCTTCTCGGAACACAACATCTAAACAACTAAATGGGCCTTGGTGTTCTACAATTTTAATCGAGCCCAGTGAAGATTTTGGGAATCAGTTATTTTGTAATTTTTATAGACAAATCTTAATTGCCATACACAATGTTACAGTAAAGGCTGTGCGAAGAGAACCCAAAGCAGTATGTCATAAAGACACGCGACAGAAGTGAAATTTCATGTCGATGTAATTTTTGCATTTCGCGTTTTTGGTCGATGAATTTGAATATTCGTTTATATGTGTTTTCCATTACATCCCATGAAGGGAATGGGGAGAAAGCTGTGTGCTTTCTAGTTTTATACTCACTGATTGGAGCCAGTTTTACTCTAGTTCCGCACTGTATTTTGAGAAGCATCTTCATGGCTAAACACTCGACAGTATCGCCATCATTAAGCGAGTTAACCGCCGTCGAAAGAATTGTAAGGTGGTCAGAACAGGGATCGAACCCACGTTTTCAAGTACAAAAACCGCGAACACAACCATTGCACCACCGATGGCCAGATGTGTTTAAATATGCTTAAATATGTTTCTACGTTTATTTTTTCTGACTGTGTCGCTCGTTTTTTGTTGGTATCGCAATTAAATCGGTGTCGTTCGTCTTATACAGTGAGTTAGTGTGTACCTGTGGATTGTAGTAGTGTACGTTTGTGTTTTTCTTTTGCTGCCAACCGGCAGTGTAAAATCTTCATATATACTGACGCCATCAGCATGCAGCTCTAACCGGCTGGTACCTACGTACTACACCACACTCCCTACACACATCTACCACCCTCCACCGCAAGATTTGCTTTACCTATTACTTCGCTGGGGCCGGGTATCAATTATGCTATTTTGCTATTTCGCCGAATGTGTGTCATTAGGTACCATGGTCCCATGACTACAATAACCGCTTCCTCGCTCCTTCGACTTTCAAGGTGTAGCAGTTCTCTTAAACTCTTCATAACAAACGCAATCGGCTTATCGCATCCATTGCTGAACTTCATCATGTGCCCAAATAGTTGCCGCGGCCCATGTTCCCATTCGTTACTCGTAGGTATAAAAATAAATGGTATCCCAGTACATGCCATGAAAGAACCGGGGAGAACTTCTCACAATCACTGAGCTGTGCGCTTTCCAGTTTTCACTCACTGATTGGGACCCACAGTTTTACACCGATTCCGAACGGTATTGTGAGAAGCTTTTTTATGGCTACAGACTCGATAGTGTCGCCGTCACTATGCGAGGTGACCGCCGCCGAAAGAAATTTTTTTGAAGGTGGTCAGACAAGGGTTCGAACCCACTATCTCATGTATAAGAGCCGCGCACACTAACCATTGCACCACCGACGATACTCGTAGGTATGGCTGCAGTTAAATGAAGAATGGTTCCAAGATTTGTATAGACGTTTTCAACAGAAGATATAGAAAAAAAACTGAAGGGCTTCTTACCTTCAGGTAAAAAAGCAGATCGAATGTCATCTACAAACAAAGATTGTCTCGGTGGTTCAATGGTGATCATGACCGACAGTAGTTCATGAGACCTAGGGATCCATCCACGCTCTTATCTTCTGCCGGGGGCCGGATATCATTTATGCTATTTTGCTATTTCGCCGAATTTGTGTCATTTGGTTCCATGGTCCCATGGCTACAATAACCGCTTCCTCGTTCCTTCTACGTTCAATGCACAGCAGATCTCTTTAACCCCCCTGTAACTAAGGCCAAACATTGATATTCTTATCCCAAACATTGATATTCTCCATTATGTGCCTAGTTATTTTACGGTGCTCATATTACAATTCTCCGATTGGCACGACAGCTCAGTACACCTTGGAACGACCCCTCCAACGCCAGCTCTACGACCCTTGTCACAGCGTCCACCGTTGAGCCACCTTTGCCAAAGCTAGACTGTCTGTCCGATGTAGTAGTGTAGATGTGGTTGGTTGTATGTAGGGGTTTTCAATAGGGACGGGTAGATGATAAAATTTAATAAAATCAGGGTTCATATTACCCAGGGTAACCCATTATAATTGCCGCGGGGAATGGGTATGGTGAAAATAATTAACGATGGGTAATTACCCATCATACACATTATCCTCAGGGTATGGGGGAATAATGGGTAGTTACCCACGACGATGGGGAATTACCCATCACGTTTGCACATTACACATAAGGAATGGGAAGGCAGCCACGGCGATGGGTAATGGGTAGTTCATCCGTGGTCGATACTCGCCGTTTTTTATTATAGGGCCATATAAGTTTTCATTTTTCTCTCAAAGATTTCCAGTGATGTTTCATCAGCATTCGATATGACCCTGTATTCGGCGGCATAAAGCAAGACAGCTTGTATGAAAATCTGATATAATTGGATCTTCGCTTCTCGACAAGGGTCTTATGTCTAAAGTGCTTGCTGAAATAATACCTGGATGCAAGCAGAACTTTATTTATTTATAGGATTTCTAGGATGGATTCTCTTCACGGCAGATCCAAGGTAAATTAATTCTTGCAGTACCTCGGAATTATAGTGGCTATTAGCGTGCACCCCTTCATCCAAACGGGTGGATGTTCTGCTTGTCGAAACCATTAATTTTCTCTTGTTCTCGTTTACTGCCAAAACCAATTTTACTGATTCCTTCTTAATTCTCGAATATACTGCTGTTATATCTTTCATGTCATGATGTCTAAATCATCAGCATTCGCGAGCAACATGTGACGTTTGCTTAACTTGTGTTAAATGCAGCTTTTATCACGAGGATTTCCATTAATATGTTGAAGATATCGCATGATAGGGTGTCGCCCTGCCTGACGCATTGCTATCAAATGGTTCGGGGAGATTTTTATCAAGCTTTCCTGAAGATTTCGTGTTGTTCAGTGTCATTCTACAAAGGCGTGTCAGCTTAGCAGGAATACCAAGCTCTGACATAGCGTGGTGCAGATGTCCCCATATTGTGCTATCGAAAGTAGCCTTATAATCTACAAAGAGGTGGTAGGCGTGGATTTGTTTTTCGTGGGTTTTCTCCAGAATTTATCGTAATGTGAATATCTGGTCGATGGCTGAATTTCCATGCCAAAAGCCACTCTGATAGGATCCGCTCAGGTCGGCAACAAACGACTCTAGTCTTTCGCACACCGCGCCCGAGTGGACCTAGTATGCGATGTATAAAACTATCGTAGAGTTTGTACAAACACTCAGATCGCCTTTTTGTAAACATGACATCGGATGCTAAGACTCAATTCAGATTATACTTTCACTTAATCCCATTGAAAGAGAAGTACGAGGGTAGTGTATCCGACAAATGGCTGCAGGCAAATGAAAAATGTAGGCGAGAATTTTGTTAATCTTTTAAATAGAACATAAAGAGAAATCAGACGGGCTTCTTACCATCAGAGCAAAACACAGACAGCATTCCAAAGAATGCCATCTACTGAAAAGATTGTCATCGGTGGTTCTATTGTAATCATGAGCGACTGTTATTGGTGAGACCTACACGATGAAAATCTAAATTTTTTTGTTGTTGTTTGAATGCATATATCTGTGGTCACAAGTCATAACAGCCTAAGTCGATTCTAAAATTTTTGAGGGAGAGCAGTTTAATATCTTTACTGGAAATCAGGAGTCGGAGATTTTGTGATAACTTTGTTACAGATAACAAAATTTTTTTTTTCAATTTTTTCCTAACTCGAGTTAGGCTGTTATGGTTTGTGACCACAGATATGTAGTGTGTTTGGAGCTTGTTGCAAATATAACATACTTGTATCTAAACACATTGTGTTTGATATTCAATATTACATGTTTGAGACACAATGAGTAATATGTTATAGCATATGTGTTTGCGACTCAAATATGTCTGTGTTTGTGATGCAAATACAGTTGTGTTTGTTGCATCGTTTATGCGAGAGCAAGAGAATAAAAGAGGGGCAACGAGTGTGTATATCTTGTAAGTGTGTATATGTATTTTTGCATTATTCAGTCAGTGATTCGTAAATATTCCTGAACGTGCGTTCAAATTGCAGATGAAGTCAGTGTTTCCTGTTTTGGCTGATGTATTGCATTTTAATTGCATGTATTCAGTCATCATCGGACAGAGGATATCAAAAGAGCTTTATCAGTGAAAAAAGAATAAACAAATGCTCGCACAGTTAAATGGTTTGTGATGTTGCTTTGGTTTTCGTGTATATGTTTTATATATATATTTCAATGTGCTACCAAAGTGAGCAACGATTTTGATGACAGGACAATAACGTGAAGCCCTTTGTCTGTCCAAGCATTTACTGAGAAAATCGGAATGGCCGACCATTTGTGAAATAAATACAAGTACTTAATCCACGCTTGGCTTGCATGAACCAGATTTGTATATAGTTTGTGTACCAACGCATAGCAAAGCTGAAACCTTCTGAAAACAAAAACGTGAGAGACAACAAGGAAATGAGAAGCAAAAGAACAGCAGATTCCTATTTCATAAAAAAAACACAAAAAATGCATTCAATGCAACTAAACGTAAAACGGGCGTTTCAAATCTTTTAATTTTTTGAATTAATTGTTTATAAATGTGGATTTATATTGATAAAATTAATTATAATAAATAATAAATATATAGCCCCATACGGGGAAAACTGTACGAAGCTATGTCTGAACCTGGTAGTCCGGCAAAACTGATCCGCCTCTGTAGAATGACTCTGACCAACACCAAATCAGCAGTGAAAAAGGGGAAAGACCTCACTGAACCATTCTGTACCAAGCGAGGACTTAGACAAGATGACACACTTTCGTCCAATCTCTTCAACATCTTAATAGAGATAATAATGAGAAAGGCTGCAGTAAATACGAACAAGACCATTAACACGAAAAGCCATATGTTGCTGGCGTATGCTGACGACATCATTGGGCAAAATTTGCGAGAGGTTACTGTAGTATCTGTAGTATTTTCAAGGATCGAAAAGGAATCAGCGAAGGTGGGTCTTGCTGTTAAAGAGGGCAAGACAAAATTGATGGTGTCAACGACTAGAGATACCTCTCGACTTGGTCCGCACTTGAACGTTGACAACCGATTTTAATTTTGAAGTGGTAGTTGAATTTGTCTACCTTGGATCCGCCGTGAACAAGGACAACAACGTCAGCCTGGAGATAGATAGGAGAATTGTGCTTGCAAATAGATGCTCTTTTGGGCTCAGCAAGCAGTTTAGGAACAAAGCCCTCTCTCGACGGACAAAAGTCCAGCTACTTACATCAGACTCTCATTTTACCTGTCTTGACATATGGCTGCGAAACTTGGGTCATATCGCAAACGGATGAAAACCAGCTGTGAGTTTTCGAGAGAAAAATTCTCCGTAAAATATATGGTCCTGTTAGGGACAACGGCGAGTACCGAAGTCGCTGGAACGCAGAGCTATATAATCTCTATTCTGACGTGCACATAGCTAGACGAATCAAAGTGCGCCAATTGCGTTGGCTAGGCCATGTTATCAGAATGGATGAAGATGAGCCAGCACGAAAGATTTTTGATAACGTACCCGGTGGAAGCAGGAAAAGAGGACGACCAAGACTCCGCTGGAAAGACCAGGCAGAAGAATCCCTCCGTATCCTTGGTGTTACCAACTGGCGAGAAAAGGCGAAGGATAGAGCCAGTTGGAGGTGTATGTTGAAATTTGTTTAATTTGTTTGTTTAATTAATATGTGTAAGACGTCTGACCTCATGATGTTGTAATATAGTCAATAAAAGTAAATATTGAAATCAAAGAATAATTCATTTCTCAATATTATTATGTTTGTGACGTAAAACGTCTATGTTTCCACGTAAGTATATGTAGGTTTGGGGCAACCAGACGAATGCTCCCACGTAAGTATATGAATGTTTGGGATGAAGAACGCATATTATTCCACGTAAAAGCATACATGTTTGCCAGTAAACATGATACTGTTTACATTTAAATACAAGTGAGTTTGGGACTTGCAAACATTTAAGTGCGTTCCAAACATATGCACGGTTCCTGTGGAATAGGTTTGAGAGAACACGTTAGAGAGGCTGTTATTTTTCAGCGTGTAGAGATCAATCCATGCTCTAATCTTCTTTCATTACTGCCGGTGAGGGCCACCTCGTTAAGTGACTATGACACTATTGAGTAGAAATACATAAAGTTTTGGATTGGGTGTTAAACTTTTAGGACCCACAGTTCATACTAAACAGCTCCTATCTGATTGATTGTGTACAGCGCTCTCATATCCCACCATGCAAAGCGTTTGGGAAGACAGTTGATCAGGATGGCACCAAATTAGAAACGGACAAGAGATTCAATGCTAACTTGACGAATCTAGTACATAGGAGAGTGCAGGCACATGGTTTGGTATATAGGCCGGAAATATTGAGCAGAACTTTCGACTTCCCGACTTTAACACTGTTTCGCAAGTGAATGTGTGAATGTGTGAGATTGCTGAACATACGTAGTGGATACACAAGTGTGAAATTCCTTAATGATAGTCAAGCAGCGATCAAGACGGTATCATCGCGAAAGAATCGTTAACGTTATTTTAGTTAATTAAAGAGAAATTTAAGTTATACAAATTTGGGAACCTGCACGCAATGCAAAATGTCGTCCCCTATATAACGATGAATCTATACAACGATGAATACCTATTCATATCCTTAATAGATTTGATCTCGCCAAAGGGGTCACAATGTGGCAGCTAAATTTTATAACCAAAATATTTGCACAGTATAAGGTTTACACCAATATAAAATTAGCTGCTCGATTCATATTACATCTCTACTAAACTTCAATTTTATCCGAAAATTTTTACTAATATTCTAACTTGGCACGTAACAGAAATATTAGTGTTTGTTTACACCGCAGAGCGAATGCGGTTGACGGTCAGCTATGGTTGCATCTGGCAACTACATCACAGTGGTGAAACAACGGCGTCAACCAGGGTGGCTCTGAGGTGCCGGTTATTACCTTTTTTACTTTTGGCCTAAAAAAGAAAACAGAAGGGAAAACAATCAATGAGTGTTCGAACTCACGGATGATGTGTTAACACCTGTTTGCTACACGGTACCTGTTCGATTTCTATGAACACATTAGTAAATGTTATATTGGAAAATAAAAAATAATAGTTTTTTTGTATACACCGGGCAATGCTGAACATCAAGCGACTCGCTTTGTTTGGCCATAGCAACAACAACGAAACAACCAAACACACAACATCACACATACTTTGTCCGAAGTAGCTGACGTATACGTGTGTCACATAACCACATGTTTGCCATATCAACAGCAACGAAACAGCCAAACACACAACATCACACATACTTGGTACGAAGTAGCTGACGTATTAGCGTGTCACCATAACGTCGACTGCGCAAGCCTTTATATCTCCGTTCAACAACAGCAACACACACATGTACATACATTATTATGTTAATACATAAGCTATAGCCACAATTTCGTTTGCCTCACCCCAGCCACACCACTCTTTCATTGCTCTCTTGCTCGCTCATTTTTGTTTAGCACGTCATTATTCTCTTTCGCAGTCGCAGAAAATCTGGTTTTACCAGCAGCATAAAATCTGGTTTTAGCAGCAGCATAAAATCTGACTTTGATAGAATTAGTCCCTATACGCCGCTATAGATGTTAACACATCAAAAAGACCCGTTATTTTATTTAAAGTAAAGGGCATTAAAGTAAAGAGCAGAAAAGGTCCCGGCAAAAGACAGCGAAATAAAAATTAAAGGAAAACAATAACGAAATACAGTGAAGGCACAGTGGCCAACACGAACAAAGCTGGAAAAAGCCAAAAGTGTTTCAACATTGTGTGTGACCCTCATAGTGGCGACAGAGTTTGCTGAACGGAATCCCATTCTTGTGTAGCGGGACGTGTCAGTCCCCGACAAGGAAACCCAGCCAGCAACAAGTGGTAACCCTGTAGCGACCCAAACAGTGTTTATACAGTCAAGGAAGAAACTATTGTAAAATTTAAAGGTATATATAGGTATTCTTCTATCCATCTGCTTAGGTGTGCTGGGTATTCTTTTGAAGTCTTTATCTCCCCTCTAATAAATAGTTGGCTGCTACTCATTGGAATCTTCATTAGCACTACTATTGTGTGTACTCTAAACACAACCAGCAGCTTTCGCAGCCTCATCATTGGCCAGCACCGTGCCGTGTCGTGTCGTGTAAAATGGAGCTAAAGTGTATATAGACGAAAGAAAAATATTAGTTTTTGAAGTAAAATCACGTTTTGGTTATCAAGACCAGCCGGTGGCTGTTAGATGTTTCGCAAACGACATTTCACAAAAATGTTTCATCTGCACAGCCCAAAGAAAGAAAGCCCAAAGACAAAGAGAGAGAGCGAGAAGTGGCACAAAGTTTCAGCAAAAAGGACGAAACGTGTGACACTTTACATTGAGTAGTTGTTGAAATGGAGAGAGTGAGAGGTGGACTGTTTATGTGTGTTGGGATTAGAGTATGTATTAGCACAAATAAGTGTTAGTTTGTTAGAGTATGTTTGCAAATGTGTTTAAAAGTGTTGGTTGATACAGGCATGTACATATGTGCGTACCGCACGAGTAGAATCAGTTAGTATGTTAGTATTACCTGTCATTGTAACACCGATTGTTCACTCGTAAGTAAAACGCAAGTTAATATTGGTGAAAGGATGCCGAGGACAGTGTAAGTGTGTCATGTAATCTTCGTTAGAATGCCTGATGACATGTTGAAACATACAAATAATGACCATAGTAAACAGAGCAGGATACAGTTTGGCTGGAGGTTCTACATAATCTAATATAGCTAGAAGCATTATTATGTTAACACCAGACACTTATGGACAATTTCAAAAGGTACAAATTTAAAACTTTTGAAAAAATCTGTAAATATTTTATCATCACCTTTCAGACAGATTATGAATTTGCTCTCACCCATATTCAAAAATCCTTAGGATTGATTGTTAAATGGAAAAATTAAAACTATTATTGATGTGCCTGCCCAATTACTGTTTGGCCTTTCTGAATTTTTGTTTAACAACTTTACAATTAGTTCAAGTAATTCAAGCTTGTCTTGGGTTGCCATATTTTTCTGGGGTTGCCATTTACTGTAGTTGGCAAACAAGTTTGGGCCTTCCAAATTTTTGATTAACACCTTTAGAACTAAAATTTTTGCATAGTGTCCGAAAATTGAAGCTTGTCTGGGGTTGCCACATTTTTCTAGGGATGTCATTCATTCTAGTTGGCAAACAAGTTCGGTTCTTTTAAATTTTTGTTAAACACCTTTACAACTAAAATTTTTGCACAGAATCCGAAAAGTAAATCAAGCTTGTATAGGGTTGCCATATTTTCTAAGGTTGTCAAATCTGGTTGGTTTTTCTAAATTTTTGTTTAACAACTAAAAATTTTGCACAGTGTCCGAAAGCTTATTTAGGGTTGCCATATTTTCTAGGGTTGTCATTTATTCTAGTTGGCAAATCTGGTCGGTTTTGCCAAATTTTTGTTTAACAACTTTATAACTAGAAATTTTGTACAGAGTCCGAAAATTAAATCAAGCTTGTCTAGGGTTGCAATATTTTCTAGGGTTGTCATTTATTCAAGCTGGCAGACCCGAACAATAGAAACAATTGTGATTTTGAATGTTGTTTTGTTTTTTTATATTTTTCACATAATTGATATTGCAGACTTTGGAAAACTTAGTCATGGAGTTATACTCAACTGAGGAACACGTAAAACTGATCCAAATTCTTTATGAAAGTGGTCGTTCTGCAAGAAGTACATTTCGCGTATTGCGCGAGTATTTCGGTCAACTTAACCGGCCATCTGTGGCAACAGCCGTGTGGAGCAGAAATTTGAAGTAAATGGTTTGGTGACAAGAAGTAAATGGTTTGGTGACAAGGCCCGTGTGTCTTCGTACAGGTCTTTACTTTTATAGATTATTTTACAACCTCATGAGTTCAGATCTCGTACACATATTAATTAAACAAACAAATTAAACAATTCCTCCAACTGGTTCTATCCCACGCCTTTGCCCGCCTGTTGGTAACACCAACGATACGAAGGGATTCTTCAGCACGGTCTTTCCAGCGGAGTCTTGGTCGCCGTATTTTCCCGCTTCCATCGGATACAATATGGAAAACCTTTCGCGCCGGCTCATCTTCATCCATTCTGATAACATGGCCTAGCGAACGCAATTCCCCTAATTTGATTCGCCTAGCTATGTCCACGTCAGAATTTAGCTCTTAGTTCCAACGACGTCGGTACTCGCAGTTGTCCCTGACAGGACTATATATATTATATAGAATTTTTCTCTCGAATACTCCGAGTTGTTTCTCAACCGCTTGCAATATGACCCAAGTTTTGGAGCCATCTGTCAGGACAGGTAAAATGAGAGTCTAGTATAGCTGGGTTTTTGTTTGTCGATAGAGGGATGTGTTCTTAAACTGCTTTCTGAGTCCTAAATAGCATATTTTCGCTAGCACAATTCTCCTAATCATCTCCAGGCTGACGCTATCGTCCCTGTTCACAGTGGATACAAGGTAGACAAATTCATCTCCCACTTCAAAATTATATCGGTTGTCAACGTTCAAGTGCGGATCAAGTCGAGATGTTTTTCCAGTCGTTGACTTCGCTGATTCCTTTTCGATTCTTGAAAATACTGCAGTAACCTCTCGCAAATTTCGCCCAACGAAGTCTATGTCGTCAGCATACGCCAGTAACATATGGCTTTTCATGCTAATGGTCTTGTTCGTATTTACTGCAGCCTTTCTCATTATTATCTCCATTAAGATGATGAAGATATTGCACGAAAGTGTGTCACCTTGTTCCAGTCCTCGCTTGGTACAGAATGGTTCGGTTAGTTCTTTCCCCTCATTCACCTACTGATTTGGTGGTTGTCAGCGTCATTCTACAGAGGCGGTTTAGTTTTGCCGGAATCCGATGTTCAGACACAACTTAGTACAATTTTTCCCGCATGGGGCTATCGAAAGCAGATTTGTAATCGACAAAAAGATGGTATGTATAGATTTGCTCTTCATGTGTCTTTTCCAAGATTTTGGCGTAGCGTGAATATTCGGTCAGTCGTAGACTTGCCTGGTCTAAAACCACACTGATAAGGTCCAATCAGGTTTCCAACAATTGGCTTTAGTTTTTCACATAATACGCTCGGCAAGATCTTACACGCGGTTGATAAAAGACAGATACCGCAATAGTTGAAACAGACACACGGACAACCCCTTCAGAATACAGGACATAATATACTGTGACTCCTATCGTCAGGCAAAAATTCCCCCAACCATATACAGCATATATGTTGATGCATGTGTGCTAGCAGTCCCCCTGACATCTCTCCCAAAAAGCCCAGCGGGAAGCCCATCCGCACCAGCGTCTTTATCATTCTTAAGCCGGGAGATTGCCGTTCTAATCACGCCTTGGTTGGTGGGGGTACAATCTACACTATGTTTCACTATCATTATCTCCGGATCTTCAGTGGAAGAATCTGAGTGGAGTAGTGCTGAAAGTGGTCTCTCCACATTCTGAACACACACTGCTTATCAGCCACCAGATTCCCGTTCTCGTCCTTGCAGGAGGGCAGCCCATTATTCGGCTCGATATCCGATCATCTTACGCCTCGGAAAAATGTTCGGGACTCATCATTCATCGTGCACAATTCGGTCCCTTCACCCTCCCTGCCCCCTTAATTTCATAGTTGGTTCTTCCCCCTTCTGTACGCTCACTCGTAGCACGCGTTGTAACTGACAGTATCGCTGCCAGTTGCAGCGCCTTTTTCATCAGTTGTAATGCGACATTCTTCGTCGTACCACGGCCTGTCCTTCTGCGGCTTTCGATAGCCAAGTTCATTTCCCGCACGGTTTCCAAAGAATGAAAAATGTGCTTTCATTGCGTACCCGGGTCCTCTGGACGGTGGGTATTTCGCACTAGCAGGAGAGCGAGCTTTTGTTGATAGCTTTTGTTCGTACAGTTCGTTCGTCCGCAATATTGCTGCTGTGGGACAAAGTATAGACCAGGCCGCGACAACCTCAGTTCAACATCAAGCACGGCGATTGAACTTTTCCCACAGCAGCGATCAGCGGATTTTAACATAAGATCAATTTTTAAGCACCTACAGAATTCAATTGACACGGGAACTGAAGCCTAGATACCATTTGCATCGACGTATAAATACCAACTGGATGCTTGAACAACAAGCAGTTGTTGCCGATTTAAAAGAAATCATCATGAGATATCAGGCACATTATCACCTAAACGTATCCGTTAAAAATCAAAACTGTCCCATTTGTGGTACTGAAAATCCACATGTCAATCAAGAAATAGCTGTGCAGCCAAAATGAGTCACAGTTTGCAGCGCTGCCGAAGTCATTGGACCATACTTTTTTGATGTGTTAACATCTATAGGCGCGGGTAGGGACTCAATTCACAAAGTGAATACATCCAAAAACAGTTTGTCCGACTGCGATCACACATATTGTTTGGCGTGAAGCTCCTCCAAAACAGCTGGACCGATTTGTATGAAATTTTGTGTGCAAATCGGGTAGTTCTCAGAATTGGCCAACATCTATTTTCCATAGCCCTAAATGATCCACCCCTATATAGAATACAGATTTTTCCGACTGCGAAACACAGACTGATGTAGCGGCAGCGAATAGTTGTCTTGTGTGGGTGCGGAACACTCTCAGAGCAAAGAGAATAATGACGTTGTTATACGTATATAAAAATGAGATAGCAAGAGAGCAACGAAAATTGTGTGAACTTCTGTAGCGTATATACGAACCTAACAATATATGTATGACATGTGTCTGTCGCTTTGCATTCTCTTTGTTTTTTGTGGGAATAAAACAAAAATTATTAAGCAAGAAAATAATGACACATGTGCTTGCACTGGTCTTTAAGTAATTTTAAGTATTAATATTATTCAAATGTAACTTCATCATATGATTGAACGCTGTTTTTTATTTTCCAATGTAATATTTTTCTAATGTGTTCATAGAAATCGAACACGTACCGTGTAATAAAAAGGTGTTACAGTGAACGGAGATGGTTATGGTGGCATGATAAAAAAAACTTTTTTTCGGCCTGAATTTGACGCCAGGGACTTGGAAAACATTACGTTTACACTTGCCACACAGCGCATGAAACAACGAAGTTCCCAGGTTCGGTAAGATCCTTATCAACTTTCACTGCGAATTTGGTGTTCGTCAAGGTCATCCTGCAAAGGCGTATGCGCTTTGCAGGAATACCAAGCTCAGTCATTGCTTCGTAGAGTTTCTCCGGTATCGGGCTAGCAAAGGCCGCCTTATAATCGACACATAGATGATAGATGTTGACTTGTTTTTCGTGGGTCTTCTCCACGATTTGACGTAGTGCGAAAATCTCGTCAGTTATCGATTTTCCATGCCTAAAGCCACACTGGTATGATACAATCAGTTCAGCGATAATTGATTTTAGTCTTTCGCACATTATGCTTGATAGAACCTTATATGCTATGGATAAAAGCCATATTCCACGGTAGTTCGCACAGAGGCGCGGCTCACCTTTTTTTAAATATGGGGCATAGTACAGATCCGCGTGATTTAATGTGGTTCTCGACGTGAAGTCCTTAACCACAGGTGAGCACCGCCCCACCAAGAACATGTTTGATACGACTGTTAGCGCCGCCCGTGAGATATCCGTGCTACCCCGCATAGAGGGGCAGCCAGGAGATCAGGAATAGGAAGCCTTACACCATTGGTATACACGATTACGTGGGAGAACAAACGCCCCGTATTCGCATATCCGCCAGCGCGACTTCTTTCTTCCGTCCACGAGCTACCAATTGAGTAAACTCTCTGTACACTGAGACTAACATCTAACCAAATTTTGCTAATGAGATGATGCATGTACCTTATCAGGTCATCGCCGCCAGACTTAAACAGCTCCGCCGGTAATCCATCGGCTCCTGCGTCTTTGTTGTTCTTCAGACAAGCAATAGCTGTTCTGCTCCCGTCTAGGTTAGGAGGGGACAGTCGTCGTCGTCCAAATTGTAAACGATTGTCCTATCGTCATTGGATATCTCAGGTACCAGTAGCACGGAGAAATGATCTCTCCATATTTCAATTTTCAATTTCTCAATTTTCTCACCCTCGCGCTTTCTCCACTGCCGTTTCTTACGCTTTACCGTTTACCTCCATTATTTTTCCTGTACCGTCCAGCCGCAACTAGCGTTGCAATTGATTGAAGCATTGCCATACGTGCAGTGTTCTTTTCTTCAATTGCTATGCGAAACTTTTCATCGTACCACGGTTTGTTGCAAAGTGCTTTCTAAAACCAAGTAACAAAATTTTGCTAATGAAATGATGTATGCACCTTATCAGCTCATCGCCGCCAGCCTTAAATAGCTGCAACGGCAATCCATTGGCGCCAGCGGCTTTGTTGGTAGGTTTTAAGTCGGGCAATAGCTGTTCTGCACCCGTCTTGGTTAGGATCGACGTCGTCGTCCCAATTGTGATCGATTGTCTCATCGTCATTGTATATCTCAGGTACCAGTAGCGCGGAGAAATGATCTCTCCATATTCCAAAAATGCTCGGCACATCTGTGAGGAGATTTCCGTCCTTGTCTTTATAGAAAGGGTAAACCATTAGTTCCGTTTTTGATTTTTCTGTAGAATTTTCGAGCTTCGTTCTTCCTTCTGTATGTCTCAATTTTCTCACTCTCGTGCTTTCTCCACTGCTGTTTCTTAATCCTAGAGAGAATATTTATATCCTTTATGTCCCTCTATACCGCCCAGTCGCAACTCGCATTGCAATTGACTGAAGCATTGCCATACGTGCAGCGTTTTTTTCATCGTTTGCTATGCGACACTTTTCATCGTACCATGGGTTTTTGCGAAGCTGTTTTCAAAACCAAGGTCAGTTGTTGCGGCAGTTTTTATGGAGTCGGAATTGGTTCTCCACTACGCTTCAGGATCGTCTTCGTGAGGAGGTGGATTATGTGCCAAAAATTGCGAGAGCTTCCTTGAGTAAGCTGTGGCTGCCTCTGGTATTTACAGCTCCTATCATGAAACAAAATTAAATCACTTGCTAGAGACAAAAATCGACCGAGAGAATTCGTTGACGCCCTAAGTTGTTCGCGAACCTTTTTTTCAAGCTTTGTATTGTAATATTTTTATATATTTTTGTATTCTGTTTAAATAAATAAAGGCTACGCGAACTTGCCGTTGACATTCAAATGTCAATCTAACCAAAAGTTTAACACATTTTTTCGGAATATCAAATTTCTCTTTTCATTTTCGAAGATTTTGAAAATGGTTACGAAGATTTTGAAAACCAGTTGGCACAAACTAAGTTCTGATCCTACTAATCATCCCTCGAATTTATGCTGCAAAAATACCTTCTTAACATTTCGATATTTTTGGACTTAAGAAAAACCAGCCACATTACTAAAGCGCCGAATTAGAAGATCCCATTTGCTTCCACTGGCTACCAAAGTCAGGAGCCGGCCGTAGAGAAAGAGCTGGCCCGGATGCAAATAACGCGACGCCAATTGGATCTACTATTTCGGAGCTAATGGTGAGATTGCTCCTAAAATATTATTCTTTTGCGACATAGTTCTCTCTGGACATCTTAAAATGTACGTTGCCATTAAACGTTCAGTTGATACTTTGTCACCCTCTATGAACTGGCTAAGTAAGCAACTGACGTCATTGAAAATCATAAGTTCTTGCAAAGAAATTTAACAATATTCAGTAGTTTCTGCGGTGGTTTTGACTGACTTTTGATATTTCGTTAGAAATACTAAAATGATATAAAGAAAACCTTTAGAAGAACTGGCAACATATTCAATATTATTTCTGCTAACAACTTTTAATTTTATCTACCACATCCTAGAATTATCTGAATTTATTCAATAAAATCAAAAGCACTATTTGCCGTATCTTAAACTTTCTATCTGGGCCCTTTTATGCTATCGGAGATGTTTGTTTTTTGTATGTATATATATGACACAGCATAGTCTATGTGTTACATTTAATTCTGTTACAGTTCAGTGAACTTTATTCAATTTAATAACGCTATGACAAACTTAACCCAATTTTCAACAATATGTCAATAACATCACAACAATTTCCACTTCATCCACACAACATAATACGTACTTTGGCACGAAAAGGATATATACAGACAACAAGGATACTTAGATGTTCACATACAAACAAGCGAGCGACTCATACACAACAAAGTTTTATGCACACACACATGCTTAATTGTATGTGTTGTAGTAAGTAGTATCATCATTGGCATCATCATCATAATATCACAATATGGAACTGTAACAACATCATCTCATCGACAGCAATAGCAAGAGTACAAGGCGAAACTAGCTATAGCTCAAGAAGCAGCAGCATCAGCAACATCTTAAGCAACTGTTGCCCTTATGAAGTGGAACTAAGCTGTTCCTTATGATTTTCAACCTCTTACTCTACTTTGCCATCATCAGCATCAGCACCAACAACATCAGCATCATCATCGTCACCATCATCATCATCATCATCATCATCTTCATCTTCCTCTTCTTTATTGGCATCGTCACAGGGAGGAGGAAACCCCGATCGAAAAAGCAACACTTGTATATAATGAAGTGTAAATTGCAAGCAAAGAGTACAAACATCCACATGAACAGCGGTTGCCAGTAATTGATGGAAAACGTTAAACCCAAAATCAAACAGATATCAAAAGGATAACAAATTTCCCCCCAAAAACAAATTGTAATGAAAGGACATCTGGCTGGATGATTTTGGAAAAGGGCGATTTATTTCTCTTTAATACAAATAATTAATTAAAGCGTAAAGGCAATGAAACAAGGACACTCAACTATACTCCCTTAAAGATGTCTTAACAGAAACTGAACTGTAACCGATGGTTTTAAAAGTCATTAAGGGTTAATGAAATCGTAATAGTTTGGTACAAAATGTAATCAGCGAAAACTATTACGCCTTCTCGATTTGTTAGAAACGTCCTGCACCAGGTATCCTAGCAAAAATAAATCGAAGCGTTACTAGAGGAATCGCTTTTTCACCAGCTCTAAAGAAGGATAATGTGTGTGTAAATAGCTTCCGCAGGAGCAGTTCTTACGCTTAGACAACTAGTTGTTTGAATAAAGGTTGTAGCAACCGTAGTTGCCATAGAATTGCGGTTGCCACAACCAAACTGAGGTTGTCGCCACTGAATTTAATCCACACAACTGAAATTTGGTTAAAGCAAACTCGTTTCATAATAGATTTGGTTGGGACGACCAACTAAAAAGAATTGGTGTTCCATAACATCCCATGAAGGCATTAAGGAGAGCTTCTTGCAATCAGTAAGATGTGCGTTTTCTAGTCTTTATCCACAGTTTTACAACGGTTCCGAACAGTATTTTGAGAAGCTTTTTCATGCCTAAGTACTCGATAGTGTCGCCATCACTAAACGAGGACACCGTCGTCGAAAGAAACGTAACATGGTCTGAGAAAGAATCGAACCCACTTTCTCATGTACAAGAGCCGCGCACATTAACCATTGCACCACCGACGTCCACTGACAACTGTATCTACAAGTATACTCGTCCTGTCAAATCTATAAATTGACAAACACCACACGCCAGAATTGATACGGTGGCCCATGATGGCCAGGACTTCAAAATGGTTGAAGTGCTATGAAAAATTATCTCGATTCTCCAACTATCACGACCTAAAAAGTGCACTACGAGGGCGGTTCCAAAACTAGCCGACATGACGTATTGATGGTGCCAGTAGTTTACAAAAATGTTGGTGAAAAGTGGCAACCATATAAATCACATAATTTAAATTTCAAGGCGCCACGTTGTTTGGTATTTTTGGAAGGAAGTTCCTTATCGCACGTTGCGGGAAGGGGGCTAAATGAAAAAAAACTTAAACAACTTTTTTTTAACACTATTATGCTACTACCTAGTATTATCAACCATATTGGGTAGTTTTGCTTTGGTTTATATCTAGACTAACATATGTCGGGAAATTTCTTGTTTAATGGGAAGTTTTCTAGGTGGAGCCTGTAACCACTCGTTAGTATATATTGTAGTTTTGCACCCAATAAAAAGTAAATTTAGAAAAGTCAAAGTGAAAGAAGTTTAAAAAAAGAAAATTTTCTTAAATAAGTGCCTTATCCTGAAAAAAATTTAATTTTCTCAAAAAAAAATTCATATTCATATTTTTAAACAAATGACCTGTTCTTAAAAAAAATATCTCATCTTAAAGCAATACCTTTGCTTAAAAAAAGTTAATTTTCTTGCGAGAAGAACATTTTCTTCAAAAATATATTTTTTTTAAAAAGTACCATTTCTTAAAAAACTAAATTTACTTACAAGAAATTGCCTTTTCCTAAAAACTAAATTTTCTTTAAAGAGTACATTTTTGGTGACATAAAGTAACTTTTCTTGTGATAAGTACCTACTCTTTAAAACGTACTTATTCTTGTAAAAAAGACTATTATGCTACAACACAGTATTATCAACTATATTGGGTATTTTTGCTTTGGTTTTTGTCTAGACTAACATATGTTGGGAAATTTCTTGTTTAATGGGATGTTTTCTAGGTGGAGCCTGTAACCAATATTTAGTATATATTGTAGTTTTGAACCCAATAAAAAGTAAATTTAGAAAAGCCAAAGTCAAGGAAGTTAAAAAAATTTAAATTTTCTTAAATAAGTGCCTTTTCCTAACAAAAGTAAATGTTCTTACAAAAAGTACCTTTTCTTAAAAAAAATTATTTTTTTCAAAAATTACCTTTTCTTAAAAAACTAAATTTAAAAAAAAAAAAAAAAAATTGTGTCCCATAACATCCCATGAAGGGATTGGGGAGAGCTTCTCACAGTCAGTGAGATGTGCGCTTTCTAGTTTTACACTCACTAATTGGGACCTACAGTTTTACACCGGTTCCGAACGGTATTTTGAGAAGGCAAAAAAACTAAATTTACTTACAACAAATTGCGTTTTCTTAAAAACTACCTTTTCTTTAAAGAGTACCTTTTTTGTGAAATAAAATAACTTTTAAACTTGAGCTACGTACCTACTCTTAAAAATTTTCCTATTCTTGTAAAAAGGACTATTATGCTACTACAACCCAGTATTATCAACTATATTGGGTACTTTTGCTTTGGTTTGTGTCTAGACTAACATATGTTGGGAAATTTCTTGTTTAATGGGTAGTTTAATGGGAAGTGTTTAATGGAGCCTGTAACCAATATTTATAAACGTATTGTAGTTTTGAACTCAATAAAAAGTAAATTTAGGAAAGCCAAAGTGAAAGAAGTTTAAACAAAGAAAATTTTCTTAAATAAGTGCCGTTTCTTAAAACAATTAAATTTTCTCAAAAAAAATATTTGTTCATATTCTTAAATAAAGTACCTCTTCTTAAAAAAATACCTTATCTTAAAGAAGTACCTATTCTTAAAAAAAGTAAATTTCCTTACAAAAAGTACCTTTTCTTAAAAATATAATTTTTGAATAAGTGATGATTTATCCGACCTTTCGTATTGTATTCATAAATTAAATTGTTCGAGCGAGGTTTGGCTTCGTTTCTAATTAATAATTGTGTTTATCTTCCTGACGATGCTACCCAAAGGGAAGAATAAAATTAATTAAAAATACGACAAATGCTCGAACAATTTAATTTTTGAAAAATATTTTTTTTTAAATAAGTACTTTTTCTCAAAAAAGTACGTTTTCTTACAACAAATTGCATTTTCTTAAAAAACTACCTTTTCTGTAAATAGTACCTTTTTTGTGAAACAAAATAACTTTTCTTGAGATAAGTAACTATTCTTAAAAATGTACCTATTCTTGTAACAAGGAGCAATTCTAAAAAAAATCAAATTTTTTAAGAAAAAAACCTTTCTTCAAAAAAATACCTTCTCTTAAAAAACATAACTTTTCTTACAAAAATTCCTTTTCTTAAGAGTACCTTTTGTAAAAAATAAAATAATACCTTTTCTTTTCTTGAGATAGGTCGCCTTTCTGAAAATAACCAAATTTCCTTAAACAAATAACCTTTTCCTAAAACTAAAACTTTTCCTACAACTTCTTTAGAAAGTATCTGTTCGTAAAAAAAGTACTTCTTTCTGAAAAAAAATCATATTCTTATGGCTTTTTCTTCCAGAAAGTACTTCTTCTTAAAAATAGTACAGTTTCTTAAAAAAAACATTAGCTTTTAATAAAAGAAGTACCTCCCTTTAAAAAAGGAACTTTTCCGGAAAATGTAGTACGTGTTCTCACGAAAAGGACCTAAAAATGTACTTTAAAAAAAAATACATCCCATAAAAAAAAGATTTTTGTTAAAAAAAATTTATCATTTTACAAAAAGTATATTTTCTTAAAGATCCATTTAAATTATCGTATTTTTCAACGTGCACCTTAGGCGTGTTAGAACTAACTAGTACATAATATATAGCGAAAGGAACTTCGTTCCAATCTGGTGTCCCCTGACACCTCATGTAATTATACCCTCATATATATATGATATATGGGGGTATATATCATTTAATACGTAAAAAAATGTAACACATAGAAGGACCCAAATTAGACCCTTAGTATTTTTGGACGAAATTCGTTTTAGGACTTTTTAAGACGTTTGAGCCATGTCCGTCTGTCTGTCTGGCTGAACAACACGATAACTGCCGTAAATCTCTACAGATGACAATGAAACTTTGTCAGTGACTATTACTTGCCAATATTGAGTTTGGGATTGAAAATGGGCGTTTTGACCACGCCCCTTCTGGTACCTCCCATTCAAATCGACACATTTAGCACAAAATCATATTTCTTTCAAACCTTTCTTCTTGGTAGATGTGATTAGCTTCAACTCTCACACCGGTTAATAATCTGGAAATGCCTACTTAACTGGAGAAAATGGGCGAGATTGTCACGCTCATTCTGCTACCTCCCTAAGGGTGTTCGACCGGATTGTCAATCCGATAGATCGCGTGAAACACTTCCGACCTTAATGAAATTAGCTATAAGGCTTCACGTTATCAAACGCCAATCACGGATTAAAACAAGGGTGATTTTGACACCCCCATTGTGGTACCTCCCTTACAAAAGTTGTTTGGGCGTCTGGTTGTTCGGCACGGGAAGTCCCGCAAAACCGAACCAATCTTTATGAAAGTTTGTATTAGTCAGTATTTAGCCAAATAAAGCTCTCCTATAGAAAATGAGCTGTTTTTCCACACCCATTCTGATACCTCCCATATAAAAGTTGGGCGGATGACCGGTTGATCCACTAGGCTATATTTTGCTAAAAGCTACTGCGTAACTAATAACTGACTATTGTGCCACGCCCAGTTTCGTACCTCCCATACAAAAGTTGCCGTATTTCCGGTTTGCCGACTCGATATCTCCAATAAATCATAACCGATCTTAATAAAATTTGGTGCTGATCAAAATTTTGGCAACAACTTGCCATGCCCATTTTTGTACCTCGCATATAAATATTGGGAGGGAAACTAACTAATTTGGGTATTCAATAATATTTAGCGCAATGTCGTCAATCTGCTGTTGAATATTGTCACTTTTGAGTATGGGCGTTTTTTAATAGAACTCCCACGCAATGGATGAGGTACGGTATGGTGAAGGTATGATTAAGTCGGTTCCACCCGACTGAAACTCATGTACTGGTATTATTTGATCCATCAAAAGTGAACGATCTCAGTGAATTTGTAAACTTGAAAAAAATTGTTCACCGTTGTGTAATTCAATATTTCCATTTGAAAGGGGTCTCAGCCCATGAAATATTAAATCCGAGCCAGATTCTACTGTGGTGGAGTCTGCTTCATCGTTTATGACTGTCAAAAATATTGGGCTTCATCGTTTAGAACTGTAAAATATTTGGTAGCTGAGCTTAAACGAGGCCGTATGAGCTGCCAAGATGAAAACCGTAGAGGTCGACCAATTGACGGGTCCACGCCAGTCAGAGTCAAGAAATTTCACAAAATGATATTGAATGATCGTCGGCTGAAGGTGTGTGAGCTAGCTGAATTGAAAGGCATTTCAAAAAGTGCTATACATCGTAACCTGACCGAAGATTTGAAGATGAGAAAGCTGTGTGCAAGATGGGTGCCGCGTTTGCTTTCAATAGAGCAAACCCAGCGTCGTGAAGATGTTCCAGTAGAGTGTTTGGCGATGTTTCACCGCAATAAAGCCGAGCTTTTGCATCGATTTATAACCATGGATGAGACATGGATCTACCACTTCACACCTGAGACATACGAACAGTCTAAGCAGTGGACTGGAATGGGAGAATTGTGTCCCAAAAAGGCGAAGACGGTTCCATGTGCAGGCAAGGTCATGGCGCCTGTTTTTTGGGACGAGCATGAGATAAATTTTTATCGATTGTCTTCAGAAAGGAAAACACATTAACGGCGAATATTATGCTTATTTATTGCGGCCTTTAAGTGATGAAATTGTGGAAAAATACCCCATTTGGCGAAAATGGAAGTGTTTCGTCATTAATACAATGCTCCAGTTCACACATCCACTATTGCGATGACCAAAATTAATGAGTTAAAGTTCGAATTGCTTCATCACCCTTCTTACTCACCAGGTTTAGCTCTCTCGGATTTTTTTCTATTTCCAAACTTGAAAAACTGGCTCGATGGTAAAAAATTTGCCAACAATGAAGAGGTGGAGTCTGCGGTTGATGAATATTTTAAGGAGTGTGACAGTTCTTACTATAAACAGAGTATCGAAGCTACTGAATACCGCTGGAAAAAGTGTATCGAACTAATAGGACAGTATGTTGAAAAATAAAGAAAATTTTTCCCAAAATTTTTCTGTCTTCTTATGTTATGATGAGACCACTCGCAAAGTTCGACGAACTTTCAGTCGAGAAAGTGTATCTAATATGTCAAACATTAGAAGAGTGGTCAAACAATTTTAAGGATCTGGGTCGGTTATGGAGACTAAGACTCCTGCACTCACAGAAAAATTCGATTGAGACAGCCGAATTAGCCGTGACCGAATTTAGAGGATGTCTCAACCGAATTAGAGGTTGACACAACCTCATTAGAGGTTGACGCAACCTTATTAGAGGTTGACATAACCTCATTAGAGGTTGACACAACCTCATTAGAGGTTGACGCAACCTCATTAGAGGTTGACGCAACCTCAATGTATGTTGACAGAACTTCATTAGAGTTTGACACAACCTCATTAGAGGTTGACACAACCTCGTTAGAGGTTGATGCGACCTTATTAGAGGTTGACGCAACCTCATTAGAGATTGACACATCCTCATTAGTGGTTGGTACAACCGAATTTACATAGTGTCAGAAATTAATTTTTAATGTTTTTTTATTATTAAGTGAAGATTTATTTTCCTGTACTCAATATATTACAAAACGAGGAACTAAAGTCATTTACATCATTCTGATCTTGAAGTACCGGCCATCATTTTGATGTAGGTCCTAAATCGTTGTACATATGTACAGACGATTATTGCATATGATGAATTTCATTTAAAAATCGAGATCAAACTGAAATTTTGAACCCGACCACCTCAGATATCGATGAAATTTTGTTCATAGCTAAATTTGATCAATACAAACAAACTCTCATTTTTAGAAATGACTGTTTTGGGATTTTTTGGGCGTGGCACAGTGGGAAACTTTTCGAAAAAACGCGAAAATGGTCGAAAAGAGCTCCATTTAAACTACAATAACTCAGAATCGGCTGAACCGATTTCCATGATCTTGGTATCATTAAAAAGATATTTTAACAGGCTTTATGACACGTTTAAAAAAAAATACACTGTAAAAAATTTTATAACAAAAAAAAAATTTTAACTAACGAAAAATCCAAAAAGATCAAGGGTTTTTTTACAGTGTATTATTTTTTTAGAAAGGTTTATCCTTCACCTATACCATATCAAAAAATAAAAATGGGTTCTTTTTTAGTTTTTTTTATATAATTTTTTAAGTAGTGTCACTTCTAGTAATTGCCCTTATATTTCATATTTACAGGTAAAATAAATAAACATTGTCCCAGGAAAATTCAATTTGCTCCATTTAAACTACAATAACTCAGAATCGGCTGAACCGATTTCCATGATGTTGGTATCATTAAAAAGATATTTTAACAGGCTTTATGACACGTTTAAAAAAATACAAAAATACACTGTAAAAAATTTTATAACAAAAAAAAATTTTAACTAACGAAAAAACCAAAAAGATCAAGGGTTTTTTTTACAGTGTAGTATTTTTTTAGAAAGGTTTATCCTTCACCTATACCATATCAAAAAATAAAAATGGGTTCTTTTTTAGTTTTTTTTTAAATAATTTTTTAAGTAGTGTCACTTCTAGTAATACGTACCGAAAGTTTTCGAAATAATTCGAATAACAGCGAAAATATCAGGTCACATTCTTACACATTTACAAAATAGTTCAACAATTCTAACATTTTTTAAATGTTTACAAAAAAAAACCATCAACAATTGTTTATATTATTTGCCATGTTTTTATTAATTTGTGTTTTATTTTATTTACATTTTTTTTAAGTTAATTATTTGTAAGAAATTTTTCGCTGCTCAAATGAATGTTGGCGACAGCTGGAAAATATTCAATTATATTTGCAGCCTCGTTTTCACTTATTTTACGTAGCGAAGCGCAACACTTATTAGATATTTTTATGCATCTGTACTTATTGTTTGAATTCATATTCTCTCAAATTTTTAAAATATACGCGTAAAAATTGTAATGGGATATCTTACCTTCTCGAAACTTTTTATAATTATGAATTTCGGTAACTTCATCAGGTGCATTTATATAGCAATTTTTAAGGTAAGCAAGAACTTTTTGGGGTTAAAACATATTCATAATTTTCCTGGGACAATGTTTATTTATTTTACCTGTAAATATAAAATATAAGGGCAATTACTAGAAGTGACACTACTTAAAAAATTATATAAAAAAAACTAAAAAAGAACCCATTTTTATTTTTTGATATGGTATAGGTGAAGGATAAACCTTTCTAAAAAAAATACTACACTGTAAAAACAACCCTTGATCTTTTTGGTTTTTTCGTTAGTTACAACTTTTTTTTGTTATAAAATTTTTTTTTAAACGTGTCATAAAGCCTGTTAAAATATCTTTTTAATGATACCAACATCATGGAAATCGGTTCAGCCGATTCTGAGTTATTGTAGTTTAAATGGAGCAAAATGAATTTTCCTGGGACAATGTTTATTTATTTTACCTGTAAATATGAAATATAAGGGCAATTACTAGAAGTGACACTACTTAAAAAATTATATAAAAAAACTAAAAAAGAACCCATTTTTATTTTTGGATATGGTATAGGTGAAGGATAAACCTTCCTAAAAAAATAATAAATAAAATAAATGGTTTCCCATTACATCCCATGAAGGGACTGGGGAGAACTTCTCACAATCACTGAGCTGTGCGCTTTCCAGTTTTCACTCAGTGATTGGGACCCACAGTTTTACACCGATTCCGAACGGTAATTTGAGAAGCTTTTTCATGGCTAGATACTCGATAGTGTCGCCGTCACTATGCGAGGTGACCGCCGCCGAAAGAAAATTTGAAGGTGGTCAGAGCCGGGTTCGAACCCAGGATCTCATGTACAAGAGCCGCGCACACTAACCATTGCACCACCGACGGCCAAATATAATACACTGTAAAAAAACCCTTGTTCTTTTTAGTTTTTTCGTTAGTTAAAATTTTTTTTTTTTTATAAAATTTTTTACAGTGTATTTATTTTTTTTTTAACGTGTCATAAAGCCTGTTAAAATATCTTTTCAATGATACCAAGATCATGGAAATCGGTTCAGCCAATTCTGAGTTATTGTAGTTCAAATGGAGCTCTTTTCGACCATTTTCGCGTTTTTTCGAAAACTTTCCCACTGTGCCACGCCCAAAAAATCGCAAAACAGTCATTTCTAAAAGTGAGGGTTTGTTTGTATTGATTAAATTTAGCTATAAGCAAAATTTCATCGATATCTGAGGGGGTCGGGTTCAATGCATCTCGATTTTTACATGAAATTCATCATATCTCAACCGACCGACCTTGAAAAACTTGAAAACTCTTCATGTCTGCTTGGTTATTTTCTGCGAAATCAGAAAGGCATTTTAATACAAATCCCGTAATTACAATTTTTTTTCTTACCATTCTTAATAACCACAAAAAAAATTTGATCTCGCCGGGACAGTAATAATTATACATTATTTATCTTTCTTTGACATATTATTTGCTTTTAGAATTTTAAACGTCAGGTTTGAAATACATAGAATACATAGAATTCGATTGTACCTACAGAACTAATGAGAAATTCGGTTACAGCAACCGAATTGACGCCAAATTCGGTCGTTGCAACCGACATAAGTCTAAATTCGGTTGTGGCAACCGAATTGATACCAAATTCGATAGCTACAACCGAATTGATGCCAACTTCTGTTACTCCAACCGAATTGATACCACATTCAGTCACTACAACCGAATTTGGTGCCAATTTCGGTTGTCGTATCCGAATTGATTCCAAATTCGGTTGTTCCAACCGAAATTTTAGAAAATTTACTTGACAGAACGAATATAATTGAAGATTCGGTTGTCACAACCGAGTCAATTTTGCAACGAGGTTGCTTCAACCGAATTTCAGTTGTGGGAACTAAATTCGGTCGTGACAACCTCAATTCCGTTGTAGCAACCTCAATTCGGTTGTATCAGCCGAATTTACGGTTGATACAACCTCTTTTCAAACAACTAGTTTCATGAGTGTGTGCGTCAACGTACCGCTCGGTCTCTTGAAAATATTGCTGCTGTAAACGAGAGTGTCGCGCGAAAACCGGCAAACATCAATTCGAAATCGTTCTCAACAACTTCAAATTCCACTAAGCACTACGCAGCGAATTTTGACAAAAGAACTCCACCTTCATGCGTACAAAATTCAGCTTACTCAGGAACTCAAAACAGCAGACCATGGAAAGCGCCGGCAATTCGTTCAATGGGTAATGGAGCACAGTGACGTCACTGCCAATTTTTCACAAAAAGTCCTCCTCTCCGATAAAGTGCATTTTCATCTGACTGGCTTCCTGAATACAAAAAATTGTCGCATTTAGGGCTCAGAAAATCCTCATGCTATCCATGAGAAACAAATGCATCCACAACGAGCAACTGTCTGGTGCGGATTTTGGTCAGCCGGCGTGATTGGGCCTTACTTTTTTGAAGATGAGGCCGAAATTGCAGTGAGTGTGAATGGCATTCGTTACAGGAACATGATAACGGAGTTCTTCCGGCCTCAGTTGGACGACATTGATCTTGATGACATGTGGTTTCAGAAAGACCGCTCCACTTGCCACTCCGCGCATGAAACAAAGGATTTATTGCAGCAACGATTTGCTGAACAAATTATCTCAAGAAATTCTGATGTCAACTGGCCACCAAGATCATTCGATTTAAAGCCGTGCGATTTCTTTCTTTGGTGTTTTGTGAAATCTTTGGTTTATGCGAATAAACCAGAAACAATTCATAATCTCAAATCCGAGATCCAAAGCGTCATCGGTGACAGACAGCCCCATCTCTGTGAAAAGTCATGGAAAATTTTACGAAAACACTAATGGCCTGTCATCAGATGCGTGGGGCCATTTGGAGGATATTTTATTCCAAACTTAATCGGAACATGTCTTCTTTACAATCCAATAAAAACAATCACAACTATCCTAAAAAACACTTCATATACTTTAAAATTGAAAAGTGCATTCTTACTGAGACATCCTTTACATATGTCCTTTATTTATTTAAAAAGAATATAAAACAATATTATAATACAAAGTTTAAAAAACAGGTTCACGAAAGAACATAGGGCGTCCATGAATTCCAATTCTGTCCATCATTTTCTGCGTCTGGCTGTTGATTTAATTTGGTTACATGTTAAAAGGGTTTGTTTGTATTCCTCTTCCAGGCACCGCTTTCATATATTTGATGGTCTTTCGGGCTTTCGATCCCCTGTGGATTCCATTCAAGTGCCGCTCTAGCAATATCTAATGTAGGGCGCCTAAGATATGGACGATCCAAGTATATATTCTTCTACGTATATCCATTTCAATTGAACTGTACTTCAGTAGAAATTGTCCTGGGCCACTAACTACGGTCTCAGACAACGATTGACAAACGTTTGGACCTTATTTATTGTTAACTTCATCAAGCTCCAAGTAGTACCAGCGTACAACTGTACAGACTTCACACTGCAATTGAATAATCACCATTGCGTCCTTTACGATATCCTCCCATTGCACTAGATTTTGTGCAGGTTTAGGAACCCAACACGATCCTTATATATCCGATCACCTATATCTGCCGCAGAGCCACCATCTTTGGTAATTTTCATTCTAAATAGTTGACTGAATCCAAATCTTCAATTAACAAACCATCAACAGTTAGTGTAATATTCCATTCTATTTCAATACGCATTAGCTTTGCCTTCTTTTTTATATTTATTCTCAATCCAATTTTTTCGCATTTGAATAGAGGTCTATTTGACTTCGCCTCGATGTCATCAAATTTGTGTTCATACATACTCCACTGGCTTTCCAAAAAGCCCAAAAAGAGCGGCGACCAAAGGGATTGGGACGTTTACAAGATTACCCTTAATGTATATAAAGGTGAAATCAGGAAGGCCAAACGGAAATCCTGGCGAAACTTCTGTGAATCCATTGAGGGTACCAACCAGTCTGCACGCTTAAGATGTGTGTTCGCTAAAAACCCACCGTGTGCGGGGTTCTTAATGAAAGACGATAGAAGGTGGACGTATTCGTCTGAAGAATCTCTTGGGATTCTCCTGGATACACACTTTCCCAACGATGACAGGAGTGTTGGTAATCAGCCAGAAGCGTTAGGCGGAAACCTAGCTTAGAAAAAGTTCGATCAATAATGAGCAGAAAGAATCTGATAGTTATTGGGGTGCAATTACAGTTGCGGGAAAAGGTCAAGTATCTGGAGATGTCTCTGGGGCTGGGGACTGTCTCCTAAGCTCACCATGTGGATTTTTAACGGCAATAGTCAGACCAATATTTCTCTATGGTATCGGAGTTTGGTGGAGGTCCCTCGAAAAGAAATATATTCTGAATTCCTTGATGAAAATTCAAAGATCAGCACTGATTAGCGTTAGTGGGGCAATGGGCACGAAGTCAGGTACTGCACTCAGTGCTATCCTGAACATCTGTACTCCTGATATCATGGCTGAATCGGCAGCCGCTACATCCCTGGTGAGAATCAGAGATTGTAGCGTTTTGATATCGGGGCATTCCGGACACGCTGAATTACTACACCGGATCAACTCTATTCCCGTAGTATCAGATTTTTCACGGATGGTTCAAAGTTGGACGTGTAAGTAGGCTATGGGGTCCTTTCGCCGGACTTAAATGTAAATATCTCCTTCAAGGCAGGCTTTGCTGGCTTCCCTGGAAGCCATGTTTGCTACGTCCTGACGGGTGAACGAATGCCACCCATCACTTAGGGTGATGGCAGAGTATTTTGACATCAGGCTCATCTGGGTAGCGGAGCACAGAGACATTCCAGGGAATTGCGTAGCGGATGCGTTAGCTAGACAGGGTATCAAGGCACAGGTTCTTCCGGCAAAAGAAGGTGTTACTATGCCAATCTCTTCCTGCCGTTTGCAGATCAGGCAGTGGGTCGATAATATGTTCAAGGGCAAGTGGAGACTTACTTCAACTTGCAAACAAGCCAGGGTCCTCTGGCCACAGGTGAACAGGAGGAGGACTACGCAACTACTTGCCGAGAGGCATGTTACCCACAATGATAGGAACACTTACGGGGCATTGTATTGTAGGAAACACGCCCTAAGATTGGGACATAGAAACTCCACACTCTGTAGATGCTGCATGGAAGAGGACGAGGAAACGACGAAACACCTTATCTTGGATTGCCCTGCTCTCGCAGGACTGAGAAATAGAACATTCGGAACACATTTAGTTAGCACCGTAGCCCTACAGAATATTCCTGTAGGTCTTATAGACAAATTCATTGAGAGCGAAAATTGTCTAGGCAACTAGTCAGTAGTTGCTATAGAGGAAACTGCAGGTATCACAATAGGTTTCTTTAGCCTAAGTATGCTAGACAGCAAGCTGTCTTGCAGCCTTTTCAACCAACCAACTCCACTGAATGCCGAACGGTGCATCTGCATTATTGGCCACCATTACCCAGTCTATAAGTAGAAGAAATAATGTGGGGGACAAAACACATCCTTGTTTAACTCCCGCAGATGTGGTCAATGGTTGGCTTTCCCTTCCATTAAAACGAACTTTATATGCTGCACAGTTCACGGAACATGAGCACCATCTTGTCCGTATCCCCTTTTCGGTCAATGTGGACAACAATATGGATATGAACCATAGCCAACTTAAATTTAGCAATGTTGATGTGATCGGGTCCATGTGAAACAAAATCAAAAAAAAATGTATCGAAATTTCGACATGGATCAAAATTGCAACTATTTATTTTTACAAAATTCACTATAAATCCTTTCTTTCCCAAAGTTGGGGCTTATCAAGACAAGACATACAAAAACGTTAAATGCTTTCATCTGAATTTATAGAAAACAGTTCTCAATCTTTAAAACCATTTTCCCCAAATATTAAAAAGTGGCGTTCCCCAAATATTAGCTTGGAAAAAGTAGCTTGGAAAAATAAATTTTTCAATTACACCAATTTCAACAATTCCTTCTTTCTAAACTAGTCCTTATTTTATGTAAATAATCCTTCATATACGTTGATGCTATATTTACTTACTTTCGACATGATTATTTTCTACCTTATCTTGAAGCCTTCTACTTCAGTGCTGGGTAAAATTCAATTCCTTACCTTAATATAAGTGATTTGCGTTCTTCTTCTTTGATGTCCCTCTAGTGAGAGTTAAAATGAACTGCTGCAAATTAATTTCTTTGCTCTATGACTGGCAGTCTAGTCACAACACCGCTATTTTGCAAAATAATACAAACCACTCTGACGCACACACATCCACATGCACCCTCAAAAAGATCCTGGCAAATGTAGTCTAAGGTGTAGCGTTCATACCCAGCCTTGCAATTGTAGTCTACATACATTTCACCTATGACGTATGGCGGCCAGGGGTAATGAACACTGGGTATTAAACACATGCTTTTGACGTCTGAAATATAATCTAAAGTTGGCATTTTGGCCAAACCTTACTGACTTTCCTTACATACTTGAGTAGACTTTGATAGACTGTTTGATTAAATGGAAATTTTCGTTGAATCATATGAGTATCAGGACTAGCATAGTAGCACATGCCTTTGCCTTACTGACAGCTTTAAATTATGATGGAATTTATGAGCCTGCATGTTTCGTCTGTCTGCTCTAACCACAAGTTCACATCATTGTAATGAATATTCTTTTGTAACCAACATTTTCACTTTCAAGTTCTTTTTTTGTTAGATGTCGTCAAACTTTTCTTAATTATGAAATCATCACAATCCCGCTGTTGTTCTACATGTGAATAACAAAAACCGCAGCAAAACATCTGATAACGGTTTTCCTTTTCCTCCCATCCATCTTGGGGCTGAGCATGCAAATCGAGACACATTAACCGAGAATCCGAGAAATATCTCCATCTAATCTGCTGCTGCATTCGCATTTACATTTCCTTCCATTTTAATGACTTGAGATGTAGAATATCACGTCAAGAGTTATGTAAAAATAGTTGTAGTTGTTGTTATTTAGTTTAAAAAGGATTAAAAGAAAAGAAGTAGGAAAACAAATCAAGAGCGTCAAAAGGTAGGAGGAAGGATTTTACGTATCCCCTTTTATTAACAAATGTTTGTATATAGAAATGTTGTATTTTTGTTTCTGGAAAAGTAATCCATCACTCAAATACTTTCCGTATAGAAATTTTCCTACAGAAAAGTTATCTGACAGACAAGTTTTCCACATGGAAAGTGTTTGGCATAGCGGCTGACTATTCCCGAAAAGTTTCCTGCAGAAATGATGACTGCCACACACTTTCTCAATATAAAGCTCTCTGTCACACAGTTTCTAAATAGTGAAGTTCTCTGCCAGACACTTTGTAGCGTGACGTCATAATACACCCCTACATAATTTAAGTAAATACTAAAAAAAAAAAAAAAAATAAATGGTTTCCCATTACATCCCATGAAGGGACCGGGGAGAACTTCTCACAATCACTGGAGCTGTGCGCTTTCCAGTTTTCACTCTCTGATTGGGACCTACAGTTTTACACCGATTCCGAACGGTATTTTGAGAAGCTTTTTCATGGCTATATACTCGATAGTGTCGCCGTCACTAAGCGAGGTGGCCGTCGTCGAAAGAAATTTTAAGGTGGTTGGAGCAGGGATCGAACCCAGGATCTCCTGTACAAGAGGCGCGCACACTACCCATTGCACCACCGACGGTTAAGTAAATACTATATTTTATATATCCTCACCATCATTCATACCAGTTCCGTAAATTTTCATACCATCACACTCGCGAACAGCAACACTGACCGACAAACATAAGCACTGCTGGCGTAGCAGCATACACACACCAAGGACTAACCGTTTTCTGCGACAACAATGACTGTGAATGCTACTAGGTAATTCTCATCTTGGTCTTTGCTGCCGGAGTATATAAAATTTCCCTTTCGTTTTCAAGGCTGAAAATACTTCGGCTGACTAAACCAGCATAGCGGCTTCGGTTGACTTTTCCAGTACAGCGCCTTTTGCTGACCATTCCAGCATAACGGCTTTAACTAACTATACCAGCTTAGCGGCTACGGCTGATTGTTCCAACATAGCGGAATCGGCTGACTGTTGCAGCACAGCTGCTTCAACTGACTATTCCAATATAGCGGTTTTGGCTAACTATTTCAGTATAGCAGCTTCTGCTGACTATTCTAGCCTATCGGCTTCTGCTGACTATTCCCTCATAGCGGCTTCGGTTGACTATTCCAGCATAGCAGCTTCTGCTGTAAATTCCAGCATATCGGCTTCTGCTGACTATTCCTTCATTGGGGCATCGGTTGGCTATTCCAGCATAGCAGCTTCTGCTGACTATTCCAGCCTATCGGCTTGTGCTTATTATTCCTTCATAGCGGCTTCGGTTGACTATTCGATCATAGCGGCTTGGGCTGACTATTCCCTCATAGCGGTTTCGGTTGACTATTCCAGCATAACGGCTTCGGCTGATTATTTCTGCACAGCGGCTTCAGCTGACCATTCCAGCATAGCGGCTTCGGCTGACTATTCCAATATAGCGGCTTCGGCTGAGTATTCAACCATTGCGGCTGATTATTCCAGAATAGCTGCTTCAACTGACTATTCCCATATAGCAGCATCGACTGACTATTCCAGCATAGCGACTTCGGTTGACTATTCCGGCATAGCGGTTTCGGCAGACTATTCTTGCATAGCAGCTTCGTCTGACTATTCCAGCATAGGGTCTTTAACTGACTATTCCAACATAGCTGCTTGGGCTGACTATTCCAGTATAACGGCTTCGGCTATTCAAGCTTCGACTATTCCAGCATATACGCTCCGTTTGACTACTCCAGCATAGCGGTTACGGCGGACTATTCCAGTATTGCGGATTCGGCATATTGATATATATATTACTAACCGATGTAAATCAAATTTCCGATCTAGTACTACCCGTCCGAATATAAGATGCTCGTAATGAAGTACGAAATAAAGCGATCTTGAACTTTTCTCAGCCAATCCTAACCCGATTCACAACGTGTGCGACACACCCAGTTCTCGATTATCTGAAATCGAGTGACAGATCCCAAAAGAGAGTTGTCAGCCCATTCCGAGAATAGTATTCTCAACTATTTCCAGAAGACTGTTCTCAAATCGTTCGCAGAAGAATGCCCTCCAATCGTTTCCTGAAAAATGTGCTTAACCTGTTCTCAGAAGTCAGTTCTCAAACCGTTCCCTGAAGAGTGTCCTCAACCCGTTCCCAGAAGAGTGTTCTCAACACGATCTAAGACTATGGTTCTTAAGCCTTTCCCAGAAGGGTGTTCTTAACTATTTCTAGAAGACTGTTCTCCAACCAATCTCACAAGAGTGTTCTCAAACTGTTCCCTGAAGAGTGCGCTCAAATCGTTCCCCTGAAGAGTGTTCTCAAAATGTTCCCAGAAGAGTGTATTCAAACAGTTGCCGGAAGAGTGTTTCCAAACCGTTCGCAAAAGAGTGTTCTCAACGAGTGGACTAATTGATATTGTTGCTGTATATAAAAAAAAATTTCCATTTTAAGACAACCAGAAAAACATCTGAAATCAAACACCAGAGGGTAAAGCATTCTGTTCCTATTTCGAAAGGTATAGTGGATCCTTATAAAAGAACATAGACAAGACTGAGACTACCACAGCCTTGGCTAAAACCACGTTACAACTTTCCCTATACAAAAGTATTGAACTCAAGACTGTCCCTATAGAAAAGTTTTGAGTCGGACACTTTCTCTTATAGAAAAATTGTCTGTCAGACACTTTCTCCACACTTATAGAAAAATTGTCTGCCAAACACTTTGTCGATAGCATAATTGTCTGTCAGACACTTTGTCTATAGCAAAATTGTCTGTCAGATACTTTTTCTATTGCAAAATTGTCTGCCAGACACTTCCTCTATAGAAAATTTTTCTGTCAGACACTTTCTCTATAGAATAATTGTCTGTCAGACACTTTCTCTGTAGAATACTTGTCTGTCAGACACCTTCACCACCTTGTCTGTCGGACACTTTCTCTATAGAAAAATTGTCTTCCGGACACTTTCTCTATTGAAAAATTGTCTGTCAGACACTTTCTCTATAGAAAATTGTCCATCAGAAAAATTGTTTGTCAATCTGTTTTCCTATATGACTATCAGACTTCTATAGGTGTTTTAGAGACTTCTTAGACAGAAAAGTCCCCTCCAGACACCTTGCTTATATCAAAGTTCTGTGGTAGTTACAGTTCCGACAGAAAAGTTGTCTGTCCGTTACTTTTCCTGTAGAAAAAGTTATATTTTTCTGTAGAAAAGTCGTAATTTTTTGAACAAAAGTTGTATTTTTCTGTAGAAAAGATTTATTTTCTGTATAAAAAATGACTTTTTCTGTAGAAAAATTTTTTTTCTCTGTAGAAAATTTTGTCTTTTTCTGTAGTAAAAACTGTCAAACACAATCGAAAAAAATCACCCCTCAAACACTAGGCCTTTAGAAAAGCTTGTCTGTCGGATAATTTTCCAACAGAAACCTGATTTGTCAAACACTTTCCCTATATTAAAACGGTCTGTCAAAAATGATTCCCAAATGTCTATCAGACAACTACAGAAATATATGTATTGAAATTTGGTGTGTCAGACACCTTTGATTTAAAAATGTTCTCCATCATAAACTTTTCCTGTAGAAAAGCCGTTTGCCAGCCACTTTTCTATAGAAACTTGGTCGACCAGACCCTTGTCCTCTACAAAATATGTCTGTCAAACTCTTTTCATATATCCAATATACCTTTGTATTGGCGCCTCTGCCTCGCTTAAATGTTCTCCACCTCCTTATCTCATATCTGTTCCAACAAGCATCATATCATCACATCACAAACACCAACACCAACACTGTCGTAGTCGTACCACAGTGAAACATTAAAAATTAAGCAGATTTTTAGTTTCTTGCACAACTAAAACAGCTTAGGCATTATAAATAATATGCAGCAAAAAATCCTTCCATATCATGTGTCAGGATGGAACATCTACAGCAGCAAACACCAGTGAAAATTCTCGAAAAGTACTCATCATTATCTCATACATCAACGTATGTTACAGAACCAACCTACTTTAGATACGATAACCCAGTAAAATATTTGGGGAGGGGAAGGTTTAATGTCAGCTTTTTTTTTTTTGATTGATTCTTATAAAGAGCAGAGCTTCCGAATTTGAAGTAAAAGTTGGAAGGTTATATACAGGATTAATTTTAATATTTTGTTGAATAACTCGATTGTCTCTTATTATTGTGATGTTTAAATTCATTTGACGAACAAATTTATTTAAAACACTAAAATTGTCATCTCTTCAATGAAACTTTTGATTAAGTTAAATAAAAATTAAAATCCCTCTGTTAATGTTGCTTTAATATACAACAAAATTGTTTCCCATTACAGGCCATGAATAGATTGGGCATAGCTTTTTGGAACCAGTGAGCAGTGCGCACTCACTGGTTGGGACCTACGGTTTTATGCCAGTTCCAAAGGGTATTTTGATAAGCTTTTTCATGGCTAAGTACTCGTTAGTGTCAGCATCATTAAGCGATGTGACCATCGTCTAAAGAGCGATAAAGTGATCAAGAGCAGCGCTCGAACCCATGTACTCATGTACAGGAGCCGCAGACACTACCATTGCACCACCGGCAGCTACTTTTATATAATTTATGATATAATTTTTGATTTACCTTTTTCCAGTGCTGTGGAGTCGGTGTCCTGGATATATACCTGGAGTCGGAGTCAAAATTAAAGTCAAAGCTGTAAAAGTTTGGGCGACTCCTACCCAAAGTTTAGCATTTCGATCAAAGTCAAAATTATCGAAAATAAAAATTTGGTGACCGATTTTTTAGGTTAATATAAGTTTTTACACCGTTTTAGATAAAATCAGTTTGCCATACGGCTAACTAGATTTTTGGAGGTTTTCTTGGTTTGATTGCTATATTTATGGAGGTCACATCCCGCAACAAACTCGATGTCTTATTAAATTCTTGGGTTAAACAGGTTCCAATTTACATCTAAATCTTCACGCTGAAAAAGTCGTATTTTTTTGGGGTCCAAGTACATATAACGTGTCTGTAGCTTGTCGCAAACATGTAGTATACTTGTGTCCAAACACATTGTGTTTGCTAGGCCACTTTGCGTTAACACATCTGACGAAAAATTATCACATTTATTGCTTGTTCTTGTATCGTATAACGATTCCTTCTTACTCACTCTAAATTTCGCACTTGTCTGCACACTGAAGAATCTTTTATTTTGCTTTTGGATGCAAATACATATAATGTGTCTGTAGCTTGTCGCAAACATGTAGTACACTTGCGTGCAAGCACATTGTGTTTCCTATTCAATATTATTTATACATGTTGAACACATGTTTCATGTTGAATTAATGTATCTTTACATGTTTCTTTATACAAGTTTCTGTGACCCAAATGTGACTTTGTTTGTTGAAAACTGAACAACAAAGAATCAAGAACGCAGCAGAGTATCACTTCGTGAAACCAATTCTTGCACACATATTCAGGGTTCCTGCAATATGTTGCTGGGGCTTTTTTTTCTAGCGTATAAACAATTGTAAACAGAGAATGGAACTACTAGATATTTACAAGGTTGGCCAATAAGTATCACCCTATAAGAAAGTGCTGCCATTTTTGCAAATGGCTTCGCATGTCAATTAGGTTTTGACATCCGCGAAGTAGACGCATGCGAAATTTATAAACAGGCTCCAACAACATATGGTAGGAACCATGAATACGTCTACAAGCATTGTTTTCACGAATGGAAGAACTGCTGCGTTTTTGTTTCTTTATTATCTGTCATGTTATTACTTTCAGCTTTTTTCAGAAGTTTTCAGCAAACAAAGATGCATTTGGGTCACTAAAACATATATTATAACCTATTAATCATTGTGTCTCTAACATGTAATATTGAATAGCAAACACAATGTGTTTGGACACAAGTATACTATATGTTTGCGACAAGCTAAATTGATACAAAACTACAATAGTAGTATTGTATAGCAAGCACAGTGTGTTTTGGACACAAATATACTCTATTTGCGAAAAGCTACAAGCACGTTATATTTGCATCCACAATAAAAAACAGATTTTTCAGCGTGCAGACAAGTGCGAAATTAATAGTGAATAAGAAGGAATCGTTATACGATTCAAGAAAGCGCGATAAATGTAACAATGTTTGCGCGCAATAATTCGTCAGAGATGTTAACAGCGCTGCGCAAAAAAAATGATTGTACACTGAAAAAAACGGCACCAGCAACATATTTCAGGAATCATGTAAGCATTGTTTTCATGAATTGAAAATCTGCTGTTTTATGTGTCATTGTTGTCCTTTCAGTTTTTGTTGTCAGGAGGCCCCAGCAATATATTGCAGGAACCACGTATATGTTTGTAAGACTTGTTTTCATGCATTTAAAAGCTGCTGCTTTCTTGATTTTTTGTTGTTCAGTTGTCAACAAACAAAGCCACATTTGGGTCACAAAATCATATATTGTAACCTATTAATCATTATACGATTATACTTATATGTTATATGGAATTGCAAACACAATGTGTTTGGACACAAGTATACTATATGTTTGTTACTGTTATTTGCATCTGGACAACAAAATATACAATTTGTTCAGATTATGGCGGAACGATTATATAACGTGCTTGTAGCTTTTCGCAAATAGAGTATATTTGTGTCCAAAACACACTTTGCTTGCTATACAATATTACTATTGTAGGTTTGTATTATTTTAGCTTGTCGCAAACATATGGTATACTTGTGTCCAAACACTTTGTGTTTGCTTTCAATATTACATGTTGGAGACACAATGATTAATAGGTTATAATAAATGTTTTTGTGACCCAAATATGGCTTTGTTTGCTGGAAACTGCTGGAAACAACAACGTGATAGACAACAAAGAAACAAAATCGCAGCAGTTGTTCGATTCGCGAGAGAGAGAAATCCCGAAAGTCCCTGAATCGGCCGTTCGTCTGAAGACACTGAAGTAGTGCATGACAATGTGATGGGGGAACGCGTAAAACAAAAAAGGAAAAAATGGTTTCCCAATACATCCCATGAAGGGATCCGCAACATCTACAAGGAAACGTGCTCAAACATTGTTCATTGTCTTTTCTGTTGCCATGCAAAATTCCAGTGCTCCCGTTGTTACCAAAGGACTGTGGCACCCGTTTAGAAGACAGCCGTAAGTATTTGTCATAAGCAACTAGGTTCATTTTTTCTCTCAGCGGCCACGTCGATAAGCAAAATTGTCGGTTCTGGGTGGGCGAAAAATCCACCAGTAAGGTTTTACAGCGTTGTTTTCAATGCCCTTGCTTCACCAGGAATCTGTGATGTTCAATTAATATTTAACCAGAAATATATCCGGAGATATAAAGCTTCCAATTATTAAACGATTTAGTTATATGCACTTGATAACAATTATTCACAGTCAAACGTTTCCTTGGGTAACTAAAATATATCTTTGGCCCATTTGTACCCTGTTGTGCTACATGTTGCAAAGCATTAACAACACAGTTTCCCATTTCAAGAATCCTGAATGTCGAGAGTTTGCATACAAAATACCAGAAACGTAAAAAGTAGCGCAAAACATATGTAACTGAAAAATATTTATACAACTCTTTACAATCCTAATACAAAACATCTGCCTAAGCTGTCGGTATTATAGCAGCTACACTACTATCTAAGCAGATGTAGGTTGGCATGGATGTAAGCGGCCTTCTTTGTTCTACCAAATAGCAACAAAAATGAACGTCATGCATATATTTATACAAGTTATCCTTTTTCTTTTTTGTCTGTTACCATTCCATTTTAATAATATTTTTAGGTCTACAACATTCAGAATTAAACCAAATGAACGAGAACATACATACACTTGGTATATGGGTCAACAGAAAGTGATACACCATTTTTGGGGCCGCTCCCGCTCGCTCTTTTGGAAACCAAGTAAAAGGAGAACATCATCACTAGTCCATTAAAGCGACTCGCAGTGAAAGGACAATCAGAGGAATGACACAGTAGTACAACTGCAAAAGTAGGTGTTTGTGAGTAAAGATACTTGAATGTATTTTAGTATCCTTAGGTTCGCTATGTATCCTCTACATATAGTTGAATTTAGTAGATTTATGCTTAAAAAGATATTTGAGTGCATTTTAAATGATACACATTGGAAAGAATATAATCATATCAAGGACAATGCTTGACACACATCCAAAGAAGAGGAAACACAATTTGAATGAAATGATGCTATTAAAAAATGATTATCCACATTGTCGTTATTATACATATTTTATAAACAATTCCAAAAGGATTTTTAGGAAGTCTAACAAGTGAATAAAGGACCTTGAATGTATACAACAGTATCTCGTTGCTAGTAGTTGCGACATTTTGGAAAAGTCACAGCTGACATTTGAAGAGATTATCAGGCGCAACTATTGGAGAACAAATGGGCAAACAGATAATTGGAATGACTAACAAAGTTAATTGTTAACAATAGAGACTCGAAAGGCACTTAAGGCTAAGCGGATTAAACATGTTGAATGATGGATAATTCTTCAGCCGAAACTATTGCGAGAAATCGGAAATTTTGGAAAACATAGAATGACAAAAGGAAAAATTAACAATTAAAAATAAAAAATTCAACGAAAAGATAGATGAAATAACGAAGAAAATATTCATATAATCACAGAATCAAATAATTCTATTTCAAATTAACAAATATTTAAATAAAATAAAAAAAACATGAGGTGTCTGGGGACACCCGGTTGGAACGAAGTTCCTTTCGCTGTATATTATGTACTAGTTAGTTCCAACACGCCTATGGCGCCAGTTGAAAACTACGATAATTTAAATCGATCTAGAAGAAAAAATACTTTTTGTAAAATGTTAAAAATTTTTTAACAAAAATTATTTTATATACCTAGAATGTATTTTTTTTAAACAAAAAGTCTATATTTAGGTCCTTTCGTAAGAATATATATTATATTTTCCCGAAAAGGTCCTTTTTTAAATAGAGGTTCACCTTTTATTAAAAGCTAATGTCTTTTTAAAAAAATGTACTATTTTTAAGAAGAAGTACTACATACTATCTGGAAGAAAAATCCATAAGAGTATGAATTTCTTTTACAAAGAGAAACTTTTTTTAAGAACAGGTACTTTTTAAAGAAGTGGTACTCTTTTAAGGAAAAGGATATTTTTATAAAAAAAATTTACGTATTTCCAGAAAGGCTACGTATCTCACGGAAAGAAAATATATTATTTTATTTTTAAGAAAAGGTACTTTTAAGACAAGGAATTTTTGTAAGAAACGGGATTTTTTTAAGAGTAGGTATTTTTTGCAGAATTAGACCTTTTTCTCAAGAATAGGTAAATAAAATAAATAGGCAAATAGGTAGGAATTTAAGAAAATTTTCTTTTTCAGAAACCCTCTCACTTTGGCTTTTCTAAATTTACTTTTTATTGGGTTGAAAACTACAATCCGTACTAAATATTGGCTACAGGCTCCACCTAGAAAACATCCCATTAAACAAGAAATTTCCCAACATATGTTAGTCTAGACACAAACCCAATATAGAAGTAAGTATTGTTGATCAGAAGATACCCAAGTTGTATTTTTAAGAAAAGGTAGTTTTAAAGCCAGGAATTTTTCTAAGAAAAGGTATTTTGTTAAGAGCAGGTAATTTTTTTAGAAAAAAACTTTTTTTTAAGAATTGTGAATTTTTTTTAGAATTTGTCCTCTTTCTCAAGAATAGGTACATTTTTTTTATCTCAAGAACGTTATTTTGTTTCCCAAAAAGGTGCTCTTTAAAGAAAATGAAGTTTTTTAAGAAAAGGCAATTTGTTGTAAAAAAATATTTTAAAAAAAATTATTTTTTAAGAAAATGTACGTTTATATGAAAATTTACTTATTTTAAGCAGAGGTACTTACTTCTTTAAGATAAGGTACTTTTTAAGAAAAAGTACTTTGTTTAAAAACTTAAGAAAAACTTGCGAAACTTTAATATTTTTAAGAAAAGGCACTTATTTAAGAAAATGTTATTTTTTAAACATCTTTCTCTTAGCTTTTCTAAATTTACTTTTTATTGGGTTAAAAACTACAATATATACTAAATATTGGTTACAGGCTCCACCTAGAAAACGTCCCATTAAACAGGAAATTTCCCAACATATGTTAGTCTAGACACAAACCAAAGCACAAGTACAAAATATAGAAGTAAGTATTGTTGATCAGGATATACTCAAGTTTTATTTTAAGAAAAGGTATTTTTAAGACAAGGAATTTTTGTAAGAAAAGTTATTTTTTTAGGAGTAGGTAATTTTTTGGGAAAAAACTTTTTTTAAGAATTGTGAATTTTTTTTAGAATTGGTCCCCTTTTTCAAGAATAGTAAATTTTTAAGAGTAGGTACTTATCTCAAGATAAGTTATTTTGTTTCCCAAAAAGGTACTCTTTAAACAAAAGGTAGTTTTTTTTAAAAAAGGTACTTTGTTATAAGAAAATGTACTTTTTTTAAGAAAATTTACTTAATTTAAAAAAATGAATTTTTTAAGAAAAGGTAACATTGGTAAGACAATTAACTTTTTTAAGCAAAGTTAGTTCTTTAAGATACGGTATTTTTTTTAAGAAAAGGTACTTTGTTTAAAAATATAAACGGGTATTTTTTTTTGAGAAAATTTACTTTTTTTAAGAAAGGCACTTATTTAAGGAAATGTTCTTTTTTAAACATCTTTCACTTTGGCGTTTCTAAATTTATTTTTTTTTTGGGTTCATTATTACAATATATACTAAATATTGATTACAGCCTCCACCTAGAAAACTTCCCGATAAACAAGAAATTTTCCAACATATGTTAGTCTAGACACAAACCAAAGCAAAAGTACCCAAGATAGTTGATAATACTGGGTTGTAGCATAATAGTGTTAAAAAAAAGTTGTTTAATTTGTTTTCATTTCATCCCGCAACGTGCGATAAGGAACTTCGTTCCAAAACCTAATTATTAAATAATCAAAAAATCAAAGATTCAAACCAAAAAATAACACCACATTATGACAATATTAAATTTAAAATTCAAATTCCAGCTCACTTTTTCGTAATAGCGTTTTCGAAACTTTAAATATACCATATCTTGGTACAGTTTTCCCCGTATCGGTCTGTCGAAGGCAAGATTTCCTTCCATATCTCTGCAAAAGGGGAGCACTGATCCATGGTTGTTGCTTTAGCTCATTCCTCCGTCTGTAAGATTCAATTTGAATACTCTCGTGCTTGGTCGACAACGATTTTTGAAGTGTGACTATCTATATGCACTGGTAGGGCAATCTATCAAAGTGAACACATGCAAACAACACACAGCGTTAGCATCACATGCGTGGTACTTGTACAATAATAGTATCTGCCTGAAAATAAGTATGATGGTATTGATGTAGCGGCAGCGAAGAAACAAGCAGGTCGTCGCCGCCAAAGAGAATTGAATAGTATAGAGAACTCATGGAACGAATTGTATGACTCAAAAGCACTGGCGACATCTGGCGAATGATTCAAAACTTATTACCCTCTTTGTGTCATAACTTGGTCCATTCATAATTTTCATGTGAAACATTGATGCCTTTTGAAACATGTATGCTTTTTGTATTGTTCTATGTAATAACATTGTCGAAATTATTTATTTTAACAATATTACATCTAATATTAAAGCAGATGTCAGAGAAAAGGAAGTGCAATATCAAAAGAGCCTTCAGCACAAAAACTATTCTTTTTTTTAATTTTCCAATGTAACATTTAATAATTTGTTCATAGAAATTAAACAGGTATCGTGGAACAAAAAGGTGTTAACACTTCGTCCATGAGTTCGAACACTCATTGATTTTTTCTTCTTAAGCAATCGGGATTCCTCTCTCCTCTTCTCCTTATGCTTTGGCTAGTCGACGCCATCGTCCTGTCTGTACTCAATGCCCTCTTCTACTTATATTAAAGTCTCCTGGGACAAGCAAACCAGAGAAGTGACCTCTCCATATTTCCGCCATACTCTGAACATCTATAGCAAGATTCCCATCCGTACCTCTATAAAAGGGGAGCCCTGATTCATGGCCATTGGTTGGTTTAGTTCATTCTTCCATTAGTAATATTTAAGTTGCATACTCTCGTGCTTGGTGCACAACGATTTTTTCTTCAAAAACAAACGGGTTTCCTCTCTCCTCTTCTCCTTATACCGGCCGCTCTGTCAAGGCTGGCGTTGCAACTGACTAAGGCATTGCCATACGTGCAGCGTTCTTTTCATCACTTGCCATGCAACATTCTTCATCGTCACACGGTTTGTCTTTAGCCGTGGTTCGTGACGAAGTACCGTCTCTGAAGCAGTTTTCTTAGAGTGGGAAATGCACTTCCACTGCGCCTCAGTATCATGAGGCGAGTATGCGTTCTGCGTCAGTATCTGAGTGAGCTTGTCTGCATAGGTCGTAGCCATTTGTAGTAATTGCAGTTTTCCGGTGTCCAGCTTTCTACATATATATCTGGATTCGTACGACTTTCACTCTGCTTAACCCTGTGCGAACCGTTGCTGCAACCAGGTAGTGATCCTAATCGATATTTGCTCCTCGAATCACACGTACGTCCATTAAACTAGTAGAGTGCCTTCCATCAAATACCAGGTTCTCAATCTGGTGTTTCCTTTGTTGATCAGGAGACACCCAAGTAGCCTTGTGGATGTGTGAATCTCGTGCTACTGACAGTTATGTTTTTCACTGCGACATAATCTAACAGTCTCATTTCGGTATCAGGAGTGATGGCGTGTAGACTGAATTTGCCTACGGTTGGTTCAAAAACATTTTCCCTCCCCACGTTAGCTTTAAAATCACCGAGAACAATCTAAATGTCATGGTTCTATGTTTCCTATAGACGCTCACAGAACATGTGCTTGGTGTCATCGTCTGTGGGATTTTTTCGTCAGATTTTACGAATAAAGCCGAAAACGAAGACGCGGATGAAATAGGCTGGTGAGATTTAAGTGGGAATGCGATTGGAGGAATCGTAATTGGAAGCCCTATAAGAGTGCTGGGTAACGTGATTGATCACCACTTCCACCAGGTGCCAGACAGAAACTGAAGAGAACTCACTACCTGATATACTCGTATACCACTTGGTATATGACCTAGATATGACAGAAGAAGATCCGAGTTCCTGATGACTCTAAAGAGGAATCCAATAGCCACAATGACAGCTGTCATCCAGTCACTGGACGATTGACAGCTGTCATATCCAGTCACTGGATGATTGGACACATGCCGCTAACATTGTACTGCAGGGTTTGCTGACGTAGTTGGGAAAACAACTGAACACTATCTCCTAGAGTGCCCAGCGTGGGAAAGTCCCTATTAGACGGAATACAGGAACTGGGGAGTATTGGTATCTGTTTACTTCTAAAATACAATGACAGTACTAATTCTTTACAAGTGCCTTAATTTATTACTGGCACATCCCTTTATTCTCTTTCAGGGTAACGTAGTTATTCAAAACGCATCACAGCTACTTGTGTGATTTTCCTTGGGAGGGACTCACAGTCACTCTAACCTAACTTTACCCCGCCAGTCATATCCTGGAATATAGGGAGAGGTATCATATGGTTTGAACGCCCCTTAGCCATATCACGTCTATTTACAAGTTCAATGAAGGGGATCGATTTTGACACCCTGTGTTACTACATCTATCCTCATTGGAAGATGTTTCAAAAACTGACAGCCACGTTACAAAGCTTCACAATAAACCATTCGAAACCCGTGTAAAATTGTAGCTCCTAGACATGAGTGCAAAACTATAAAAAGCCGCAGCTCACTGATAGCAAGAAGCTCTCTAAACCTAAATGAGATGAAATGGGAAAATATTTATTTAAATATTAATTTCATTGTACCTAGTCAAATATTCAAGGAATCATTTCTTGTGCAATTTCGGCAAAGAGCTCAACATTCTCAACATTTTGCAACTCAAATATAATTGAAAGTAAATGTCCTGCACCCACACCACCGTTTCCACTTAATCTCTAAAACATTTAATATCCTCTTCACTCTTTTATTCAGTTTTATAGCCATAACAAATGTTTTCCTCACCTTGGCCTTTAATGTGCATAATAAAATATTGAATTCTCCACATTCGCAAAGTGTGGAATATCCTTGGGATAATAATAAACACAACAGCATGATCCTTTCGCCTTCAACATTTGATCCGCCCTTTCAACACAAGCAGCATCATCATTATTATTTTTGTTATTGCCATTTTTATGATTTAATTTGTATGCTTTATTACAATCTTTCATCATCGTCATCTGAATCCTCATCCCTTTCTTTCCATCTCTCTCGCTCTCTCTCTCTCATTCTGTCTGTCGCTTTTAATGAAAAACATATGAAATTTATATAACCACTTAAAACTCTAACCCCTTTTTATGCAGGCTCACGCAGATGGATTGTTTGAGTTGAGGAGCAGTATCCTTGTTTTGCATAGCCTTTGAGTGTGTACGAATTTTTGACAGGACGAATGGTTGAAATGTAAAATATTAACATCTATATCATAACTATACACTCGAAAGAAAATAAAAGAAATACAGTGAAATATATGGGTATTCAAAAGAAATTGTGATGGAAATTCATATCGTAGGCTGACTTTGGCAGTTTTTATGGCAGCTAAAGAAACAAATCTCCCAAATTGTGGTGTCAATTGTGGAAAAGTAAGGATCGCGCGATAGATGAATAGCTGATTTATTTCTAAACCGCTTTGAAAGTGTTAAAGAAAAGTCAATTGAAATTAAGTGGGCATGACGGGACCAAAAGACTTAATAGGAGAATTGTCAAATGGGTCGGACCCATGGGACCTAGTGTATCGACAAAAAACAGTTCCAACTAAGGAAGATATCCAAAAAAAATTATTATACTTTATGTTTGTCTATCACTTTAAAGCGAACCACAGACTTGTCATTCATAAGCATGAACATCAGTTATCGTTGACGTTTATTGTCGGTTTACCGCTCTACTTGGTAGCAACTAAGAATGTAATCGAAGGTGTTCGCATTACTATCATGTTCACAAAATTGTTTAGTAATATTTTTTAAAATTCATCAGTCAGATAAAAAGTTATCGATCATGAACGACAAGTCTGTAGTTCGCTTAACGGTTTGTATAAAATGAAATCGAAGATTGAAATTATACTCATCACGTTTTGTTAAGTTGTAATTTTTGATAACTACGGTAATCGGAAAATTTGATTAAATATTATTCAACTGTTTTAAATTTTTTTGATTTGTTACCAAATTAAGTCATTTGAATTTATCGATTTTTCCACCTTTTGTGTTCCGATAAATATTGAGCAAAAAAATACAAACTAAACCCACGCCAATTTGTCGATTCATCAATTGCATTCATCACATTTTCTTTTAACTTCTAAAATCTCGATAAATGTGCAAGTAATCGAAAAATGTGCTTTATAATTTTTCGAATATTTAACATTAAACATTAAAAGATATTTAAAAATTAAGTCATTTGAATTTATCGATTTTTTCTACCTTTTGTGTTTCGATAACTATTGAAATTATCGAAAAATCTCAATTAATATATAGCGATTATTGGTATTTTTTCCATTATAAACAAAGCAGAAAAAACAAACTAAATCCATTCCAATTTGTTTATTCCCCAATTGTATTTATCGCATTTTCTTTTAACTTTTAAAATCTCGATAAATATGCAAGTAATCGAAAATTTTGATGTATTATTTTTCGATTATTTTACACGTTTAACTTACAATTGATAAAGATATTACAAAATTAAGTCATTTGAACTTATCGATTTATTCACATTTCGTGTTCCGATAACTATGCAAATTATCAGAAAATACCATTTCATACATAGTGATTGTTTGTAACATTTTTATTAAAAACAAACCAAAAAACAACTAAATAAACTCATTCCAATTGGTCGATTCCCCAATTGTATTCATCGCATTTTCTTTTAACTTCTGATAACTCGAAAAATATGCAAGTTATTTTACAGTTTGGATTGCAAAAATAAGTCATTTGAGATTCTTGATTTTTCCCCGTTTCGTGTTCCGATAAAAATGTAAATTATCGAAAAATCTTATTTAGAATATTGCGATTATTTGTAATTTTTCAAAAACAAACAAACTAAACCCCAATTATATTCATCGCATTTTCTTTTAACTTTTGATAACTCGATTAACATGCAAGTAATTGAAAAACTTGATATAATATTTTTCGACTAATTTAATGATAAACATTTTACAAAATTAAGTCATATGAATTTTTCGATTTTTTCTTTTAACTTTTGATATTTCGATAAATACGCCAGTATCCGAAAAAATAATAGAAAAATTACAAATAATCGCAATATATTAAATTAGATTTTTCGATAATTTGTCTAGTTATCGGAACAAGAAATGTGAAAAAAATCTATAAATTCGATTGACGTACTTTTGTAATGTCTTTAGCACTTGTAACACAAAAGTGTAAAATAATCGAAAAAGAAAAATTAAATCAAGTTATTCGATAACTTACATATTTATCGAGTTATCAAGAGATAAAAGAAAATGCGATGAATACAATTAAGGAATCGGCAAATTAGAATGAGTTTTTTTTTATGTTATTTTATATTTTATTTGGTTGAATGGAATAACTACAAATAATTCCAATATATTCCAATCAATTTGCATAGTTATCGATAAATTCAAATTAAATGTGAAAATTTCTATAAATTCGAATGACTTCATTTTGTAATATCTTTATTATATTTAATTTAAAACTGTAAAATATCATATCATATCAATCATTTATTCGATTTATTATTTTCAATTTTTCAAACTTTTGGATTACAAATGACTGAATATTTTCAGATTATTTTACACTTTTGAATTAAATATGATAAAGATATTACAAAATTAAGTCATTCGAATTTATAGAATTTTTCACATTACATTTCAATTTATGGATTTTTTTAAATTTCTTGTTCCGATAACTATGCAAATTGTTTGGAATATATTGGAATTACTTATATTAACTACTCCATTAAACGAAATCAAAAAAAAAATATCAAAATAAACTTATTCCAATTTACCGATTCCCCAATTGTATTCATCGCATCTTCGTTTATTTTTGTATAACTTGATAAATTTGCAAGTTACCGATAATTTGATTAAATTTGTTTTCGATTATTCTACACTTTTGTATTACAAGTGATAGAGATACTACAAAATTACTTTATTCGAATTTATAAGTTTTTTTCATATTTCGTGTTCCGATAACTATTATCGAAAAATCTACTATCTACTATCTAATCTATCTAATCTACTAGATTATCTACTAGATTATCTACTATCTAATCTACTACTACTACTATCTACTATCTTATCTAATCTAATCTAGATTATCTACTATCTAATCTATTACTATCGAAAAATCTAATCTAAATTATCGAAAAATCTAATTTAATATATTGCGATTATTTGTAATGTTTCTATTTAAAATGAAATCAAACTGTCGTTTCCCCAATTGTGTTCATCTCAGTTTCTTTTAACTTTTAGTAATTCGATAAAAATGCAAGTTATCGAAAAAATATTATTTTTCTATTATTTTACACTCTTGGATAAAAAATGATAAAGATATTATAAAAATAAATGATTTGAATTTATCGATTTTTCCCCATTTCGTGTTCCGATAAAAACGCAAATTTTCCAAAAAAAAACAAACTAAACCCAAATTGTATTCATCGCATTTTCTTTTGACTTTCGATAACTCGATAAATATGCAAGTAATCCAAAAACTTCATATGATATTTTTCGATTATTTGACACTTTTGGATAAAAGACGGTAAAGATTTTACAAAACTAAGTCCTATGAATTTCGAAATTACCGAAAAATCATTTAATATATTACGATTATTTGTCATTTTTCTATTAAACACAAATCAAACAAATTTTATATTTCGATAAATATGCCCGAAGTCGAAAAATTTGATTTATTATTATCGATTTTTCAAATGTTTGGATTACAAATGATTGATATGATATGATATTTTACAGTTTTAAATTAAATATAATAAAGATATTACAAAATGAAGTCATTCGAATTTATAGAAATTTTCACATTTAATTTGAATTTATCGATAACTATGCAAATTGATTGGAATATATTGGAGTTATTTGTAGTTATTCCATTCAACCAAATAAAATATAAAATAACATAAAAAAAACTCATTCTAATTTGCCGATTCCTTAATTTTATTCATCGCATTTTCTTTTATCTCTTGATAACTCGATAAATATGTAAGTTATCGAATAACTTGATTTAATTTTTCTTTTTCGATTATTTTACACTTTTGTGTTACAAGTGCTAAAGACATTACAAAAGTACGTCAATCGAATTTATAGATTTTTTCACATTTCTTGTTCCGATAGCTAGACAAATTATCGAAAAATCTAATTTAATATATTGCGATTATTTGTAATTTTTCTATTAAAAACAAATCAAAAAAAAAACTAACTAAACTCACTTCAATTTGTTGATTTCCCAATTGTATTCATTGCATTTTCTTTTAACTTTTGATAACTCGATAAATATGCAAGTAATCGAAAAATGTGATTTATTATTTTTCGATTATTTCACACTTATTTCAATCGATATGGCAAAATTTGAATTAAATATAGAATGAAATAGATATGACAGAATTTAGTTCCAAAAGGAACGGGTCGAATACAATTTCCTTGGGATTAGTTCTGTGACATGTCGAATGGTATCTATGGGGTGCCAATTGACAGCGTCGAGGATAAACTATAGTAAAAGTGATAGGTTCCCTCCTTACAAAGATGTTAGAACTAGGACCGAATACTAACCATAATGGACCTATCGCGTGAGTTTATACATACATTCTGACACTGCAGTCAGTTGCAATATGGTAAATACATATTCGAAGCTGTAGATGAGAATTGTTTCTTCAAATCTGTGGTCACAAACAATAACAGCATACCTTGAGTTAGGACAAAATTGAAAAAAATTTGTTGAGAAGTCACCGTGAGAAAGAATTCGTTTCCTTGTTATCCGTAACAAAGTTATCACAAAACCTACGACTCCTGATTTCCAGTAAAGATATTAAACTTTAAACTGATCTCCCTGAAAAATATTAGAATGGACTTAGGCTGTTATTTTTTGTGACCACAGAAAGAAATATCAAGACAGATTTTCTTCGAGTGTATCGGTTTCCCACAGTCAAATTTCTCTGCATTGAGTGGCCGTCGAGATACACACGTTTTTGCACCATAAAACATGTAACCACAAATTTGTATGTATTTGCATATAATTTTAGGGCAACCTAACATTATGCATAGAATTTTGAATAGATCTCCCCGCTTAACACACTCAACCCTTTTCACCAAAACACACACACATACGCAGACACACAGATTCGAATATAAATACGCACGTACACTTCCCTACATAAACGCCCACACTTTAGTTGGCAACATTGATATACAAATACAGACCAAAGCTTAGATATACACACTCGTATATACTATGGACGTAGATATAAACTTGCCAACAAGGACCATTTTATGGCTCCATTGAATAAGAAGTTTTTCGGAGTTTGTCTGGTATATGGAGAAAATGTACACATGGATCTGTGTGGTTGTGTTGATATGAATGTTAATAATATTTACAGGATGTATTTTCATGCGTGGTGTATCACAAAATCATCGCAACTACACAAACGCACCAATGTATCATACTACATACACATACACAATGGCATCACGTACTATGGAAAACACAGAGACATTACCATGCTTAAATGCTTAAGTGTGATGATGTTAGTACGAGTATATGATGGAGTGTTGTATTTGAATGTTTCAGTCATAGTTACAGTATCACTATGTCCTTGTGCGATACACACAACACAAACAGGGATCCCTAATATACACCTACAAGGTATGGATACACATATGTGTAATTAGATTCATAGTGCTCCTTAACAGTTACAGATAAATATCATTTACAAACGAAATACGATAAGGTGACCAATCCTGAAGAGTTCAAATGTTTATGAAAGCAAAGAAGGGTTCTTCAATATGGGATTTAAAATAATGTGCAATTTGAGTTCTTTAAAGAGTTGATAAGACTTACTTTTGGAAGCGACATACAGATGCTCTTCCAGTAAAATGTTTTTTTTTTTGGACCTTAAGAAATCCTCGATCTATAGGAATTTTGTTGCCTGTACAGCTTGATAGTTGAGTAGATTAATAACAAGATTTGAAAAGGTTGAGTGTAATATTGCATTTACAGCAACCAAGATCAGTGAATTTCATAGGTTAACTCGGTTAGCCCAAGCTAATCCAGAGGAATACTCCTAGAAGTTTAATCTGTAAAAACCGAAGTTTAATGTTTAACCCCCTTTTAAACTAGTGTACAATTTCATGCAACACTGCTAAAGACCAAAAATTGCAACTTTGATAAAAACATATAACGGGTCCGCCAAATAACTTTTTTTTTTTTGAAAATGCTATAAAAAAAAAACTACTGAATATTTTCTCAAATTTCTTTTTTGATGTGTTAACATCTATAGCGGCGTATAGGGACTAAATCTATCAAAACCAGATTTTATGCTGCTGCTAAAACCAGATTTTATGCTACTGCTAAAACCAGATTTTATGCTGCTGCTAAAACCAGATTTTCTGCGACTGCGCAAGAGATTAATGACGTTTTAAACAAAAATGAGCGAGCAAGAGAGCAATGAAAGAGTGGAGTGGCAGGGGTGGGGCAAACGAAATTATGTCTATAGCGTATGTACTAACATAATAATGTATGTATGTACATGTGTCTGTTGCTGTTGTTGAACGGAGACATAAAGCATAGCCACGCAAAATTTCATTTGCAAATTTCATTGCTTGCGCAGTCGACGTTATGGTGACACACTAATACGTCAGCTACTTCGTACAAAGTACGTGTGATGTTGTGTGTTTGGCTGTTTCGGTGCTGTTGATATGGCCAAACAAAGCGAGTCATTTGATGTTCAGCATTGCCCGGTGTATACAAAAAAACTATTATTTTTTAATTTCCAATGTAACATTTACTAATGTGTTCCTAGAAACCGAACAGGTACCGTGTAGCAAAAAGGTGTTAACACATCATCCGTGAGTTCGAACACTCATTGATTTTTATATCTGAAAGTACAGTCCTTCCGGTTAATAATGGAAAATAATTTCATTCAACTAGCTGCCTCGGCCTGCCATGCAGTAGCCTGCACGATCGGTCCAATTTGTAAGCACATTATCGATTGTGTGCAGCTGTATTTCACCTATGGCTTCACGAATATTGTCCTTTAAAGCGTCAACTGCCTCTGGCTTGTCGGCGTAACACTTACCTTTGAGGGCACCCCACACATAATAGTCCAACGGTGTCAAATCGCAGCTCCGAGGTGGCCAAACGACATCAGCTCTGCGGCTGATAATGCGATCTTCAAAAACAGGGTGCAAAACATCGAGTGTAGCTTCGGCTGTGTGGCACGTAGCGCCGTCCTATATGGCCAGCCGAGGCAGCCATTTGAATGAAATTATTTTCCATTATTAACCGGAAGGATTGTACTTTCAAATAAAAAAAGAAATTTGAGAAAATATTGAGTAGCTTTTTTTTATAGCATTTTCAAAAAAAAGTTATTTGGCGGACCCTTTACAAAAAATCAACTGTTTGACAGACGGAAGATAAATATAACATTTTCCGCCGCATCGCAGCCACCAGCAATTTTTTTAAACTAATGCCTAATTAATAATTTGTTCTCATCGGCTTAAAATGTAAGACGATTTGCCCCACTGGTCCAATTTGCCCGACTGTTCCAATTTTAAAGCTTCAGTTATTTCAAAAACATCCCAAATTTGTATAAAACTGGAAAAATCAAGATCTGGGAATTTAAATTGTCTGTTATGCCGCCGTCTTCTATATGGAATCTGACCTCGGCACCGAGTTGCTCTAACTTGGTCTACGCACAATTTTGCCACCTGAATTTAATCTTAAAATTAGGTGGTGTAAACTGCCAAGATTAGATAACAAGGATATCGCAAACCGGGGCACGATAAACTGCGGCATAAGATTTAAATGGATGTAGTATATTCACGGCTTGATTTATATACTTGACATGGATTTTCTACCGGGGTCCTTATAGGTATTCGTAACACTAGAACCTTTGCCAAATTCAATATGCAGCATTTAGGCAGCAGCTTATTGGCGACAGGTTGCAATATCTGGAGTATGCTAACATCAACGAGATTTGCTAACTCCTCAAATAAAGGTGAGGCTATTGCAGCCAGCTGCCTTTTAGAAACGGAGGTGCTCTATTATCTCCAGCCCCTCCTCGTCCCCACTGCTTCCGCAAAAGTCATTTCTCAAGACTTTCTGTCTCTCTACGTGTCGTGTCGTGTATCGACCCGTCATGAAATACACAATAAATGAAACGTCCAGTCTAGATAAAGTCAGCGGGCCGTCAGTGCGATTCAAGTATAGGTAGGGCCTCATCAGCTTGAAATAAACACAGTTCCCTACTACCGACTACCTACCATTAGTTGCTCAAGACGAGCTTGCAAATTGCTAAAGGCTTGCTCTCATGTTCTAGTTCGCCTAGAGTACGTAAGATAGTCTTTAATCTAGCACGTTCATCTGTTTTGCAGTTACCTGGTATGTTGCTGATGTCCGGTATCCCAATAAGGTGAATATTAAAGTGTTTAGCCATTTCTGTAAGAGATCTGCGACAGTCTAGGGCAGTTCTCGAATTCAGCAAGACCGATTCCAAGGACTTCATGGCAACTTGACTAGGAGAGAAAATATTGATTTCGACTTTAGTCAGAACTTACTTCTCAGCCATTATTCAACTTCTTTCAGCCTGGTAGACATTACATTGTTCAGGTAATCTTTTCGCAATTGATAGTCCAAGGTACTTAGGACAGACACCAAAGCTTAATTTATTGTCAAGTTTTGAACCATCTTTCTAGAAGTTCACGAATCTCTTAGGTACATGCCATTAGATGCTGATCTATCAGGTATAACAATGTAGTACTTCCTGTCAAAGATTAGTTTGGTCAAAGTATAATCAACAATACCTGGAAGATCATGCATTGTGTAGAGAGTAACACTGTATCCGAAGCCCTTCTATAGGTATATAGCGCTATAACTGCCATTCTGGCTCTTTCTAGAAAGTTGGCTCTGAAGTTTCAGTTCCTGTAGGCTAAAATACTTAAGTATTTCAGACAAGGAAATTTCAATACCCCCTAAGGAGACAGGTCCAAAGTTGGTACCTTATACCTCCTTCTGAAAAGAACAAGTACCGTCTTGGTTGAGTTCATCCCACTATTATCCGAATCCCATCTTGCGGTGGTATGAAGGACCTGTTGCAGGATACCACTAAGAGTACTTGGAAACTTCCCTCTAAGCCTTATTGCCACACATCGTCTGTGCAGGCAATAGCCGTAACACCCATCATCTCGAGAGAAAGCAGAATACTATTCATGGAGATTTGTAGACATACGGCGAGACTAAATATAAGGACAAATAACTAATGTAGCAGCTGTAACGACGAGGAACGTACACGTGTCCAGTACTATTCGACAGGACGATGTCTACTGTGGGATCCTATCTATTTAAGGACCTGGCAGAATTATCTCAGATAGGCGTAGATAAGATATTGAGCTTCTTGGATCAAACTAAATGGTTCTCCGGTGTGGTTAATGGTTAATTTCGTTAGTCGGTGATATCACAATGCGCTTATAATTTTTAGTGAGTCGTTCGTCGACTGCCACCAACACCTACTTACTTCGGTGGCCTCAAACTAGGGCCTAACACAATGAGTATAACATGTTACTCCAAAATCTTCAGCTTTTCTCCTCCAGTTGGTAACACCAACCTATCGCAGGAAATATTCCACCTGGTCTTTCCAGCGAAGTCTTGGTCGTCCATTTTTTCAATGTCTTTTGAGTACTTCTTCGAATACATTTCCCACTGGTTCAGTCTGATCCATTCCACTGACATGGCCAAGCCAGAGTTAACGCGCTACCTTGATACGCATAACCACGTCGATGGCGATACACGCCTTTTCCATTATAGAATCAAATATTTTTAGGAGCATTTTTCTCTCGAAGACCCCTGTGATGTTTCATCACAATGCGATATAACCCAGTACTGAATGCCATAAAGCAAGACGGGTTGTCTGTGAGTCTGATAGGGTTGGAACTTCGTTTCTCAAGAGAGAGTATTATCTCTGAAGTCTTTGCTTAGCCTGATATAGCACCTGTTTGCAAGCACAATTCTCCATTTGATTTCTAGGCTGACTACTTCGAAATTATAACAGCTATGGCCGTCGGTGGTGCAATGGCTAGTGTGCGCGGCTCTTGTACATGAGATCCTGGGTTCGAACCCGGCTCTGACCATATTCAAAAAAAAATTTCTTTCGGCGGCGGTCACCTCGCATAGTGACGGCGACACTATCGAGTATATAGCCCTGAAAAAGCTTCTCAAATTACCGTTCGGAATCGGTGTAAAACTGTAGGTCCCAATCAGTGAGTGAAAACTGGAAAGCGCACAGCTCAGTGATTGTGAGAAGTTCTCCCCAGTCCCTTCATGGGATGTAATGGGAAACCATATATATAATAAATATATATAACGTTCACCCTTTGATTCAATAGGGAGGAAGTTCTGCTTGCCGAAACCATTAAAGTTGTCCTGTCCTAGTTTATTACAAAACCTAAACCAACACCTTACCTAACCTAATTCAATATTAAGGCATAACAGAAAAGGCCTCGTATCCGAAAGTGTATCCGAAAGTGTTGAAGTTGACTCTCCAACGTTGACCAGACGTCGTTCCAAGCAATTGCAGCTATTTTAATGAAAAACTTGAAGATGTTCCCCTACAAAGTTCAGGCAGCCTATCAGCTTCTACAAGTGTATACTGAGATCATGTTCTTCTGAAACGCAATGAAGTAGTGGGGGAATTCCGGGCGAAATTTATCATGAGCGTCGAGGCAGATATATATCGATGTCTCCATATCCAATCAAAATTTGTACTTCTAGAGCACTGAGAATCCACGCATCATTCACAACGAGCCACTTATCCACTCAATGTGACTGTACGGTGCACCATTAACGCCGAGGGAGTCATCGGGCCTTATTTGTTCATAGCGAGTGATACAGCACCGTGATCAACAAGTTTTTATTGCCGACTGGGTGAATGTGGTTCTAACGGAGCTGTGCAACAGCACACAGAGCTCGCGTGCCAATGGACATTTGACAGGATGAGTTTGCGGGTCGCCTAATGACTCGTTTGGCAATTTGTAGTGGCGGCAATATCGCCCGATTGGGCCATACCAGATTTTCTTCGATTGGTATTTTTTGAAGTCACGAGTCTTTTGTGAACATGCCACAGACTTTGGAAGCTTTTATAGAGAATACCCCACAAGAGTGCGAGCAAATATCACCCGAAGTTATCGCCAGAACGACTGAAAATGCTATAAGAACAGCCCAAATGATCATCAACAATAGCAGCGCCTAATTGATCAATAGCGTCCTCAGAAATTAATGGAATAACACCCATAGGTCCAATTAAACATTTGTGGAAAACTTATGAAATTTTGTCGTTTCATTTTAAAGATATCGCAAACCACCATTAGGTGAATATTTTTGGGCTACATAGTATTCCTTAGAAGAAAATTAAAGCTTTAATTAATTAATTTTATTTTGTAAAATTATTTATTAATTTAGTAAAATTGATAGTTTGTAACTAACGTGTTTCTTCATAATTGGAACAATTACACATATATAAATAAAAAATCGCATGAGGTGTCAGGGTATACCCGGTTGGAACGAAGTTCCTTTCGCTATACATAATTTAGTAGTTAGTTCCAACACTCCTAAGGCGCCCGTTGGAAAATATGATAATTTAAATGGATCTTTAAGAAAAGATACTTTTTATAAAATGGTATACTTTTTGTCAGACAAATTTGTTGTTTATAGAATGTATTTTTTAAAAAAAAAATATATATTTTTAGGTCCTTTTTGTAAGAATATGTATTATATTTTCCCGAAAAGGTTCTTTTATTAAAAGCTAATTGTTTTTTTTTAAGAAAAGTTACTATTTTTAAGAAGAAGTATTTCTGTCAGAAAAGCCATAAGTATACGATTTTTGTTACAAGAAGTACTTTTTTTAACAACAGGTACTTTTTAAAGAAGTAGTACTTTTCGTCGATTGCCCCCCTCCTAATCCAGACGAGGTCAGAACAGCTATTGCTCGGCTTAAGAACAATAAAGCCGCAGGAGCCGATGGATTACCGGCGCAGCTATTTAGGGCTGGCGGCGATGAGCTAATAAGCTGCATGCATCACCTCATTAGCAGAATTTGGTTAGATGAATGCATGCCCGGCGATTGGAGTCTCAGTGTACCATGTCCCATATTTAGAAAAGGTGACCCGAGTCTCTGTGCCAACTACCGTGGAATAAGCCTTTTATCCATAGCATATAAGGTTCTATCAAGCATAATGTGCGAGAGACTAAAACCGATTATCGCTGACCTGATTGAGCCATACCAGTGTGGCTTTAGGCCTGGAAAATCGACAACCGACCAGATTTTCACGCTACGCCAAATCCTGGAGAAGGCCCACGAAAAACAAATCGACACCCATCATCTATTTGTCGATATTATAAGGCGGCCTTCGATAGCCCGATACGAGGGAAACTCTACGAATCAATGTCCGAGCTTGGTATTCCTGCAAAACTCATACGCAGGATGACCCTGACGAACACCAAATCCGAGGTAAAATTTTTAATGATCTTACCGAACCTTTCGCAACTAAGTGAGGCCTCAGACAAGGTGACACCCTATTGTGCGATCTCTTTAACATCTTAATAGAGATTATTCTGAGAAAACCTGCTGTCAACATGAATAAAACCATCAGCAGCAAAAGTCACATGCTGCTCGCGTCTGCTGATGATATAGATATCATTGGGCGCACAGTTAGAGAAGCTACTGCGGTGTTTTCGAGAATTGAGAAGGAGTCGGGAAAAGTGGGTTTGACGGTAAATGAGGACAAGACAAAATTAATGATTTCAACGAGCGATTAGACCAAAGCATGAACGTTGATAACCGTTATAATTTCGAGGTGGTAGACGAATTTATATACCTCAGCTCTGCCATAAACAAAAACAACAACGTCAGCCTTGAAATCAAATGAAGAATTGTGTTGCGAATAGATGTTATTTTGGGCTAAGCAAGCACTTTAGAGATAAAGCCCTCTCTCGAGTAACAAAAGTCCAACTGTACCAGACTCTCATACAACCTGTCTTGCTTTATGGCGCAGAATCCTGAGTGCACAACGGCGAGTATCGGCGACGCATGAACCATGAGCTGTATGAGCTATATCCCGACATTGACATACAAGATGGCGCAAAAGTAAACTTCCGATGTTTTTTGGCTGTAATTTAAAAAAAAATGAAAAACTTTGATTCTTGTGGATTATTTTTATCTGGTCTTTTAATTTTGTTTACATCAAGTCGAGAATATGATGTCATGTTAATGGCCGCCGCCGCAGTTGATTGTCATTTGAGCCCTTTTAATGGCATTTTCCATCACTTTGGCCAAAACTTCCGGCGATAGGTCCTCACATTCTTGACGGATATTGTCTTTAAGAGCGGCAAGAGTCTGAGGCTTGTTGACATAAACCCGCGACTTCAAAAAGCCCCACAAAACGAAGTCTCGAGCGGTCAAATCAGGCGATCTTGCTGGTCATTGCAAATCGCCAAAACTGGAGATTAGGCGCCCGGGAAATGCATCCTTCAGCATATCAGTTGTGGCACGTGCAGTGTGTGCCGTTGCACCGCCCTGTTGGAACCACATGTTTTCCAATCCCAATTCAATAAGTTGCGGCAAAAAGAACTCGTTGATCATTGCTCTGTAGCGCTCACCATTCACAGTAACCGTTTGGCCCGCGACGTCTTCGAAGAAAAAAGGTCCGATGACTCCTCCAGCGAAAACAGCACACCATACAGTGACTTTGAGTGGGTGTAATGGCTCTTCGTGGGCTACACGCGGATTTTCAGTGCTCCAGAAGCGTAAATTTTGCGTATTTACGTACCCGCTAAGATGGAAATTGGCCTCATCACTCATGATTATTTTTGATGAAAAATCATCTTCCTCTTGGTGGTGATTAAGGATGGCTTGAGCGTATGTTAGACGCGATTGGCGGTCAGCAGCTAACAGCTGATGCACCGTCTGGACTTTGTACGGAAACATCTTTAAATCGTGTACCAAAATTCGCTGTAAACACCGTCGACTGATACCCATTTGCGTGGCATGTCGTCTGGTCGATGTCGACGGCGCATCCATGACATCCTCGGCTACAGCAGCAATATTCTCTGCAGAACGGCTACTCCGGGGTCTGCCACGCCTGGCAGCATCTCGTGTTATGCCAGTCTCTTCGAGGCGAGCGGCTAAACGTCACAGTGTTTCACCAGTAGGCGTTGGACGGCCAGGAAATCTGCGACGAAATTCACGTTGTGCCAAAGTCACCGACCGATTATTGGTCAAATAAATAGTCAGCAATATTCCGCGTTCTGGAGCAGTGTAGCGTAACATTGTTTATTAACGTGTATTTCGCATGTGTTTACTACACAAATGTCAAAACAGAACTGACATTAGGGGCCAATCGCAAAATTTATAGCATTTTTTTTTGGAGGATTACTTTTGCGCCACCTTGTAGTTAAGCGGATCAAAATAACGCGATTGCGCTGGCTAGGCAAAACCCATTCAGTAGAATGGATGAAGACGAATTAGCGCGAAGGGTTTTCGAAACCGAACTCGATAGGAAAACCAAGACTGCGCTGGAAGGATCAGGTTGACGAATCCCTGCGTACACTTGGTATTGCCAACTGGAGAGATAAGGTAAAAGATCGAACTGGTTGGCGAAATATGTTATCTTTGTTTGTTTTTTAAGGAATGGGAATTTTTTTAGAATTATATTTCATTATTTTTTTTTTTGAGAGATTTTTTTGAAGGAAATGTTATTTTTTTAAGAAATTGAAATTTTTCTACAATTGGTCCTTTTTTGAAGAATAGGTACATTTTTAAGAGTAGGTACTTATCGCGAGAAAAGTTAATTGGTTTCACAAAAAAAGTAATCTTTAAAGAAAATTTACTTTTTTAAGAAAACGTACTTGTTTAAAAAAAATTACTTTTTTTAAGAAAGGTACATTTTGTAAGAAAATGTACATTTTTTAAGCCTAGGTACTTCTTTAAGCTAATGTATTTTTTTTAAGAAAAGTTACTTTGTTTAAGAATATGAATAGGTATTTTTTTTTTTTGAGAAAATTGACTTTTTTAAAAAAATGCAATTATTAAGGAAATTTATTTTTTTGAAGGAAATGTTATTTTTTAAGAAATGGAATTTTTTTTTAGAATTGGTCCTTTTTTCAAGAATATGTAAATTTTTAAGAGTAGGTACTTATCCCAAAAAAAGTCATTTTGTTTTACAAAAAATATACTCTTTAAAAAAAAATTGAGTTTTTTAAGAAAAGGCAATTTGTTGTAAGAAAATATACTTTTTTAAGAAAAGGTAATTATTTAAACAAATTACTTTTTTGAAGAAAATATACTTTTCTTAATACTATTTACCTTTTTTATGCAAAGGTACGTACTTCTTTAAGATAAGGCATTGTTTTTTTAGAATAGGTAATTTGTTTAAGAATATGAATGGGTATTTTTTTTGAGAAAATTTACTTTTATTAAGAAAAGGCACTTATTTTAGAAAATTTTCTTTTTTTTAGACTGCTTTCACTTTGGTATTTCTAAATTTACTTTTTATTAGGTTCAAAACTACAATATATACTAAATATTGGTTACGGGTTACACCTAGAAAACTTCCCATTAAGTAAGAAATTTTCCAACATATGTTAGTCTAGACACAAACCAAAGCAAAAGTACCCAATATAGTTGATAATACTGGGTTGTAGTATAAAAGTGTTAAAAAAAAGTTGTTAAATTTTTTTTCATTTCGCCCCTATTCCGCAACCTGCGATAAGGAACTTCGTTCCAAAAATAGTGAAATATGTTTGAATTATTTTGGGGTTGGAGGCGAAATTGGAAACGGATGTGGTATAGGATCGGAGTTCAGAACTTTTAAATTCTTGAGTTGAAGTCGGTGTTTTCAACAGTTTAGGAAAACTCTAAATCCCTGAATACAACTAGTACATATATATTGTCACCTGTGTTTTCTATTTACAGTCAATTTAGATTTTCAAATTATATTCATAAGGTCACCTTTTCCTTCGCATTTGTCGTGTCCTGCCCTTGTCATCATTCATTCTCTCACAGAAATAAACCCACACACCTGTAAAATACAATTGTGTAAAATTTACAATTTTCAAAATGTGAATATTTGTAAAATATAATCACTTATGTTCATTGAATAAATTCCGTAACCAACCAATTCGATAGATAGTGACATGTGGTTGTAAATATTTTAAAAAGTATTCAGGTCAGGTAGTTGAATTATATACTGATACTTTATTGCAGCTTTGAGTTCAATGAATTGCTTGCAGCCTGTGTACTGATTAGTTTGGGGATGATGGGATCCTTTTGGGAGATCATATCAGAACGTAATTGTTGGCCTGAATGTAAAATTAATACTAGAAGTCGATATTTATGTTAATTTGTAGGTGTTTATTTGCATATTCAATTTGTCAATGTACAAGAAATGATGAAATCTTTAGTAAAGAGAATTGTCACTAAATTTTTAAATATTTTAAATATAAAAATATTAAATATATTTAGAAATGACCTGAACTTTTAATATTTTACACCAAAGAAAAATTTGACTTCAAAATGCTTTGTTAAAAAAAAACATTCATCGTTTTTTTACAGTTGTTCCATTGTCACCATGTGTAGCACAGAAATCGTCCCTGCTTCCGTTTCCTGTTTCGCCAACAAAACAACAAATTTCCCAAAAAGTATTTTTGTTTTTGTTGTTGTTGTTGTATTTTTCCCCTCATCTTTTACCAGTTGTGTGTGTTAAAGTCCATTCCCACTTGTTGTGGTTGCTGGTAACTTTACAGACTTTTCCAAAGATACACAAATCATGGATTAAGTAGATTTTGCTGCACAACTTTACTCGTATTTTGTTAAGATCCTCGCTCTCTTACTCTTTTGTATGCTGCCGCAACCTGAACCCACCCGCAACCCAGCTAAAGTGATTAACAGTTTCCAGTTATTTGCTAGATGTATTACCTAGATGCTGAGGGAGGATGTTGGGAAAAACTTATAACAAAAACGAAAAGGAAAATTTGTCAGATGAACAAATACTAAAGCTTAGTTAATGTTTAGTGCCAAAATCTAAATAACAGTTAAGAAGTTTATACCACAAATGTAAGACTGGGGAGACGTTACATTCGAATTCAAGGGAAAACTTTCCAAAATCTAATCGAAGGAATCGAAAAAATGACTACAAAGTTCAGTAAACTAATACAAATGATGGTTTGTTCAAATGTCTGTCTTTCTAGCTGGTTGTTATTTTGTGTTTCTTATCAAATGTTGGTCCTTCATACAAGATGCGCCTGTGGTTTTCACCGCCTTCTAAGCACCATCATTCTTTTGCGCTGTATTTGTTTCTGACCAAATGTTTAGCAATCCAACTGGTTGTAGGTCCTTCGTACAGTATGCCTGCCTTTTTTTAATTGTACGCTCGCCTTTCTTAATGTTCGTCATGTCCTTGTTTTTACTCCCTACTCTGTTTTCCGGAAAACGTTTCCCTTCCTCCTGATATTTTTCCGTCCCTCCCCTCTTCAATTCATTCATTTGTTCTAATTTATTTTGTAAAAGTATTTATCTACTATTCGGTATTGTTTTCATTTCTATAGGATTTTAATTTTATTGTCTTGTCTGTCTCCTTTATACCCTTTCACAGTGAAAGAGGACAAGTTCATGTCCAATGTGTCGTCCTATCTTCGTGGAGTAAAACAATAAAGAGAGTTTATTTGTTACAGATTTGTTAGTTCTCTTTTCTTTTGGTATTTCTTTCTTTCTTTTTTTGCGAAATTCGTTTTAATTGGCTTTTCCATCAAAACATATTAGACTAGAACAATTGTAGTTTTCACATAACTAAGAATATGGAGTAACAAAGCAACGGCGAGCAAAACTGAACAAAAATCTCTAAACTGCTTCAAAAAGACAAACAGTCAGCAAGACAGTCCGACACATGCATACTGACTGTATAATGAAATTTATTTAGCCAAAACGTTTTCCTTGAATTTTAAAAGAAAAACAATTCAAAAATAACTCCAAAAACTATTGCCGTTCCATTCCTATTTCTTCTTCAGCTACTCGTCCTGTAGTAAATCTCTAGATACCCGTTCTATGAACTGTCTAAACTAAAAGCCAATCAAGGAGAAATGATAGACAGTAGTTGGTAGCAAGAACAACCAAATAAGTGTCATCTTCATACATACATATATGTGTATTAGGGTGCCTCTTAATATTTCGAATTCTAAATTGTCATTTTCAAAAATTTCGATGCACGTACAGCGGTGATACACAGAATCGAGTAACTGGTTCGGAAGAACCGGGTCTTTACAGGAACTGACCGGACCGGGGCTTACAAGAACTGAAAGACGGGTCCAAATGAAGCGATAGTGGTTCTTTAACTACCGAAAAATGGATTCAAAAGAACTGAAAACGGTTCAAAAAGACCGAAAAATTACCCTACTGGAACTGAAAAACGAGTGGAAAAGAACCGTAAAACGGTTCCTGAATAAGAGGACTCGTTTCGGAACCAAAAGTGTTAACCTTTGGGTGAGGGTACGAAAATGTGTACTTTTATCAAATTTTATATTTTTATAATAAGATATTTCACTTAAGCTTCTTTGGGACAGCAATTTGTTAAGAACCGGCACCGGTCCAAATATCCAATTTTTCTCGCAACCGAACTCGACACAAAATGTGAATTTTTATCAAATTTTTATCAAGATGTGAAATTTTATCTTATTATAAGATATGTCACTTAAACATCTTTGGGGCAGGTACTTGCTGAGAACGGGAACCGGTCAAAATACCCGGTTCTTCTCGGAAACGGACTCGACAGAACCAGTTCTTAAAATATACGAAATGTACAGTGTCTGTCCCTCTTACATATTGTTCTGTGATAATCGGGCGCGCTTTGTCACGCCAACACTAACGAGTAATTTAACTTTAAAAGGGTTCTCACAAAACTGTTGGGAACCGGTGTAAAACTAAAGGACCGATTGAGTAAGTGTCAAACGAGAAAGGGTACTGCTCACCGATCGTTAGAAACGATCAACTGTTCCATCATGGAATACACTTTAGTAAGAAAAAAATTATTTGTTTTAACAAGCGGTAAAAGTGGGTGTCATACATAAAAAATAAATAAATGGTTTCCCATTACATCCCATGAAGGGACCGGGGAGAACTTCTCACAATCACTGAGCTGTGCGCTTTCTAGTTTTCACTCACTGATTGGGACCTACAGTTTTACACCGATTCCGAACGGTATTTTGAGAAGCTTTTTCATGGCTATATACTCGATAGTGTCGCCGTCACTAAGCGAGGTGACCGTCGTCGAAAGAAATTTTAAGGTGGTTGGAGCAGGGATCGAACCAGGATCTCCTGTACAAGAGGCGCGCACACTACCCATTGCACCACCGACGGTCATACACCCAAAGAAAAATTAGGCTGAGTCTTCCTAATTAGCCGTAACAGTATTTAAAGGTTGTCACAAACATACTATAAGTCATCACAGCTGAACCAGGGGTTGTCTCAACCGAATCAGAGCTTGTGAATGCCAAATCAGGGGATGTCTAATTCGAATTAGAGGTTGTCGCAACCGAATTAGAACTACCCACAATTGAATATGAGGTTGTCACAAGCAAACTAGCGGTTGTCGCAGCCGAACTAGAGGTTGTCTCAACCAAATAGAGGCTGCCACAGCCGAATTAGAGGTTTTCACAGCCCAATTAGAAAATTAGAGGTAGCCACAATTGAATTAGAGGTTGTGACAACCGAATTAGAGGTTGCCACAGCCGTTGTAGACGTTGTCACAGCCCAATTAGATGTTAGAATATCCCAGTTAGAGAATCAGCAGTTGTCTCAACCAAATTAGAGGTTGTCGCAGCCGAATTAGGGGTTGCCTCAACCGAATTAGAGGTTGTCTCAACCGAATTTGGGGTTTTCGCAACCGAATTAGAGGTTGTCTCAAACGAATAAGAGGCTGTCTCAACCGAACTAGAGGCTGCCGGAGCCGAATTAGAGATTGAACAACCCAATTAGAGTTTGTCGCAGGGTTTGTCACACTAGAGTTTGTCGAATTGGAGTTTATCGCAGCAGAACTAGAGGTTGTCTCAACCGTATTATAGGTTGTCTCGACCGAATTAGACGCTGCCACAGCCGAATTAGAGGTTGTAATAGCCCCGTTAGAGAATAAGTCGTTGTCGCAACTGCATTAGAGGTTATCACAATCGAATTTGAGATTGTCACAGCCGAGGTACAGCCTGCCCAAGCCCAATTAGATGTTCGCACAGCCCAATTCGAGAATTAGAGTTAGTCACAACCGAATTAAAGGTTGTGCCAATTATTAGAGGCTGCCACAGCCGAATTAGAGGTTGTAACAGCACAACTAGAGAAATAGAGGTAGTCACAATTGAATTAGAGGTTGTGACAACCTAATTAGAGGTTGTCACAGCCGACGTAGACGTTGTCACAGCCCAATTAGATGTTGTTGTCTCAACCGAATTAAAGGTTGTCTCAACCGAATCAGAGGTTGTCTCAACCAATTACAGGTTATTTCAACCGAATTAGAGGTTGTCTCAACCGAATTAGAGGTTGTCTCAACCGCATTAGTGGTAGTCACAATCGAATTAGAGGCACTGACAACGTAATTAGAGGTTGTCACAGCCGACGTAGACGTTGTCACAGCCCAATTAGATGTTTTTGTCTCAACCGAATTAGAGGTTGTCACAACCGCATTAGAGTTTATCACAACCGAATTAGAAATTGTCACAATCGAATTTAGAGGTTGTCACGACTGAATATCAAACTGTCAGCGCATTTATTGTGAATTGTTTTATGTTTTATCGATGACTTATTCCTCTGTATTCTCGTTGATAATTACAAATGGAAGAAATAATGCAATTTATATGGGGTAATCTTTAGGCCGTCGATGGTGCAACGGCTAGTGTGCGCGCCTCTTGTACTTGAGATCCTGGGATCTATACCTGCTCTGACCACCTAAAATTTCTCTCGGCGACGGTCACCTCGAATAGTGACGGCTACACTATCGAGTATTTAGCCATGAAAAAGCTCAACCGAATTAGACGCTGCCACAGCCGAATTAGAGGTGCTAATAGCCCCGTTAGAGAATAAGTGGTTGTCGCAACCGCATAAGAGGTTATCACAACCGAATTTGAGATTGTCACAGCCGACGTACAGGCTGCCAAGCCCAATTAGATGTTCGCACAGCCCAATTCGAGAGTTAGAGTTAGTCACAACCGAATTAGAGGTTGTGTCAATTATTAGAAGATACCGTTTGGAACCGGTGTAAAACTGTAGGTCCCAATTACTCAGTATGAAAGTAGAAAGCGCACAGCTTACTGGTTGTGAGAAGCTCTCTCCAAATTCTTCATGAGCTGTAATGGGAAAACAATTATTTTTTTTTTCTTTAGGAAAACACATTTATTTTACATGCCACGTCCGATCGTTTTTGAAATCCCGGCCATAGTACAAATTCTGACGCATTGCGTCTTTCGATTTAAATCCTAAACATAACCATCGACCTAAATTACCTACTTACTTAGGTGGCCTCAAACAACCCCAAGTGGCTCATGGCCTTTCATAATGAGGATAACATGTTTCACCAAACGGCTAGATCTTGAGTTTTTCTCCTCCAATTGGTAGCACCAAAGTCTCGCAGACGATCTTCGATCCGGTCTTTCCGTCGAAGTCTTAGTCGTCCAATTTTTCGATGACCTTCGAGTACTTGACTTGTCGCACTGGTTCATTCTGATACATTCCACTGACATGGCCTAACCAGCATAAAGGCGCCGTCAAATGGCCTCCCGACTCTGATGATCTGATGACAGGCCATTACTCTTTACATGAAATTTCCTATGACTTTTTCACAGAGATGTGACTGTATCTCACCGATGATGAGTTGAATCTCAGATTTAAGCTTAGGAATTGTTTCTGGTTTAGCAAAACCCCCAAAAGAATGAAATTACACGGCGTTATATCGCAGTATCTTGGTGGCCAGTTGATATGAGAAGTTTTTGGAGACAATTTGTTGTGGAAACGTTGTTGCAATAAATCGATTGTTTCATGCGCAGTGTGGCAGGTGGTGCCGTCTTGCTGAAACCACATGTTGTCCAGATCCATGCCGTCCAGTTGAGGCCACAAGTAGTGCGTTATCATGTTCCTCTAACGAATGCCGTTCACAGTAACTACACGCTGAAAAATATCGGCCCAGCAACATATTGCAGGAAACATGTACATGTTTGCTAGCACTGTTTTCATGAATTGAAGATCAGCTGCTTTTTTGTTTCTTAGTTGTCTGTCTCGTATTTGATATTAGGGATTTTCAACAAGAAACCATCATTTGGGTCTCAAATATATATTTATTATAACCTATAAATCATTTTGTCTCAAACATGTTATATTGCATAGTAAACACAATATGTTTGGACACAAGTAGATATAGTATATTTGCGACAAGCTACAAACACGCTATATTTGCACCCAAACAACAAAAAAAAGACTGATTTTTCAGCGTGTACAATTTGGCCTCATCTTCAAAAAAGTAATGCCTTATCACGCCGCCTGACCAAAATCCGTATCAGACAGTTGTTTGTTGTGGGTGCATTAGTTCCTCATGGATTGCACGAGGATTTCCTGAGCCCCAAATTCGACAAGTTTGTGTATTCACGAAGTCATTCAGATGGAAATGCGCCTCATCGGAGAAGATAAGTATTTTTTGAAAAATTGGCATTGTTTTCACTTTGTCCCATTACCTATTGAAGGAATTGCCAGCGTTTTCCATGGTCTGATGGTTTGACCTCCTGAATAAACTGAATTTGTACGCATGCAGATGGAGGTCTTTTGTAAAACGTCGCTGCGTAGCGCTTCGTGAAATTCGAAGTTGTTGAGAACGATACCGAATTAATGTTTGACGGTTTTCTGCGACACTCTTGTTTACACAAAAATGTTTTCAAGAGACCGATCGTTACGTCGACGCACAGGAGTCTTGCTGTCCATAACCGGCCGAGTTGCTTAAAATTTTTGGACCACTCCTCGAATGGTTGACACATTAAGTGCACTTTCTCGACTGAAAATTCTTCGAAGTTTGCGAGCTGTCTCAGCATATCTTTCCATATGTTTGTAATAATTTTTCGCAGTTATAACGCGTTGTTCCTTCGTAGAGCCCTCAATTTGTAATAATCGGAATACACATATGCGACAGCTGCCAAATTTCAAACTTGTCACTTGTACAAAAAAAATTACACTAAATTTAAAAAGTGCCATCTTACTGAGTCACCCTTTATAATATGTAATATATTATACACTTGTTTCATTTGCATTAAGCGGGTTTCTTTGTTTGCCGCTTGGGTAAATTGTCGGTAAAGGTTTTTCGTTTGCGATAACAGTTTTTAATTAGCGGGAAATTGTGAACTTTTTAAATCAATCATGCGATTAAGTACCAAACACACAAGCCCTAACAATTTTCTTGTTTTTATATATCAATACAAAGTTCCTCTATGGACTAAGCTTATCGCAAGGAGCAACCCTATCATCCTATCTGTGTCAGCCTTTCAAATTTTTTTCAATCAATCAAATTAGAAACACCCTAAACTACATACATACATATGCATGTGTTCATATAAGAACCCTCACAAAAAAAACACACACATAGATATACACATCTATATTGGTGTAAAGACCATATCGTTAATGAAGATTTGAAACAACAACAACCAAGTTTCACATAAAAAAAATTGCAAGAGTTTATCCTTAAGAGCTAAAGCAGATAAACACATCACTGCATTAATCACAATTCCATTTCCAATTTCCTGACAAATTAGTATGGGAGGTAATTACATTCAAAATTTTCAATCACATTTCGCAAAAGGAGATATAATCAGGATAGAGTTGAATAATCGGATTTGTGTACTGATTTTGAAAGGAAAAACAGTTTCAGGAAAACAGCACCACACAATGGATAAGAGTAACTCATAGATGCTGGCGAAGAATTCGATCGAAATGATTACCTCATAACATGTTAGATAGAAAAAAAAATCATGAAAGGATTACAAACCATAAATACAAAGAATGCTCGAGAAAAAAGACGTAAACCCCACGATCCAATAAGGGATAGTATTTAAAAATGATTTCCTACCCAAACAACAGATCGAACAGGAGCTGAAAGTAAGGTCAGACTTCGCTTTATATCCCTGGAACTAGTACACGCTGAAAATGTTTTCTTATTTTGTTGTTTGGGTTATAATATATGTATTTGTGACCCAAATGTGGTTTTGGTTGTTGAAAACTTCTGAAAACAAAAGCGCGTCAGACACTAAAGAAAATATAGCAACAGATCTTCAGATCACGAAGACAATGCTTGCAAACATGTATATGGTTGCTGCAATATGTTGCTGGCGCCATTATTTTTCAGCGTGTATTTGGAATGAATCTGTTCGTAAATTTGCAGAAGCTGAACTTTATATCTCCAGAGCAACTATCGTGCATCCTTCCGGAAAACTGGGTTTTTTGAATAAGTTTGCACATAGAAAGGAACATATCTTCATGCATCATATCTAGGGCATTGTACGAGGGGTGATCAATAAGTCCGTGACTTTTCGAAGTTCCCTCGTAGTTATATGAAATTCAACACTGCTCCCATTAGGTACCACCTGGAAAAGCTTGATAAATACTATGGAGACTCTGCACCATCGATTTCAATGGCAAAAAAGTGGATTACCGATTTTCGTTGTGGTCGCACAAGTACAAATGACGCTGAACGTTCTGGACGGCCAATTGAGGTCAATACACCCGAAAATATCGAAAAAATTCACGATATGGTGTTGGCCGATCGAAGAGTAACAGTGCGTGAGATTGTTGATGCCATAGGCATTTCATATGGCAGTGTGGTTTCGATTTTTAATGATCAGTTGGGTTTAAGAAAGCTGTCTGCAAGATGGGTGCCGCGTTTGCTCTCAATTGACCATAAACGTAATCGTGTGACAACTTCAAGGGATTTATTGAAGTTGTTTAACCGCAATTCGAAGGAGTTTTTGCGGCGTTTTGTAACTGTAGATGACACATGGATCCATTACAACACTCCGGAGACCAAGCAGCATTCTAAACAATGGGTTTCTCCGGGTAAACCGGCTCCAAAGAAGGCCAGGTTAAATTTGTCTGCCAATAAGGTGATGGCAATAGTTTTTTGGGATGCACGCGGGATAATCCACATCGATTACCTTCAAAAGGGATAAACAATAAGCGGCGAACATTATGCTAACTTATTGGAACGATTTAACCAGGATTTAAAAAAAACGACCCCATATGGCCAAGAAAAAAGTTATTTTCCAACAAGATAATGCACGGGTGCACACGTGTGTAGTCCCAAAGGCAGAATTCTATGACTTGGGCTACGAATTGGTACCTCATCCGCCATATTTTCCGGATTTAGCCCCCAGTGACTATTTCCTATTTCCAAACATAAAGTAATGGCTCGGTGGAAGGATATTTAGATGTAACGATGAAATTATTGATCAAACAAATGCCTATTTTATGGATGTCGGAAAATCCTATTTTTTGGAAGGGATATAATCCCGCATATAATGCAATATTTTTGAAATATCTCAAACTGCCTGGTCATGTTTCTTAGAGAACTATTTTTAATGTCAGCCTAATAAGTTCCGAGGACATCTGCCAATTGGATACTTGCACCCGAACTATATACAGTTCTTACATACCAAGTGCATATCCGTAAATCGTGGTCCTTATAAGGTCGATGCCGCGAAATGAGCGTCAGAGCGTCGATAAGCAAAGCGGTGAGGTGCTAAGCTGCGAGTTTGAGCGGCAAGTGGCCTATTACTGTAGGAAGTTGCAAAAATTCATTTGTGCAGAGAGGTTTGATTAATTTTATTACGAAAAAATCAAGTGCATTTAAGGAAAATAAGATTTGGTGTTCATCCCATAAACCTTGCAAGGCTAAATTACGGCGAATTTAACCATTTATATACAAATCTTTGCAAATTTCCAGACATATTTTGGGACTACTATCGTATGTCTGTGAAATCCTTTGATTTGCTGTTATTTTTAAAATTTGGTAGTCTGTCTTGCCATAATCGCGAGCGACTTTGTGCAGATGAAATTAAGACTCCACCTTCATTATTGACATTGTTATACTTTGCCGCTTAGAAAGCAATTAAAATGCCACACACTTGCCGCTCATTGTATGGCCACTTCAATAGAATTTTTGCCGCTCACCGCTCGTCGCTTTTACGCTCATTACGTGGCCTCGGCCTTACGTTTGCGGTGGTCGTCAACAATTACAGGTTGTTTATGTTTTCTTTTTCGTTCTTGTATTTTCACTGCCATTATGAATGGTGGCGGGAGGCAAACCCAGTCCACCGAGTTTTTCCACTTTACCTACTGCCAGGGTATTTGCTTGCAACCGACCGTTATGAATCAGACGTTGACCAGGATGCAATATTTGTTCTTTGGGTTTCCATCCGCCCTTGGGCCATATGTTTGGCTCATCCGCCTTTTAAGGACAAAACAGTATGCCCGATAGCTTGATAAGCTTCAGTGACATCAGTCACCTACTAAACCTGAGACGTATCAGTGATCGCATAACCAATCATGCTGCTGATTCGTTTCGCCTTCTCACTCTAGCTAGCTAACGAAGGTTGCAGATAAAGCCACTGCCTAGGACATACTGCTTGAAAATAGTGAGCTGCTTGGACTGCCCATCGAAGGAATCATTTCTGGCCACCTCCATAGACAGTCCCGAAAATGTACGATATTTATAGGTTATTTTGTTGGTATAAAGGCTCGCTAAGGCCCGAATTTTTTATTTCGAAATAGTACCTTTTAACAGCGAATAACTTTTAAGAGTAAAGACATGTCGATAGCGAAATGGGTAATATTGAAAGGTAAAAGATTTTTCAAAGATAAAAATTTAATGCGGTAAAATTGTACCAATTAGACATTTTTGTAAATCACTATATAGCCAGGAACGAAGTAACGGTCGTTTGACAGTTATAACATAAAACACCTCTTATATAGAATTAGGAGCCAGTTAAATATAAACGTTGAAACCCATTACAAAAATTTAACGAACTGTTTATTTCCCATTGACACAAATTTTAATTTCCATTGACATTTTCAATATTACTTTGGAATATGATAATTTTCACCCATTTCCATAAAATTTTTAACATTTTCTCTCTTTCATATAGCGCTTTACCCTAGTAAGTTGTGTACATTATGATGCTTCAAATCTCCTTAAGCCTCTTGATAAATTTCCATCTAATCTCCTAGCCATCATTATCAAATACTTACAGTAAAACTAAAGAAATTGGTCCGAACCCTTTTTGATTAAAGATTAAATATTTTGAACTTTAAATGTGTAAATAATACTGAGAATGTTGCCACTCAAAAAGGGAGAAAACCGAGAGAGAAAAAACATGTGAAACCATTAAAAGTTTAATTGACCATAACATTAGAAACTATAGCAGCACTATTTCCAAACATACACACACACACGCACTTAAAAACACACACACACACACGCACACACACGTATCCACACACACCCCCTTACAGATGGTTACAAAAAGTTGAACAAAGTAAATCTATTCATATGAACGAGTGGAGTTAATATCGATGTGTGTTTGTGGCTAAGTGATTGTTCGTTTCAAATGTGTAAATACGCACTTCCGTTTCCCTACTCTAAATGTATGTGTGTGTGTGTGTGGGTGTTAATGATTTCCACTTTCTGATCATTCTCCTGCATTGTATGTTAGTATTTGTGTGATGTTATACATTGGACACATGACTGATGTTGTGTGGTAATACAGTTCACTTTGTTGTTTTACTAATGCCATCTATTATGTTGTTGGCTAGTTTATGTTTTGCTGCATGCGTGTGTAAGTCTTGCATGGGTGTGTGCAACAATGAACACACTATGCTTACGTCAGTGTAACCGGTTATTGTAACAGACGTTTTAACAGCCCCACAACATAAAGAGGAAAAATGCATTTGAAACTCTCGATATAACAACGTGATGCAACAGGGAGCATGAGAGAAAGATACAATAATTCAAGGGATTGTTTTTAAACTCATGCATGTTAAGTACTATAGATTATCAACGACGAGGGCAGTGTATTCATTAAGGTAAATTTAGGGTAATCTAAGGCATTTAATAAGAGGCACTTTCATTGCAATTACACTGAAAGAAAAAGCTTCATCAAATTTACGAATTCCTTTATCAATTTGATGAAACATTTACTCATTCTCAAACCAACGACGTATTTAATTGAATTGATGAAGAACATTTCATCAATGTGTCACCCATATTTCATCAGTAGTTTATGCTGACTCAACGACAACGTTACAATCAATTGACTCAACGACAACGTTACATCAAATTGCTGAAAATGATGACAAGTTTGTCATCGAGTTGACGTAAATTTTTAACAACTTTTATGTGCATTGTCCATCAAGTTGCTGTACATTTTCGTCAATAAGATGTAAGGTTGTCATCAATTTGTTGAAAGTTTGTCATCAATTTGATGTAAATTAGTCATCATTTTCATGAGAATATTTTGCTAATGTGTAGCCCAACTCTTTGGACTCTTTTTCATTGTAAATTCAATTCAATTTATTGATTCATAATGATGTACAAATTTGTTCACAATTATAGTTCGTACAATTTAAAGAGTTTAAGGATGTTTTCCTTTTTCAGCTTAGATATGACAATGTGTTTCTTAAAATAGTATTAACAATTTAATATTACAAACGGAGGCAAAAACTTTCAAAAACCTACATATATGAAAGAAAAAAAAATAAATTTTCCTATATGATAAAACTTATAACTACTTTATATGCTAAAATGAGGCCAGCTCAACAATATGATCATGTTCAGAAACAGAACATTTGGCATTAAAATTTACAGACAGTTTGTCTATCTTGACAACCACAAGGTCGATATTTGCGATGTGGTGGAGTCGTGCGGTAGAGTACAATCTTGGAAGATTGTATATTAACTTTAAAAGTTTGTTCTGGAGTACCCGGAGCCTTTTTAAATGGCAATTTGCACTTTTTGCCCAAACAGGGGCTGCGTAAAATATCACAGCGTGAAATATTAATTTAGATATTAACATTTTATTTTCAATTTTTAATGCCGATGTTCTGTTAATAAATGGATATAAAGTTCTAATAAGGATGTTACATTTGTTAAGAATGTATGATATATGATCCTTATACGATAGCTTAGTATCTAGAGTTACACCTAAATATTTAACATTATTTTCCCATTTTATGTCTGCATTGTTAATATTGATGTTGACCTGAGGTAGAAAACGTGCTTTTCTTTTCCTTGAGAAATAGATAGCCTGACTTTTTTCGCAGTTTATTGCTATTTTCCACTTGGTGAAATATTCAAATAACTTTCTGAGCGCTAGTTGTAAGTTTCAAACAATATCGGATGATAATTTAGCTGAACATAATATTGCTGTATCGTCAGCAAATATGGACATAACACAGTTTTCTATAGTCGGAATGTCCGACGTATAAATGTTATACAGTACTGGTGATAAGCATGATCCCTGTGGGCAGCCAGCATTTATGTTAAACAAACTCGAATGTTTAGATCCGATGTGAACCCTAAAAGACCTGGACGTTAAGAAATTTTGGATAATTTTTATAATATTTTTAGGAAAGTTTAACTTTATTAGTTTAAAAATCAAGCCATCGTGCCATACTGAGTCGAATGCTGCTTTTATGTCCAATAAAACCATACCGGTGGATTCTTGTTTCTCAAAATTAGACTTGACAATATTTCTTATTCTGACTAAGGGATGTATGGTGTTATGCTCCCTTCGAAATCCAAACTGCTGAGGCGGTAAAATGTCCATTTCGTCTAAGAATTCTGTAATATTTTCCTTTATTACCTGCTCTAGCACTTTGCTAATGGAAGACAATAAACTAATAGGGCGGTATGAGGAAGGGGAATCGGAAGGTTTATTAGGTTTCTTAATGGCAATAACCTTTGCTTCCTTAAATTGATCGGGAAAATAACCCTACTTAATACAGCTGTTTATCAACATGGTCAAAAAATGTATACCTTTTCTTGGAAGGGATTTGAGGCAATTGTTATTTATGCCATCTGCCCCAGGTGATTTCTTGGACTTAAGTCCCTTAATTATTGCAGTAATTTTGGCATAAGTAGTACGAACTTGATTCAAACCTGAGTTGAAATTAAATTTGTCAATAGCGTCCTTTACTAGGTCCTCCGTAGCAGAGTCAGTCAAATTTGCAGAGTAGGTATGATTATTTGAAAAGGTTTTACCCAATATTTCACATTTCTCAGCAGTTGTGGAGAAGCGTGAGTTATTATCCTTTAGGATTGGTATGTTTTTAGATTTACCCCCTATGATTTTTGTCAGGTTCCAAAATGGAGGAGACCCTTTGTCCAGTGTAGATAATAGTTGATTCCATGACAAATTCCTGAATTTTTCAATCTGCCATCTTATTACCGAATTTAGTATCTTGAATTCATGGTAATCGTAAGTGTCTGTATATCGGAGCCAATTTCGACGATGGTGGTTGCGCCTCCGAATTAGAGATTTTATATTTCTTGGCAACTGTTTGTAGACATTCTTCTTAAATTTCAGAGGTACACTAAGAACAATTGCCTCATTTACAGTGCTAATAAAATGTTTCAATGCTGAGTCAACTAACTCAGTGCTAGAAACTTCGCTTTCAATAGGAAGAACTAGATGTCTGTTTATAAATCGCGAGAAACTATGCCAATTCGCATTTTTAAAATCGTAAAAACTAAATTCAGCGTTATCACATCTATTTTTCATGGTTAACCTCAAAAAAATTCAAAATAACAGGGTAAAAGACCACTTAGAAAATGTTCATAAGGTGGATATTGTTTTCTGTCCGTTGCACAGTTTTCAATTGTGTGTATATTTTAAATTGTCTATTAGTACTTTTCTTTTCCTCCTAATTTTTTCAATACTACGTCCATATTTTGAATTGATCCCACTAATTATTTCTAAAGTCCAATAACGAATATTGATAGCATTAAAGATCATCAATTCGACGAAGCTGAAAATGGTGAAGAAACGCACAATCTTCAAACTGAAGAACCTCTTCATTGAGTTGATTAAAATTTGTCATCAATTCAATGAAGAACAATTATCATCGATTGGGATTGAATAATCCGTTATCGGTAGCTGCTTTGTCTTATTTCACCAAAGACTTCTACCATATAAATTGAGATATATCGTTCCAAATTGATGGTTCCCTATGACTCAAAAGCCACTGCGAAAACATGTTCGATTTGTTCAAAGAGCGAACAACTTTTATGGGATTTGGCTCATTTTGAAATATTCGTACATTCGAGTGCTGTTTAGTGTCAGGCTTATAGGCATTTATCCGTGATTTGTTAGATATCGCAATTTTATAGATGTCTTTCGATGTACCGCGTTTGAAATTTTACAATAATTCTTGGAGCAACACGAACCATTTTTGAGCTGCTGTCAAATTTTTCAGTATCTTTTGGGATAAAATCACTTTGAAGCTTCACGCTGTATTAATTGTATGGAAAGTACCCCGCGAAATAAGTATAAAGGTAACACCATTTTTTGTTTTTTCCAAATGTTGTGAGGAATTTTCAAATTTTTATTTCATATTGTTTTTGTCCTTTCAAAATTAAATACTTTTCAGTTAAAATAGTTTGAGTATGACTTCTTCAAGGTGAATCAACAAAAATAAACTAATTACTAGTGGGAAATATTAATAAAGGCAAAAGGTTTAATTAAATATTCCAAAAAGTTTCGTAAGACATTTGATCTCCATTACCGCTGATAACTTCTACTAAGGATCTTGCCATTGAGTATCATAGAATGATTATGAGCAGGATCAGTTATCTTCCATTTTGTGGTATTGCTGCTCTTCGACCCTTGACAGTCTTCAACTGGCGTCCTGGGTGGTAAACTTGGGTAGGTAAAATAGACCAGAGGTTCTCGATCGGATAGAGATCAGAAATAAGTGCAGGCCATTCGAGAGTTGGTATTAGTTCTGGACTCCAGAAACTTTGGAGTTTTCTTAGCCCGATGTACTGCTGCGTTATCCTGCTGGATAATAAATTCTGGGACACAAATTTCCTCTCCAGAATTAACTAAGACATCCTACAGTCGAGTATAATACTCGGAATCCATTTTTGTGAAAACAAAACATATTGGAGTGGTTCCTCTATAATTAATACCTGCCCAAACCATAAGGGACCCACCGCCAAAACTTCGCCGCTGACGCATAATTTTGGAAAAATCTCTGGAATGCCAATATATGTCCGACCTATCAGGGCCATCCAAATATAATTTTTTCCATCGGAAAATATCACCCCTCATTCAAAAATATGTATATTTCAGCGAATTTAAATCTGGCTAATTCCTGTCTTGGCATGAGACCAAGTTTTGCATACTTTTCCCATATGACAGTTTCAAGTCGCGTTTCATTATTTGTTGAACACGACGCAACCCTGCTTCCAAGCTCAATCCAGCAATAACTTCCTTATCGCGGAAGTTTTCTTAAACAGCAACCCTTTTGATCTCTCTTTTGGCGCTGCCGCTGATAAGTTGTATCCTTCCTGGTCGTTTTGTGTTTCCATATTGACCACCCTATTTTGTAATATTGGCAATGACACAGTTAGATCTTTTCAATCGACTCGAAATTTCCCAATTGGACAGCCCTTCATCATGATAATCTTAAATTTTTCCCTTTTCTTCTTTACTTAGGTACTTTCCTCCAGGTTTTCTTTATAAATTATTTTTTTTTAATTTGACCTACGTTAATTTTAAAACAATAAAATAACAACCAAAGAAAACTCACTTCTGTTTAAATTCCTATTTAGTAATGTTCGAATTCGGGGTTTTTCCATGTTGCCTTTATATATATTTCGCACCAAAAATGGAAAAAACAACGTCACTTTTCATTGAACTTGTAAAAGAGAACGAATGGTTATATTCACTAAATTAATATAACTAATGACACATATATGCATTAAAATTCTACACCTAAAACCCAGTGCATTGAGAGTACCGAGAGAAAATATTGTTACGAATAAGTAAAAGCTTTTGCTTACTGTTAATGACTCTACTAACAGTATGTAAATAACAGGCGGTTAGTGCTGCGCCTGAAAGTATGCATTGTAACAACGTACCAGCTCGATAAACCAGTAGCATGAATTCACCTCAGTAAAGATAACTCTCCACCATTCGAGATTGTTCTACAAAGATAAGCAACAACAACAACATCCATATTCTAGAAGGTTCTTGAATTCGCTTCATTTGAGTATGGTGAGTTGGTATAAATAGCGGAGGTCTTTGGAGTGGAGAGTTCAGTTTGTGATTAAACCCCGTAAAGTAAGCAACGCGAATTGATAGTAAAATACAAGACTTGTTAAAGTGTCATAAATAAAGTAAACTGTTGTACTGTATAAGTAAAATAAAAGGAAGTTAAACCGTTGTAATTATCGTAATTTAAAACGAACCTTGTTTTATTATTGGGAATAAAACAACGCAAAAAGGACGAATAAGGAAATTCGTAACAATATGTTGCCTTTATAATTATTTCGCTGGGTGTATACCACAATACGAGGTACTCTCCTTTGCCCAGCATTGATGTTTTCAGGCACAAAAACCGAGTATGGACGAGTTTAACGAAATTCGTCATGGAACGACCAACCAGCACAACTGAACTCGAAACACCAGCAAAACAAGGTGGCCCAGGAAGGTGATTTGTAACCAAAAGTCGAAGCGAATTGATCGTTACAATCAACTTGAGTTAGACCACGACAAAAATTTTTAAAAACCTTGCACGAAAATGTTCATTATCAATTACATTTTTCGGCTGAGATGAATATGGCAGCTCTCAGTAAATAACGGAAATATCACTGCTGTGACCAAATGTTCCAAGAAAGTGTGCAATAGACCGGGTCGGCCTTCATATAAAAAAAAATCCCGAAGTCGAGGGCAAATATTAAAGATTACCTCGACACAGTTTAAACATTTTTCTCCTCTCCAATGCAATGGAAAACAGCCAAAATCATTTTTCTCGCAGCGTCCTTTGTTTGTAGTTCGATCATAACATGCAAGACATCGTTGTATAGGTCTCGACGAGTACTGCATTTGTCCTGTAGATGTCGCTGACGTACGACATCATTTTCTAATGAAGGCCTCATTTAATGCAGTTTCTACCCCTAAAATTTAAAAACCTATTTCCCTACGGTTAAAGCCCTTTAAAAACTAAGAATATTTTGCTTCATGCATTCAAAAACAAAAAAATTACGTTGACAAGATATATTTGCAGCATTACAAAAAGTATTTTATCAAGTTGTTTGCATTATTACCGCAAATTATTGCATACTTTTTGGCGCTATCGAAAAAAATTGTAAATACAAATTATTGCATATTTTTTAGCGTAAATTATTGCATACTTTTTAGCGCTATCGAAAATGTTTTTAAATCTTTTCTTGGGATAATTAATTTTTACCTTAATTACCATTGAAATCTTGCTCTGGTTTTATTAGAAATAAAATACAACAAAAATCACATGAGGTGTCATAGGACACCCGGTTGGAACGAAGTTTCTTTCGCTATATATTAGTTATGTACTAACTAGTTCCAGCACGTATAAAGCGCCCATTGAAAAGTACGATAATTTAAATGAATCTTTAAGAAAATTTACTTTTTGTAAAATAAAAAACTTTATTTAAAAAATTTTTTTATAACAAGATATTTTTTTGAAGAAAAGGTTTTTTTTTTAAGAAATGGTGTTTTTTAGCATTGGTCCTATTTCAAGAATAGGTAAATTTTTACGAGTAGGTAGATAGTAGATATTGTCCTATTGAATGAGACAAAATTAAACCATACACACAAGGTGATATTTAAAAATTATAAAATCATAAGCAAATATCGAATTGATGCAACAAAGGGGTGGGGGAACTGCTATATTTGTCAAAAATAACATACAATACTACAGTCACGATAACAAAAGTAGATATTCGCTAGATGCTTTAAAGACATGCGCCATAAAGATACCCGTTGACTGCTGCAACATTTTAGTTATTACATGTGCGTACTATCCGGCCGGCAATATAAATTCAATACGAGCAGACTTGCAAAAACTATTTGATTTTATGAATCTTCAAAATTAAAATAACTACTATGTACTAGCGGGAGACTTGAACTGCAAGCACACAGAATGGGGTAATACTGTTAATAACGCAAAAGGCAATAACCTAAAAAAAAGTCAACATCGAATTCCTTACACTTCCAACATGTTCAGCGAAGCCCGCTTTCCTTAGCCGTAATTATGTCATAATGTCTTCCATTGAAGCCAGCACACTTCACAATGGCATGACTATCACAAACCCAACATGAAAGAATACAACCCTCATATACGTCCCTGACTGTACAAATCTAGTGATAATTACCAAATCCTAAAAGTATGCAGAATAATACTGGGTTGTTTACTGGGTTGCAGCATAATACGGTTAAAAAATAGTTGTTTAAAATTTTTCCATTTAGCCCCCATTCCGCAACGTGCGATAAGGAACTTCGTTCCAAAAAGATTGAAGATAGTTATGGCAAATCTTGGTGGCCCTCAAGTTGGGTGTACCGTTCACGACTTTCTAGTTTTGCAAAAATATGGCTCAGACGCTTTTCATCAGTGACTGCAAGCGCTGATTCACTGACAACTCTTGCAAAACGTTCAGTGTTTTGCGAATGGCACAGAAAGTCTACAACAAGCGCAAAATTATGTACTATATATTTTTTTTATTATTACTACCTCCATTGTTTACCTGGTATCTTTGTAACTTCATTGTTTGAATATTGGTAATATTGAATATCTTCATTCGTATGGACTTGTAAACACGGTGGTTCTCTTACTGTAATTTTGTCCCAGTCGATCATATTAATGTATGAATCACATACGAATTCAATAATTCCATGTCTAGCTACATGAAATTCATGAAGTCTGGATGGTGGATCATACCCCGCTGCTCGTATTTTAACATATTCTTGTTCCGGATCTGTTTTCATAGCAAATACGTACTTATAGTATGTTTTCAGGCTGGAAATAGTGGGCATTATTTTCGATCGTACGGTGTATCACTTCTTGAACGTCTATGGGTAACTGACATACCCAGCAGAGGTATTTGAATACGTGATGAATACCGTGTATAACATTTTTATAGAAGATTACACATTGCAATGAATGAATGAATTATACCAGGCAAATATTTAAAAAAAATTGTCGATAGCGCTAGAAAGTATGCAAAAATTTGGGATAAAAACTGTACAATAACTTTTATTGAAAATTTTTCGATAGCGCCAAAAAGTATGCAATAATTTGCATTGTATGTATTAATGCTGTAAATACATCTTGTCATACGTAACTTTTTTGTTTTTGAATAAAACTGTATACTTCCGAAGCAAAATATTCTTAGTTTTTAAAGGGTTTTAATCCTAGAAAAAAATATTTTTACATTTTTGGGGTAGAAACGGAATTAAATGAGGCCTTCATAACAAAATGATGTCGTATGTAAGCGACAACTACGACAACAAATATAGTACTCGTCGAGGCCTATATAACGATGTATTGCATGTTACGATCGAGAGGCAAACAAAAAAGACTACAATAAAAAAACGATTTTGGCTGTTTTTCATGTTTTTCATAGTTTCTTTTAAATGTCTCGAGGTGATCTTGAATGTCTGCCCTCGACTTTGGGAAATTTTTTCGTGACCCGGTCTAGCATACAATCTGAAATGACAAATTTAACAACATTGTTGCCAGATTTGACCTATTTCCACTGGTGCTATGAAATCGCAAAATAAATATTGTAATCCTCGTAGCTTCTTCCGCAATGCATTTTTGTTCGATCACAAATATTCGAATTGTTATTTTGGTCGCTTTTAAACGACTAATGCCCCAATACCAAGATTTGTTTTATCATATACCTATGACTTCAGTAATATAATTATATGTTCGATTTTGTCCTAGTTAACTTTCAAATCTCTCACTGTAACCAAATTCCAGAGACGCCAGTGAAATTTTTCACAAAAATTGTCCTTTGAATCTGAAAATTTACCATATTTTTAGAAACAATTATATTGTAGATTGCGGAGGATGGATATTAACTCAATACATATTTTCCCAAAACATTCCATGAAGCCCTTCTTACAATCAGTAAGCTGTGGGGTTTCTAGTTGTATAAGCACTGATTGGGATCTACAGTTGTACACTGGTTCCGAATGATATCTTGGAAAGCGTCTTAGGTGTTAGTACCTAAAACAGTCGATAGTGTCGCCGTCACTAGGAGCAAAAGGAGCGAATAAAGTGAAAGGTAGTCAGAGCCGTCGGTGGTGCAATGGGTAGTGTGCGCGCCTTTTGGACTTGAGATCTTGGATTCGATCCCTGCTCGGACCACCTTAAAAAATTTTTCGACGGCGGTAACTTCGCATAGTGACGGCGACACTATCGAGTATTTAGCCATGAAAATGCTTCTCAAAAATACCGTCCGGAACCGGTATAAAACTGTATTTCCCAATCAGTGAGTATAAAACTAGAAAGCGCACAGCTCACTGGTTGTATGAAGCTCTCCCCGATTCCTTCATGGGATGTAATGCGAAACCATTTTTTTTTTATTTTTTTTTAGCCAGAGCAAGGATCCAACCTACGTTCTCTTGTAAAAATACGCGCACACTATCCAATACACCACCTATATTATTAATTAATTGGTATTGGTTGGTGATGGATATTTGTCCTTTATTTATTTAATTGATGACAGTCGTTTAAAAAATTCTAACACCTAATTATTTCCTAACGACCAACCTGATCAAACTACCTCCTTTTATCCATCCTTCAAAACAATGACTCTTCATGCTTATATTGCAGTTAAGTAAGTGCATTTGTTGTTAAGTTCACTAATTCAACTGTGTAACAGGGCTGCATTTTATGAAAGGCCTTTAAGAAGGCCTTCTGTCAGAATCACATACACATTTTAGAAGGTCTGATTAAATAAGGTAGTTATATGTTTACAACCAAATGCTTAAAAAATTAATATTTATTCTTTTTCGAGAGACACGCAGAAAATTAATTTGATTTGAAAATGATATCGAACACATTTTGAGCAAAAGCTCCTACGGAAGGATTCCTGCTCCAGTCAGTGCTTTAAAATAAAATAAATGGCTTCCCATTACATCCCACGAAAGAATTGGGGAGAACTTTTCATAACCCGTGAGCTGTGCGCTTTCTAGTTTCCTACTCACTGATAGGGACGTACAGAACGGTATTTTGAGAAGCGTTTTCATGGCTAAATACTCGGTAGTCTCGCCGTCAATATGCGGCGTGACCGCCAGCGAAAGAAATCTAAGGTGGTCAGAGCAGGATCTCACCCAGGATCTGATGTACAAGAGGCACGCATACTACACATGCCCCACCAAAGGCCACAATCACATGTAATATCATATTTCTGCCTGCTAAAGAAGGCCTTCTAGAATGCCTTCCAAGTGATCTCCTTTGGCATTGGGCTACAACATGTAACAATTGGTTAAACATATGTAGCATTACAAATTTGGTAACATTAAATTTGAGTTTTTAACTTGTAGTAAAACTTCAAGTACAATTTAAAAAGTAAATATAATAAAACATAAATTAAATACACTGGCTCTCCCTCTCTCTTTCTCTCTTCCCCAAACACATGCACACACACACACACACTATTAAGACAATTTGAAAATAATACACAGGACTATAAACAAAAGCCGCAATCAGACGACTCAAGTTCTGTAGACATCCTTGATGCACTTGTCTAAGTGTTGGTCAATGAGGGCAAACTTTAACAGTCTGGCTGACTGTTTGACTAACTGGCTGCCTAGCTGAGTGTCTGGCATGGCATAGCAGGTTTATCATTTGGATTTTATGAGGCTTCATTTTTTTGTGTACTCTCATGTTACTCTGGTTATCCATCTTGCTGTCCATAACTGTTGTGGCTGGCTGATGGTGTAGAGCAAAAGGCGATTCCCTATCATCCTAAGTGTGTGAGTTGCAAATAGCCTCATAAATCCTTCAAGTGTTTCATTATAAATTATTTTATATGCACTTTAGCAAATGTGCCAGGACGAAGAGATGTGAATGAATGCATATTTTCGATTCATATTCACTATACCCTACAAACCACTGCCACCAACAACAACACTAATATCCCCCATCATCCATCGTCCTTTCTGTACAATTTCAGTGAACACAATTACACAGCCATTCGAACTGGCCGTTATAGTTACTTCAATTTATTTATGCCAGTCAAGGATATTGGGTGTGCGTATGGGGTAGTGTGTGTATATGTGTTTGATATTATGGCTGTGCATGCGTGTGTGTGTGTGCCATTGTATATTGTTAAATTCCCAATGTCCTTTTATTGTTTATTATACACAGACTTTGCCTGTCTGATAGGACTTAATGTTAATTCATTTTATATTATTCATATACATAAGCATTTATGTGTATGTATGTTTGTTTGTTGGGGTGCTAGTAACGGTCTTACTGCCCGGATCCATGGACATGCAACATGGATCAAGACCTTGTTATGGATACAAAACAGCACAGTGGTGCACAAAGACACTATTCCATTACCTTGTGTAAGGATATCGGTGACAGTTGCCAATAATCAGGCAAGGTTACGACAATATAGAATAAAATTTTAAAGAAATAAAAAAAAATTGACAAGAAAACAATTAAATACTTGATAAAATCAATGAAATTGTTCATTGAATTTTGCACTCAATCTCGGCAGAAAATCTTATGAATCATTTTCAGACGATTGAGTTTAGGTCAGTCATGAACAGAGTCTTTCGTTAGGATCCACCAAACTTTTCGAAATAAGAACAGAATAGTTTACCCTTTTTGGGGGTTTAAATTTCGATTCATTATTGGTTCCTTAATTTGCAAAGTAATTTATTTACAGAAATAACATCAACTGATTTACTCCTCTCCTCACACTCCTCTTAGCTGGATAACACTCGTCTTGGCTTGACAATCCTCTTCTGGAAACACTCGTCTTGGCTTGACAACACTCTTCTGGGAATACTAGTCTTGGCTTGATAACACTTCTGGGAATACTAGTATTGGCTTGACAACAGTTCTGGGGGCACTTATCTTGGCTTAAGAACACTCTTCTGGCGGCACCTTGCGGACTGGTCGATTTTAAGATGATCGGGAACTCAGTGTCTTGCATACGCGATTACTCGGATTCGCTGCGTAGATTGGTATCGAATATGTGGGATACTGGCTTGGTATCTGATTTAAACCTCCGGTGTCGAGGGTTCGGGATCGGTTATATTGAATGGATTGCAGGGGAACAGTCAGCCGAATCTTCTTTGTAAGAACAGTAAGCCGAAGCCTCCGTTTAGGAACAGTAATCCGGAGCCTCAATGTAGGAATAGTAAGCCTAAGCCTCTGTGTAGCAACAGTAAGCCGAAGCCTCTGTGTAAGAACGGTAAGTCGAAGCCTCTGTATAGGAACAATAAACCGAAGTCTCTCTGTAGGAACAGTAAGCCGGAGCCTCTGTGTAAGAACAGTAAACCGAAGCCTCCGTATAAGAACAGTATGCCGAAGCCTCTGTGTAGGAATATTAAACCGAAGCCTAAGTGTAGGAACAGTAAGCCGAAGCCTATGTGTAAGATCAGAAGACTCTGTGTAAGAACAGTACGCCGAAACCTCTGTGCAAGAACAGTAAGCTGAAGTCTCTGTGTAGGAAATAGTAACCCGAGGCCTCTGGGTAGGAGCAGTAAGCCGAATGCTCCATGTAGGAACAGTAAGCCGAAACCTTTGTGTAGGAACAGAAAGCCCAAGCGTCTGTGTAAGAACAGTAATCCGGAGCCTCCGTGTAGGAATAGTAAACCGAAGCCTATGTGTAGGAACAGTAAGCCGAAGCCTCTGTGTAAGAACAGTAAGCCGAAGCCTCTGTGTAAGAACAGAACGCAGAAGTCTCTGTGTAGGAACAGTAACCCTAAGCCACACCAAGTTCTTTTTGGTACATTTTGTCGTTGTTTTGTCGTTACTTTTTATGTACCTTTTGTTACACTATGTGTTTTTGGTAAATTTTTGTTACATTTTATGTACTGTTTTTGGTACACTAATGTAGTTTTTTATACACTTTATATAATTGGTTCTACACGTTTATGTGCGCCTTGTGTACTTCTTAGCACACATTTTGTACTCTTCGGTAGACTTACTGTACTTTCCGTTATATCCTATTTGGTACAGTGTATGTAATTTATCGTACTCTGTATGAACACGTTGGTACGTTTTATGTACTTTTGTGGTAAGCCTTGGACTTGTTGGTACATTTTATGAACTTTGTTGGTACACTTTATACATTGTTGGATCCTTTTATGTACTTTGTTGGTACATTTTATGTACCATGTTTGGAGCACACTATGTACTTTGTGGTACATTTTTTTGTTCTTTTGTTGGTACTTTTTATGTACATTTTTGGTACACTATGTTCTTTTTGGTAAATTTTTGCTATATTTTATCTACTTTTTTGGTACACTATATACTATACACTTTGTGGTACACTGTATATCAATGGTGTACTTTGAATTACGCTTTGTGTACTTCTTATCACACATTTTGTTCTCATCGATAGACCAAATTTACTTTGTAATATGTGGTACACTGTATGTAACTTATCGTACACCTTATGACAATTTTGATACTTTCTATTTATTTTGTTGATACACTATGTGCATTGTTGGTTCCATTTATGTACTTTGTTGGTACATTTTATGTACTATGTTTGTTCTTTTTATGTACTTTTGTATCACATTTTGTACTTTTTGATACATTTTGTTATTCATTGATTGGTACTTTTTATGTACCCTTTTGGTACACTGTTGTTTTTGCTAAATTTTGCTATATTTTATGTACATTTTTTGGTACACCATGCAGTACACTGTAGATCATTGGTGGTAGACTTTTAAGTACGCGTTGTGTACTTCTTATCACACATTTTGTACTCATCAGTAGACCTAATTTACTTTTTGTTACATTCTTTGTGGTACACTGTATATAATTTATCGTACACTTTGTGAATATTTTGGAACTTTTTGTGTAAGGTTTTGGTACACTATGTACTTTTGGAACACTTTTGCACATTGTTGGCTCTTTTTATGTAATTTTTTTTTTTGTTCTTTGTATATTCTTTTGTGGCACACTGAGTACTTTTTGGTACATTTTGTTGTTATTTTATTGGTACTTTTAATGCTCCTTTTTGGTGCACTGTGTACTTTTTTTTTGGTAAATATTTGCTATCGTTTATGTACTATTTTTGGTGTTTGAAGATGAACCAGCGCGAAGGCTTTTCGAAACCGAACTCGAAGGAAGACGAAAAATAGGAAGACCAAGACTCCGCTGGAGGGATCAGGTTGACGAATCCCTGCGTACACTTGGTATTGCCAACTGGAGAGATAAAGCAAAAGATCGAACTGGTTGGCGAAATATGTTATCTTCGTTTTGTAAGGTCCCTGACCCCCCGGGGTTGTCCGAGACCGGATAAGTAAGTAAGTATGTAGTGTTTGGTACACTTTATATAATTGGTGGTACACTTTTAAGTACGCTTTGTGTACTACGTAGCGCAAATTATGTACTCATCGGTAGACCTAATGTACATTCTGTTATATTTTATTTGGTACACTTATGTACTTTGTAAACATTTTAGTACTCTTTACGTACTTTTTTGGTACAGCATGTACTATTTGGTATATTTTATTTTCTTTGCCGGTTGTTTTTATGTACTATTGTGTCACACTTTGTACTTTTTTTGTATATTTTGTTTTTTTTTTTGGTACGATTTATTGGTCTCATTGGTCCACTATGTACTTTTTGGTAAATTTTGCCTACATTTTATGTACTTTTTTTGGTACAATTTGTATTGTTTGGTACACTTTATATCATAGGTGGTACACTTTAAAGGACTACGTAGCACACATAATATACTCATCCGTAGACCTAATGGAGATTTTGTTACATTCTATTTGGTACACTGTATGTACTTATATATAATTTATCGTACATTTTATGTAATTTTTTGCTAACAGTGCCTTTTCTCGTAGTTTGGTACAATTTATGTAATATTTTGAAGCCATTTATGTACCTTTTCTCACAATTTATGTACCTTCGTGACGATGCTAAGTACTTTTTGTTAATGGTATGTACTTTTTAGTACAAATTATATTAACCGATCCATATTAATTTATTGGATTCAGGCTTTCCTTTCTCTCGAACTATATATGTAAGTAAAATAACGCTTGTCTCGCTTGCGGTACGCGAGATGCTCTCGTGTCCCTCGCTTAACTCCATTGAGGCGAAAAGGAGCGTGCGGAAATGTATAGAAATAAACGCACGCAGATCGCTCGCGATCGATCGCTTGCTCAAAATCATGCTATACCTCTAATAATAGAGATATAAATTTTTAGAACAAGTTTTGCGAATGCTTCCTCATGGTTCCTGAGAAACAGTATAGCTATTTCAGATCTAGCCACAGATCTTCATCAGCGTTTGTTTGGAATTATAATACTGAAAAATTCATCGAACTAAATGCAAACGAAAACCCATTTTAATTGAGAATTTCCCACTATGCAAGTATCCGCAAAATTCGCCAAGGAAATTAAAAATGTTGAATAAATAAAAATCATCCCTGATTTTCGATTTATTTTTAAATTTCATTGACTTTTTCTGCAACCGTACGTTTACGTAGCCAGGTAAAAGGTGATTAAATTTAAAAGCAACGGCCCTAAAATCACGAGTTGTATTAGCATTAATTTGTCGAACCTCTTCAATAGTGCGAGCGTTTAAAATCTACACTTTGATAATACTGCCGAGTGCTTGCGTATCGGAGTATCGGAGTAGCCACGACTTTCGTTTCCCCGCTTAAAACACCGGCACCAGCAACATAATGCAGCAAACATGTATATGTTTGCAAGAATGGATTTCAGGAATTAAAGTTATGTTGGTTTTTCGTTTCTTTGTTCTCTTTGTTCAGTTTTCAGCAAACAAAGTCTAATTTGGGTCACAAAATTATATATTATTACCCACTAATCATTGTGTATCGAAAAGATAATATTGAGTAGCAAAAACAATGTGTTTGCACACAAGTATACAATATTTGCGATAAGCTACAAACACGTTATATTTGCATACAAACAATAAATAAATAAATATTTTTCAGATGTGCAGAAATATTCAGCTTGAATCTCGCGAGATGTATTTGGAGCAGTGGGGAGGATTTTCTAAGCAGGACCGCGGGGGTTTGAGATACCTGGCCAGTAAACTTTTGTAGTTACGATCAGTATCTTTTGCACATTACAAATTAACCCACCATACTGCCGGTACTTTTTGTTCATGCCATATGCTGTAAGGCATCAATGGGATTTTTGGCATTCTGAAACATAATGTTAAATTTAAAACACTAAGATCTTATGTCACGTCACACCGTGCCAAAAACGAATGTGTTGAACTGCAACCTTAAGAATGATAGGAAGATGCCGTAGGCTGTATGGCACATTTTTGGTTTGACCGTCAATTATTCAAAGCTACATCAAACTTAAATGTAATAAGACTTTGATCCTTTGACTTCAGTAAGCACATTTAACAGTGTGCTACAATACAGACTTTCGTTTCCTGTGATAAGTAGACTCATTTCCTGTTTTATATTCTCTTTATATTTTACTAAAACTGTTTTTCTAGAAAACTCATTTTAAAACCACTGTATAATGAGAATACAATTGAATATGTGCAAGGATTTGTATGCATGTGTGCTGTTCCATATTATATGATATGCATTTGATAACGTTCTCTTTCACATACACACACACACACCTAAAGCTATATTGTTTACGATTGTATGTATGTGTGTATATATCTATATGTGAGTTGCACATTTAACATGAAAAGGAAATTGCATTTTAATGCAACAATTCATGTTTTATTATGGGTTACACTTTATGCTTCGCATGATTTTATATTTTTAAAATCCCCTCAAAACTCCCAAACACACATCTACATACATGCACACACATATCCAAACATATCTTTGCTTTAACGAGTGCACTTACAAGCATACAAACATGCTTACATTCATATGTGTACATTTTAAATGTTTAAACAATCATGTGTATACGTTTGTGTGAGTGTATTAAAGTTTATTTTTCTTATGAATGATGCAGCATAAAATATACAAAATTAACTCGATAAATAGTAGTTCGAGTTAGTCCAAGTGTTTGCCTTTATAAATAAGATACTTATTCAAAAATTCCAAAATGGATTTGTTGGGATTATTAAAACTGCCACAACTACTTATTAAATGACATCCTTGTAATGTATTTAAATATGAATTTAAAATGTGGTCGACTTGACTCAACTTGACATGTCTTGAGTTAACTAGAGTTCAGCAAGGGGAATGGGAAGTTTGTAAAGTTAAAATCAGTGGTGGGGAGTCGGAGTGGGAGTTGAAGCTTAGGAGTCGAACTTCAACAAATTTGTTTGGAGTTGGAATCGATTGTTTTTAGCCCGGCTCCGTCTCCATGTTAATAAAATTACTAAAATTTTTAGAAATATGTCAATGAAAGCAGTTAAAGGAAGACACACGCTGAAAAACTGATTTTTTTTTGTTGTTTGGATGCAAATATAACGTGTTTGTAGCTTGTCGCAAATTACCATATACTTGTGCCCAAACACATTGTGTTTGCCAATCAATATTACATGTTGTAGACACTATGATTAATGGGTAATAATACATGTTTTTGGACCCATGTGAGTCTCTGTTTTCTGACAACTGTTGAAAACAACAAATTGCCAGACACCAAAGAAACACACACGCCACAGATCTTCAAGTCATGAAACGAATGATTGCACGTAAGTATAGATATGTTCCAAATATGTAAATGGTTCCTGCAAAATTATACAGGTGGCATTTTTTCAACATAAAATAAAAATTAAAAATTTATTCATTAATTTAGCAGAACTGTGAGTTGGCAAATCTGGTTAATGTTAGCATTCGCCAACTCATGAGGTTTTTAAAGCAATCAAACTGGTTCAACGGGAGGAACGGGAAAAGGCTCATATTTCGCCTCGTGAACAACAAAGTCTTAGTGAGTCTGATATGCAACTTGACACCCTATCACCACCTAACCAAAGTTTTATTTAGGGGTACGCTAGCTTTTGAGAGATAAAGTCATCTCTCCAGAATAAACCATCCAGGTATGCTAGGATTTATAGCGCGGAATTCGACCAAGCCGACCAAGCAGCATTGTTCCTATTTTAGGTAACTGCGAGAATCGATGTCGAGGCATATGATATGGATCTCGATATCGACGTAGTTACACGAATCATATTAAAACCATTACGTTTGCTACACGCTGAAAAACAACGGCCCCCAAGATATTGCGGGAACTATATATATGTTCGCAAATATTATTGTCTTGAAATTAAGATCTGCTGTTTTTTTCCATGCCCAACTCCAACTCCAAGTCCAAGTCCAAGTCCAAGTCCAAGTCCAAGTCCAAGTCCAAGTCCAAGTCCAAGTCCAAGTCCAAGTCCAAGTCCAAGTCCAAGTCCAAGTCCAAGTCCAAGTCCAAGTCCAAGTCCAAGTCCAAGTCCAAGTCCAAGTCCAAGTCCAAGTCCAAGTCCAAGTCCAAGTCCAAGTCCAAGTCCAAGTCCAAGTCCAAGTCCAAGTCCAAGTCCAAGTCCAAGTCCAAGTCCAAGTCCAAGTCCAAGTCCAAGTCCAAGTCCAAGTCCAAGTCCAAGTCCAAGTCCAAGTCCAAGTCCAAGTCCAAGTCCAAGTCCAAGTCCAAGTCCAAGTCCAAGTCCAAGTCCAAGTCCAAGTCCAAGTCCAAGTCCAAGTCCAAGTCCAAGTCCAAGTCCAAGTCCAAGTCCAAGTCCAAGTCCAAGTCCAAGTCCAAGTCCAAGTCCAAGTCCAAGTCCAAGTCCAAGTCCAAGTCCAAGTCCAAGTCCAAGTCCAAGTCCAAGTCCAAGTCCAAGTCCAAGTCCAAGTCCAAGTCCAAGTCCAAGTCCAAGTCCAAGTCCAAGTCCAAGTCCAAGTCCAAGTCCAAGTCCAAGTCCAAGTCCAAGTCCAAGTCCAAGTCCAAGTCCAAGTCCAAGTCCAAGTCCAAGTCCAAGTCCAAGTCCAAGTCCAAGTCCAAGTCCAAGTCCAAGTCCAAGTCCAAGTCCAAGTCCAAGTCCAAGTCCAAGTCCAAGTCCAAGTCCAAGTCCAAGTCCAAGTCCAAGTCCAAGTCCAAGTCCAAGTCCAAGTCCAAGTCCAAGTCCAAGTCCAAGTCCAAGTCCAAGTCCAAGTCCAAGTCCAAGTCCAAGTCCAAGTCCAAGTCCAAGTCCAAGTCCAAGTCCAAGTCCAAGTCCAAGTCCAAGTCCAAGTCCAAGTCCAAGTCCAAGTCCAAGTCCAAGTCCAAGTCCAAGTCCAAGTCCAAGTCCAAGTCCAAGTCCAAGTCCAAGTCCAAGTCCAAGTCCAAGTCCAAGTCCAAGTCCAAGTCCAAGTCCAAGTCCAAGTCCAAGTCCAAGTCCAAGTCCAAGTCCAAGTCCAAGTCCAAGTCCAAGTCCAAGTCCAAGTCCAAGTCCAAGTCCAAGTCCAAGTCCAAGTCCAAGTCCAAGTCCAAGTCCAAGTCCAAGTCCAAGTCCAAGTCCAAGTCCAAGTCCAAGTCCAAGTCCAAGTCCAAGTCCAAGTCCAAGTCCAAGTCCAAGTCCAAGTCCAAGTCCAAGTCCAAGTCCAAGTCCAAGTCCAAGTCCAAGTCCAAGTCCAAGTCCAAGTCCAAGTCCAAGTCCAAGTCCAAGTCCAAGTCCAAGTCCAAGTCCAAGTCCAAGTCCAAGTCCAAGTCCAAGTCCAAGTCCAAGTTCAAGTCCAAGTCCAAGTCCAAGTCCAAGTCCAAGTCCAAGTCCAAGTCCAAGTCCAAGTCCAAGTCCAAGTCCAAGTCCAAGTCCAAGTCCAAGTCCAAGTCCAAGTCCAAGTCCAAGTCCAAGTCCAAGTCCAAGTCCAAGTCCAAGTCCAAGTCCAAGTCCAAGTCCAAGTCCAAGTCCAAGTCCAAGTCCAAGTCCAAGTCCAAGTCCAAGTCCAAGTCCAAGTCCAAGTCCAAGTCCAAGTCCAAGTCCAAGTCCAAGTCCAAGTCCAAGTCCAAGTCCAAGTCCAAGTCCAAGTCCAAGTCCAAGTCCAAGTCCAAGTCCAAGTCCAAGTCCAAGTCCAAGTCCAAGTCCAAGTCCAAGTCCAAGTCCAAGTCCAAGTCCAAGTCCAAGTCCAAGTCCAAGTCCAAGTCCAAGTCCAAGTCCAAGTCCAAGTCCAAGTCCAAGTCCAAGTCCAAGTCCAAGTCCAAGTCCAAGTCCAAGTCCAAGTCCAAGTCCAAGTCCCAGTCCAAGTCCAAGTCCAAGTCCAAGTCCAAGTCCAAGTCCAAGTCCAAGTCCAAGTCCAAGTCCAAGTCCAAGTCCAAGTCCCAGTCCAAGTCCAAGTCCAAGTCCAAGTCCAAGTCTAAGTCTAAGTCCAAGTCCAAGTCCAAGTCCAAGTCCAAGTCCAAGTCCAAGTCCAAGTCCAAGTTCAAGTCCAAGTCCAAGTCCAAGTCTGAGTGAAAGTGCAAGTGCAAGTGCAAGTGCAAGTGCAAGTGCAAGTGCAAGTGCAAGTGCCAGTGCAAGTGCAAGTACAAGTGTAAGTGCAAGTGCAAGTGCAAGTGCTAGTGCAAGCGCAAGTGTAAGTGCAAGAGCAAATCCAAGTCCAAGTGCAACTCCAAGACAAGTCCTAGTCCAAGTCCAAGTCCAAGTCCAAGACCAACACCAAGACCAAGATCAAGACCAAGACCAAGACCAAGACCAAGACCAAGACCAAGACCAAGTCGAAGTCTAAATTCAAGTCCAAGGACTGGAACGCTTTTCGAGAGAACAACGCGTTATAACTATGAAAACATAATATACAAGGTTGGGAAGTTATGCTGAGACCGCTCGCAAACTTCGAAGAAATTGCAGTCGAGAAAGTGTACCCAATGTGTCAACCATTCGAAGACTGGTCAAAAAAATTTAAGAAACTGGGTCGGTTATGGACTAGTAAGACTCCTGTGCATCAACGTACTGAGTCGGTCTCTTGGAAAAGTTGCTGCTGTAAACGAGAGTGTTGCCGAAAACCCGAAAGCATCAATTCGGCATCGTTCTCAACACACTGAAGTACACTCAGAGAACTAATTGTTAGAAAAGGGGTTGTAGCAACCGCAATTCGGTGGCGGCAAAAACCGAATTGAGGTTGTGACGACCGAATTTAGTCCCCACAACTGAAATTCGGTTGAAGCAACCTCATTTCATAACCCTTTCCGGACCATGGTGACACCGGTGTCACAAGATGAATTTTTCCGATTATTTAAAAGCTATGCAACAAATCTTTTTAAAGTTGGGCTTATTTGAAAGATATTCTACTTTTCTTTTATTTGCATTAAAAGACAATTCCAATTATTGCATTGAAGGCGCTATTTTAACCATTGAAGTGAAAAAATTTCTATTTTTTTTTGCCAATTTTCAATCGCTCTGTATTTCTACAATTTTACATGTTGACCTAAAATTTTTTGGTATGTTGCAGCTAAATATATTATCTAAAACATTGTTTCTCAAATTTTTGAAATTTTGCCTAGTTTTCTTGTAAATTGCAATTTAATATAGTGACACCGGTGTCACCATGGTCCACAAGGGTAACTTTTTTTCAACACTGCCACCTTATTTTTTTTTACATTTGCTATATGAAAAACACGTGTTCAATAATTGTAATGAAAACAAAAGAAAAGGAGAATAGAAGCAAAAGAAATAAAGCTAAACCCATACATTTTGTTGTAGTATACGGTAAAAGGTTTCTTCTTTTCTCGTTTTCGTCTTTGTCGCGATATTTTCATTTCATTGCAGTTCAATATCGTGCTTTGTGTGAAGAGTTTCGCGTTTGACTTAAAAAATAAAAAAACATAGTGAAGCAGAAATGAACCGCCAACGCAATTTTTTGATAAACGAGAATGAAATTACTCAAATTTTAATGGCATCAGACAGTGAAGACGACGATGAAAACTTATATGTGGATGACGAAGATATTGCATTTTTAGAGCAAGACGAGGTTTTAGATTCCGAAGTGGAAATTATAATTGAAGATGTTGTTGGTGAGCGACAGCCTCCGCTATCGGCTTCAAAGCCAACACCAAAAAAAGAGAAAAGTATGCCTCTCAAATGGAAAAAAATACCTCCATATGTCTTACCGGAATATCTTGAAAATTAAACTAATTTTGTTTACGGAAAAGTGTTGAAGCCTAATTGTAGCCCTGACGACGAGTGCCCGAGTGTTTACAGCGTGTTTTGCTCCGTTGCAGATTTTAAGAACATGCTTCATTTTATAACTGTGGAAACTAATCTCTATTCGGTCCAAAATGGGAGACAATTTGTTACAACGGAAAAAGAAATTGAAGCATTCATTGGTTTAACGATTGCTATGAGTATTCATAGACTACCATCTTACAGACAATACTGGTCCACCGATCCACTGTTATCGGTGCCTTTTATTGCAAATGTGATGACTCGGAAGCGATATGATGAAATAAAATAAAATCTACATTTTGCAAATAACGAAAATCGACCACATCGTACAGATAGTAACTTTGACCGAGCATTCAAAGTGCGACCAATAATAAATCATTTTAATAAGGCATTCGATAAGGCATTGACTGCCACAAAATCACAATCTATTGATGAACATATGATTAAATTTAAAGGAAGAAACGTAATGAAACAATATATGAAAGCCAAGCCAATAAAGTGGGGCTTCAAAATGTGGTGTCGATGCGATTCCGAATCTGGTTACCTCTTTGAGTGTAATATTTACACCGGGAGAAAAACCAATGCGGAGATTGGACTTGGTGAATCTGTTGTGCTTGAATTGGCAAAAAAAGTTTGTAACCTCGGCGTTGAGGTGTACTTCGATAATTTTTTTTGCAGCATAAATTTACTAATGAAACTCAAGGATATGAATATTCGCGGTTGTGGAACGATACGAACTAACAGAAAGAACCTTCCTAAATTTGAAAGCGATAAAACAATGAAACGCGGAGATATGCAAAGCTTCTTCATCAATGGCGTCTCTGTGGTAAAATGGATGGATAACAGAGCAGTGTTTCTCGCATCAAACTTCATCGATCCTTTCCAGAAAACTGTAGTTAAACGCCGTGTTCAGGGCTCAGCTGAAAAAATCAGCATACCTTCCCCACTTATGGTTTCAAGTTATAATAAAGAAATGGGTGGCGTGGACCTAATGGACCAAAGAAAGGTAATGTATAAAATGCAAAGTTTTCACCATGTCATTGTTATTAGTTTCTTATAATTTGCAGGTGTATTACGAACACGATCGTAAATCACTGAGGTTCTACCTACGAATATTTTTTGACCTTACTGACTTGGCTGTTACAAATTCCTCTATTATATACAACAAGTTAGCAGTTGAACGAGGCCAATCTCCTACAACACTATTCGAGTTTCGAAAGCAACTGTGTACACATTTAGTAAACGAGTTCACCTCTCGCCAAAGGCCAACATATGAGCGTCAAAAGCAAGGAAGTCGTAAAAGAAAACTTCTCGTAGAAGCAGTAGCTCCAGAACATCAAATCAGTCGTCATGAAAAAAGACAACGCTGTCACAATTGCGCACAAAAGAAGAAGGATGCGAAAACAAATATCAAATGCGAAACATGCAACTTATATTTTTGCTTTGTAAAAGATAGAGATTGTTTCAATGAATACCACACTAAATAAGGAACTTTTTTTTTTTTTTTGTATTAAATATAAGATATTTGAAGTATCTATACATTATTTTTTTTTAGTATATACGAAAGTAAGAAATGTGCAACTTCTTTTATGTAAGCATACATTATGGAATGTTCATACTTGTAAAAACATTCGTATAAAAATATAATTAAATTACTAAAAAATGCATTGAAAATTTAATAACTTATAACTCTTAAAAATGTGTTGTTTTACTTTTAAAAACTATTGGTTTTTTAATTTAAAAAAATATTACAAAATAAAAATTATTTTATAAAAAGTTACCCTTGAGGACCATGGTGACACCAGTGTCACATAAAAATTCCAGCACTTGGAGGCAAAATTTTTTAATTTTGATCAAAAATTGTAACAAGAAATAGGGGTCAAGGATCACGAATATGTGCTTGGATTTGCAATAGCTCTTCTAATTTTTCTATGGTCCTGAAAGGGATAATGCATTCGGTTGTGAAAGCTGAAAATTCAATTATATTCGTTCTTTCAACTAAATTCTCTAAAATTTCGGTTGGAAGAACCGAATTTGGAATTAATTCGGATGCGCAACAACCGAAATTGATACCAATTACGGTTGGAGTAATAGAATGTGACACCATGACACCATTTCAGTAGCAACAACCGAATTTGTCATCAATTGTTTTGCAGAAAATGCTCAATCAAATATCCACGGTTTTGCAGATTTTCAAGGTCGGTCGTTTGAGACGCACGTCAGATTTGGTGCGGTGGCCCATGATGTCCGGGACTTCAAAAAAAGGTCGGTACTGGCATGAATAAACAATGCATAACCCTAAAGATTTCCCTATATAAATATATGATAAATATATTTCCATTTGTAATTTTTTTGTAAAAATTTAGGTAAATAAATCATCAGCTAATAATTAAAACTAATTTCAAAAATATTTTGTGACGCTATCGAAATTCGGTTGTAACAACCTCTAATTCGACTGTGACAACCTCTAATGCGGTTGTGTTAACCTCCAATGAGGCTGTGTCAACCTCCAATGAGGTTGTGTCAACCTCCAATGAGGTTGTGTCAACCTACAATGAGATTGTGTCAACCTACAATGAGGTTGTGCCAAACTCCAATGAGGTTGTGACAACCTCTAATTTCGGTTACGGCAAATTCGGTTATCTCAACCGATTTTTTCTGTGAGTGTACGTTGGCTTTCGAAGGGAAATATGCTAAGCAGATTATATGATCTGAATGAAGAAATCTATGCCCGACGACTGGAGTCTCAGTGTATTATGTCCTGTATTCAAAAAAGGTGATCCGTGTGTCTGTTCCAACTATCGCGGTATCAGTCTTTTATCCATCGCGTATAAGGTCTTGTCGAGCGTATTATGTGAAAAACTAAAGCCAATTATTGAAAACCTGATTGGACCTTATCAGTGTGGTTTTAGACCAGGCAAGTCCACAACTTCTGTAAAGACAAGGACGGAAATCTCGTCGCAGATGTGCAGAGCATGTTGGGAATATGGAGAGAGCATTTCTCCGCGCTACTAGTACCACAGATATCCGATGACGATGGGACAATCGATCACAATATGGACGACGACGTCGATTGCCCCCCTCCTGACCATGACGAGGTCAGAACAGCTATTGCCCGGCTTAAGAACAACAAAGCCGCAGGAGCCGATGGATTACCGGCGGAGCTGTTTAAGGCTGGCGGCGATGAGCTGATCAGGTGCATGCATCAGCTCATTAGCAAAATTTGGTTAGATGAATGCATGCCCGGCGATTGGAGTCTCAGTGTACTATGTCCCATATTTAAAAAAGGTGACCCGAGTATCTGTGCCAACTACCGTATAATGTGCGAAAAACTAAAACCAATTATCGCTGACCTGACCGGCAAAGGTACAAAATTACAAAAATATCAACATTTTTCTCTTTTTTACTCCTAACACGCTTTTTTGGTGGTTCTTCTGTATTTTACTGCTTTTCACCTTTGTCTGATTTTTTTAGGAAGTTCTTCCAGTTTTTTTTGTTATTTTCATCTCCGATTTATTCACCATTGTAGCACGTTTCTTTATAGATTGTTTATCTCCGTCTTTGTTTCTGGTTTTCACATCAGCTTGAGCTTTTTCAACTGCAGCTGTCTTCTTAGGGAGTTTTGCCACATTTGCTGCCTTCTTCTTCATCGGTTTTTGTGGCTTCGGAGCCACATCATCGCACTTTTTCTTATCGAAAACAATCTCTCTTCTATTTTTGTATAAATACCATTGTCTTTCTAAGTTTAATCCATCCGGAGTAATAACGTTAGGATAGGATAAATCATCGGTGCAGATACGCAGCTCAAATTTTATTGTATCCTGGCTATCTGCGAATAATTTCGCTTCCACGCCATCCTTACTAATGGTGAAGTGGTGAAAGGTCGTAATTCCAGCTAATGGCTTGAAAAACTTCTTGAAATATTCAACCCAATCATACCATGTGACCATGGACTGGTTTATTACAGCCGGAAATATTTAATTTAACTGTTAGAAATATTTTTCATAGAGGCAACACTGCATAGTGAACATCGTACAAAGTACCAGAGAGTCGAAATACATCGCCCGATGATCAGGTTGAAGGAAGAGTTGCATAACCATGCGCAAAACACGGAAAAACGAAGCGCTTTTTTTAAACGCGTTTTTCTCAATAACTTCTTTTCGGCGCAGAGGTCCATTTTCGTGGAGCAAGTCACATATGCTATGCTATTATGCTCCTAATACAATTCTCATCGACTTACCTATGCGTAAAGAGTTTTTCATCGCTTTGAAATATAAAATCCAAATATCGGCCTTGTTTAAATGTCGATAATGATCTTAGATGTGCGTTATCTGAAATATCACGTAACGTTAAAAAACTTGTCAGTCAACAAAAAAATTGACAAATTTCCCATTAATTAACTAATTAATTGGTACCTGATTAGTCAACAAAAAAATTGACAAATTTCCCATTAATTAACTAATTAATTGGTACCTGATATAAAGGGTCCGCCAAATAACTTTATTTTTTGAAAATGCTATAAAAAAAAACTACTGAATATTTTCTCAAACTTCATTTTTTATTTGAAAGTACAATCCTTCCGGTTAATAATGGAAAATAATTTCATTCAAATGGCTGCTTCGGCTGGCCATGCAGTAGCCTACACGATCGGTCCAATTTTTAAGCACATTATCGATTGTGTGCAGCTGTATTTCACCAATGGCTTCACGAATATTGTCCTTTAAAGCGTCAATTGTCTCTGGCTTGTCGGCGTAACACTTATCTTTGAGGGCACCCCACAAATAATAGTCCAACGGTGTCAAATCGCAGCTCCGAGGTGGCCAAACGATATCAGCTCTGCGGCTGATAATGCGATCTTCAAAAACAGGGCGCAAAACATCGAGCATAGCTTCGGCTGTGTGGCACGTAGCGCCGTCCTGTTGAAACCAAATGTTGCCAATATCCTCCTCTTCAATTTTTGTGAACAAAAATTCGTTCAACATGGCCCGACTGTAACAGCCACTCCTTGCCCATTTTCGAAGAAAAATTGCCCAATTATGCCTCTGGACCAAAATCTGCACCAAACAGTGACTCGTTTTGGGTGCATCGGCTTTTCAATGTATGCGTGCGGGTTTCCTGTGCCCCAAATGCGACAATTTTGCCAAGATCAAAACGATCTTCATCTGAAAAGATAATTTTTTTGGCAAAATCGGCATCTTCTGTAAGTTGATCGCAGGCCCACTTAAATAAATAAATAAATAGTTTCCCATTACATCCCATAAAGGGACTGGGGAGAACTTCTCACAATCACTGAGCTGTGCGCTTTCCAGTTTTCACTCACTGATTGGGACCTACAGTTTTACACCGATTCCGAACGGTATTTTGAGAAGCTTTTTCATGGCTAGATACTCGATAGTGTCGCCGTCACTATGCGAGGTGACCGCCGCCGAAAGAAAATTTGAAGGTGGTCAGAGCCGGGTTCGAACCCAGGATCTCACGTACAAGAGCCGCGCACATTAACCATTGCACCACCGACCGCCCACTTAGCGAAGCGAAAACGCATTGGATGGTCAGTTGGCTTCAACTCCTGAAACAATTGGACCTTGTATGGCGTCATACCAAGGTCTCTATGCAAAATTCGTCTCAATGATGTCTCCGGAATATTCGATTGTTGAGAACGACGGTGAATTGATGTTGATGGCGCTTCACGCAAACTTTCTGCCACAGCAGCAATATTCTCGGGTGTACGCACTATTTTTGGCTTTTCACGCTTTGGTTTATCGATGACGATACCAGTTTCTCTCACTTTTTTCACTAGATAACGAACATACGGAGCTGACGCTGCTTCTCTTCTTCCAAAATCCGTACGCAATTTTCGCACACATTCTGCAACATTACCATGATTTTCAAAGTAATGTCGCAATATTTCCCAGTGTTGTTCAAGCGTATACACTACCATATTCATTCAGCGGAAGGATAAAACTAATTATCTGTCAAATCACACATAAGCTAAGTGTTACCATTCACAAAATAAGCAGTAGTTGAAAAAAAAAACGTTAGATGGCGGACCCGTTACTTACTAAGGAATCATTGCCTATTTTTATTACTAAAAGACTTATATTGTTAATTAATTAAATAAAATTTACTTTAATTTTAACACATGTGATCTCAACAATGAACTGAATTAATCCAATTCACATAATTTATTTAATTTCTAATTACACTGAATGTATCATCATAATAATAAAATTATATGTATATTTTTATACATCTGATTTTTTGCATTTTGGGAAGGAGGCACAACAAATTTTTCATGATTTTGGGGAGCCGTCAGGTCAAAAGGGTTGGGAAGCCCTGAACTAGTGTGTTTTATCACTCAAATTGAAAAATACTTTATGTCTAAAAGTACATGTTTTTTTGATGTGTTAACATATATAGCGGCGTATAGGGACTAAATCTATCAAAGTCAACACATGCAAACAACACACAGGCAGGTTTTCTGCTGCTGCTAAAACCAGATGTTATGCTGCTGCTAAAACCAGATTTTATGCTGCTGCTAAAACGAGATTAAACAAAAATGAGAGAGCAAGAGAGCAATGAAAGAGTGGTGTGGCAAACGAAATCGTGTCTATAGCGTATGTATTAACATAATAATGTATGTATGTTCATGTGTCTGTTGCTGTTGTTGAACGGAGATATAAAGCATAGCCACGCAAAATTTCAAGGCTTGCGCAGTCGACGTTATGGTGACACACTAATACGTCAGCTACTTCCTACAAAGTAAGTGATGTTGTGTGTTTGGCTGTTTCGTTGTTGTGGCTATGGCAAACATGTGGTTATGTGACACACGTATACGTCAGCTACTTCGGACAAAGTATGTGAGACGTTGTGTGTTTGGTTGTTTCGTTGTTGTTGCTATGGCCAAACAAAGCGAGTCATTTGATGTTCAGCATTGCCCGGTGTATACAAAAACAAATAGAAACGGAGTTAAGTTCGGCCGGGCCGAAGCTTATATACCCTCCACCATGGCAATTTACACTCAAACTCTCCACTCTTTGCATTCCATTAACAGTTTTTGATGTGTTAACATCTATAGGCGCGGGTACGGCCTAAATTCACAAAGTGAATACATCCAAACACAATTTGTCCGACTGCGCTCACACAGATTGTCCGACAGCGATCACACATTGTTTGCCGTTAAACTCCTCCGAAACGGCTGGACCGATTTGTATGAAATTTTGTGTGCATATCGAGTAGGTCTCAGAATCGGCCAAAATCTATTTTTCATACCCCTAAATGAGAAGGGTGACCCACCCCTATATCGAACACAGATTTGTCCGACTGCGAAACACAGATTATAAAACTGCGAAAAAACACACACACACTGATGTAGCGGCAGCGAATGTATTGTGTGGGTGCGAAGCACTCTCAGAGCAGAGAGAATAATGACGTGGTTATACGTATATAAAAATGAGATAGAAAGAGAGCAACGAAAATTGTGTGAACTTGTGTAGCGTATGTACGAACATAACAATGTATGTATATACATGTGTCCTGTCTTTAAATATTTTTAAGTGTTATTAAGTATTAATATTATTTAAATGAAACATCATCATATGATTGAACGCCTTTTTAAATTCTTTATAATATTAACTTCACCTGTCTGCATACCTGAATGCCGAAAAAATTTTGGATTGATTTTGAACCCTTTGCCCGTGATCCAATCGAGCTGAAACTTCGCAGGCAAACTAATGGCGACGACAAAAATCAACTATCAAAATATGGGCGGGATGGGAAAAATTGGTGTGGTACCTCCCACACAAATCACGAATTAAAAATCCATTATTTCTGCTCCTGTTAACGGTATTTGAACAAAATTGGGTATGTTGGTTAGGTTTACATATTCTAAGATCTGCTGCAAATATGGGCGAGATTGGACAAAGGGGCGTGGTCATACATAAAGAATTTATAGTCAAAAACTAGGTTTTTTACGGGATGGTTTTTTTATTATTGTCAAAGGTAAGTCAAATAAAATGTGGGTGCAGAGGACTTTCACAGCAAAGACGTATATAAATATGAAATAACAAGAGAGCAACGAGAATTTTGTGAACTTGAATAGCGTATGTGCGAACATAACAATGTATGTATATATATATGTTCATGTGTCTGTTGCTTTGCATTCTCTTTGTTGTTTCTGGGAATAAAACAAAAAGTTTTAAGCAACAAAATAATGACACATGTGCTAGCTTGCACTGGTCTTAAAATAATTTTAAGTATTAATATTATTTAAATGTAACGTCATCACATGATTGAACGCTGTTTTCTTTTTTTCAATGTAACATTTACTAATGTGTTCACAGAAATCGAACAGGTACCGTGTAGCAAAAAGGTGTTAACACATCGCCCGGAAGTTCGAACAGTCATTGGATTTTTTTTAAATTAAAAAGTGCCTTCTTGCTGAGACACCCTTTATTTAATTTTAAAATTTTAATTGTTTTCGGTTTGAATTGAAACACAATGCCTTTCGCCAAATAATGGCAGTCTTCATGGTATGCCAATCAAATATCTGATTTCCCAAAAAAATCTTCCTCAATCTTCTTTGAAATCTTATCTGACAGCGATTATCAGAAAGCATTGCTCACGGGCAGTGAAGAGCACATACAATATTAAGTTTCATTTTCCCTCCCCGCCCTCCAGCACTTAACACCTTTCATCATATGTATGTATATAATCTATTCCCAAAACATATCCAATTAATGTCCTTTCAAAATTCCAATCAAAGATCACATGACAATTTGCACACACAGTGACATCGCAACGCACTTAGCCACAGACACAAAGCATTCATACATACAAACATATGCGATTAATACAAATACATACACTTAAACATAGACACAAACAAATACATACATAAATAATGATTTCAGGTCTACCTTATAACGTTGCGTATTTGGTTAGGAGTATTAAAGTCGCCTGCAATACGTCACGTAAAGTGACGAACAGAATACAGACACAATTCATGTTTGATGCCGCCAAAAGATGGAGAAGTGTAATTGCAAATTAAGTTCAATTGTATGAGTGTCGTAAAGAGAGGATGATACAGAGAGAGTGAATTTGTATGAGGCATCTAAAGGTGTGAATGACATTATTGTTCAAGTCTGTATTGTGTCTAAATTATCCTTGTGTGTGTGTGTGAATACAAAATCTATAGTTGGCTTCATTGTGTTATTGTTAACGGCTGAATGGTTTCCGTCTATCGCCAACAAGGTAGTGCGTTGTTATTCACGTTCACGGTGCAAAGCCAATGACGGCAACCGTCGTTTCGAAGGTAATAACTCACCCTCAAACGATGTTGCAAGTTTAGAAGTGATTTTATAATGGTTCAAACAACCACACCTACTCACACAACCGCACCTACTCACACAGCCAGTCGAAGGTACTCACACTTCATTGAATTGTCCATAGAGTAATGTCACATAGAGCTGTCATTCTTCTCATCTGAAATTTCCTGTCACACTATTCATGGTGCGGTTGGTGCGATAGAGCTATTTGAGGTAAATTGATTTACACCAGGTGGAGTTACAAAAATTGTTGATTTACATTTTTCATTTTTCATTTTCGTTTTGCTGAAAAACTGTGAAATTTAAACATATATATTTTTGTTTGTTACTATACGGGGTGATTCAGGAAGTTCCGGACAACTTTCTCCAGCGTATTCCTTGGCTCGTTTCATGAAGAAAAGTCCACTAAGACAAACATTTTTGCATTTCAGTAAAATGGTCATAACTTTGGAACGGTAAGACCTCTGGGCTTCGTTTAGGTCATTTTGGAAAGGTAAGAGGCGTGGCTATCTTACATAAGTTACCCGCCATCTGGCTGAGCAAATTGAGGTTATGTGAATTTTTTTTCCATTTTTTTCCGAAAGCTCTGTATTTCGGCGATTTGACTTTTTTCTACTTTTTATTTTATTGATTCTGAAAGGCCTCTTAAAGACCTTTCCAAAAACAAAAAAATCCGACCACTGGCTCAGAAGTTAGCAACTTTACCCTACTACCCTCCGACCACCAATCTGAAAATGTTAAACCCGCTGCCATTTCGCACCATTGCATTTTCGGACATGGTCCTAGTGGTCTTTCTTCATGAAATGAGCCAAGGAATACGCTGGAGAAATTTGTCCGGAAATTCCTGAATCACCCTGTATATTTGTGGTGTATTTACCCAAAAATGTTAACGTACAAAACGAAATGCCGTTGCTGTTTTCTTGTTGATTAGTTTGGGACATTGCCTCTATCTGCTTTTATTAAAGCAATACTCTCCAACATCCAACCGCCCATCTGCAACCACACCAAATCTCATCAATTTACTGAGAAAGCTGGCTACTCTAGACGTCATTACTCTATGGAATTGTCGCTTTTGTCGCATACATTGACATCATTGAGCTCATGGCGAAAGTTATTATTGAGCGGGTGGAAAAATTATAAAATTTTGAAAAGTTTTTTAATGATGTTCGTCTAACATTCATGATGAGACCAATTTAAAATTTCATGAATATAAATTGGATTTACAAAATAACATTAAATCATATCCACACATTCATATACATAGAGACACACTGAGGCACACAGTAACCCAGCAAACAAAATGTTTAGAAATCGATCCGAAATTCTGTCGAAAGTCGGCAAAAAGCTTGGATTGAAGAACCGATTTTTAGACGAAGTTGTATAAAAAATCACATGAGGCGTCAGGGGTTGGAACGAAGTTCATTACGCTATATAACGGGTTTTTCAATAAGAGCGCTACAAAAGTTTTTTTTAAATAAAACAAAACCGGTTTTAGATACCAATGAAATTCTTTATTCCTGTGAAAGTACGTTCGATGCCATTATGTATGGAACTGGATTTCTTTTGCATCGCCACAACGGGCACGCTTGCAGAAGTCCAGACGCTGAACCCAAGTTTCGACGGTTTTCAAGCATAAATCGGCCGATACTGCTGCAATTTCACGTTCGATATTCGTACGAAGTTCATCAATCGTCGCTGGCTTGTTGGCATAGACCATAGGCTTGACGTAGCCTCACAGGAAATAATATAACGGCGTCAAATCGCACGACCGAGGCGGCCAATCGACTAGGCCATTTCGTGAGATAACACGTTCACCAAACTTGGTTTCCAATAAATTGATTGTGGCATTCGCTGTGTGGCTTGTGGCGCCGTCCTGTTGGAACCACATGTCCTCCAAGTCAACTGGGGCCAAAAATATTCGGTTATTATTGAACGGTAGCGATTCGCAGTCACAGTAATGTGCCGGTCTTGATCATCACGGAAGAAGTACAACCCAATGACGCCGCCGGCCCATAAACCGCACCAAACCGTAATGCAATGATGACTCATAGATTAAGTGTGGATTGCTGTCTGAACAATAACGCATATTTTGCTTGTTGACGAAGCCATTCAGCATCGCTGAAGATGATTTTCCGATGAAAATCCGAATCATTTTCAAGTTGTTGCTCAGCCCAATTCACGAACATACGACGCTTATGGTGGTCAAGCGGCTTCAGTTCTTGCGTCAATTTGATCTTGTAAGGATGTAGGCCAAGATCTTTTCGCAAAATGCGCCAAAACGAGAGACACATTTGGGCTTTCTTGAACTGAAGCCTAAGCGGCAGCAATATTCTCGACACTACGGGCACTTCTTTGTCTCACTGGCACGGGAACATTTTATACTGTGCCTATGGATTCAAATTTTCCACTAGACGCTCAATTTTTGATCTGGTAAGACGATTATGACGACCTTAAATTGGACGTAGCGCTCTTAAAGTTGAGGCCACTGACTCCAAATTTGGCTCGTATATCTTTCCATGATGAAATGGCAAACCTTACTGAAGAGAAATGTCAAAAGAGCGGGAAAAAATATGGCGCCGGTTGCTGTCCCTATCGATTTACTTTTGTAGCGTCTCTGTTGAAAAACCCGTTATTATGTACTAGTTAGTTCCAACACGCCTAAGTCGCCCGTTGAAATCTGGTTTTATCAGCAGCATAAAATCGGACTTTGATAGATTTAGTCCCTATACGCCGCTATAGATGTTAACATATCAAAAAGTTGTACTGACTCTGAATGGCATGTCCGAACGACATGTCTGAGAAATTTCTGATGTTCTTGCCGGCATAAATAAATATTTAATAAAAAACCGCCTGGGGGGACAGGGAAGCTGTGCGCTTTCTAGTTTTACACTCACTGTTTGAGATTTACAGATTAACACCGCACACTGAGACAGATTTAAAAAATGACAGGACAAAATTAATAACGTCGTTGTTTTTGACTTTAGTCGTGTCAAACTCATTAGTCGGTAGGTTTTTGAGGGTGCCGAGCTCGTTTCTGGCATTGCTTTTTCCATTGGTTGGAGGGGGGTGGAGTTATAGTGGAGGGGGGGGGGGGGTTTAAATTTAAAAAAACGTTATAGGTATCGTTTCATATGTTTTTGGATGGCCGAACGGAGGGAAGGGCATGTGTAATTTTACCTTTTCTCATAAAATTTCGTTTCTTAACAAGGTTTAACGTTTTAAACTTTTCTACCAAATTTATTAGGAATTATAAAATAAATAAAAATTTTGAGAAGTTTGTTTCGTAACCATACAAGAGTTATTTGGGACCACAAAAAAAAACTTTGTTTAAACAAAATCTATATCACTACTTTCGAAATTTTCATCATCGTTGTCCTCGGAACTTTCCAAATTTTAGTTTGAAATTTCGAAATTTTAGTACGACATTTTGTGGTATTGCCACACCTAAATTCCGACAGAGTAATGTATTTAACTTTACACTGAAAAAAAATAATTTTTACACAAGTAAAGGGTCCGCTATCTAACGTTTTTTTTTCAACTAGTGCTTATTTCGTGAATGGTAACACTTAGCTCATGTCTGATTTGACAGATAATTAGGTTTATCCTTCCGCTGAACGAATATGGTTGTGTATACGCTTGAACAACGCTGGGAAATATTGCGACATTACTTTGAAAATCCTGTTAATGTTGCAGAATGTGTGCGAAAATTGCGTACGGATTTTGGAAGAAGAGAAGCACCGTCAGCTCCGTATATTCGTTATGTAGTGAAAAAAGTGAGAGAAACTAGCATCCTCATCGATAAACCAAAGCGTGAAAAGCCAAAAATAGTGCGAACACCCGAGAATATTGCTGCTGTGGCCGAAAGTTTGCGTGAAGCGCCATCAACATCAATTCACCGTCGATCTCAACAATCGAACATTCCGGAGACATCATTGAGACGAATTTTGCATAAAGATCTTGGTATGACGCCATACAAAGTCCAATTGTTTCAGGAGCTGAAACCAACTGACCATCCAATGCGTTTTCGCGGGTATGTAAACAAGCAAAATTGTCGCATTTGGGGCACAGAAAACCCGCACGCACGCATACATTGAAAAGCCGATGCACCCAAAACGAGTCACTGTTTGGTGCGGATTTTGGTCCAGAGGCATAATTGGGCCATTTTTCTTCGAAAATGAGCAAGGAGTGGCCGTTACAGTCAATGGCGATCGTTATCGGGCCATGTTGAACGAATTTTTGTTCACAAAAATTGAAGAGGAGGACATTTGGTTTCAACAGGACGGCGCTACGTGCCACACAGCCAAAGCTACACTCGATGTTTTGCGCCCTGTTTTTGAAGATCGCATTATCAGGCGCAGAGCTGATGTCGTTTGGCCACCTCGGAGGTGCGATTTAACACCGTTGGACTATTATTTGTGGGGTGCCCTCAAAGATAAGTGTTACGCCGACAAGCCAGAGACAATTGACGCTTTAAAGAACAATATTCGTGAAGCCATTGGTGAAATACAGCTGCACACAATCGATAATGTGCTTAAAAATTGGACCGATCGTGTAGGCTACTGCATGGCCAGCCGAAGCAGCCATTTGAATGAAATTATTTTCCATTATTAACCGGAAGGATTGTACTTTCAAATAAAAAAAGAAATTTGAGAAAATATTCAATAGTTTTTTTTTATAGCATTTTCAAAAAAAAAAAAGTTATTTAGCGGACCCGTTATTTTATATTTAAATATGAAATCAAAAACTGGACCAAAGTTTATAAAAAAAAATTTTCTTCAGCAAAATTTCTTCAGCAAACGAAATAAAATCACTAACTTCGGTTAGGGTCTGAAGTGTTCAGAAGTGAAAATCGCGCGCTGATCCCAGTTGATCATAATTTTTGTCGGTCCACAAAAGATTAAAAAATGTAATATTTTTAGTCAATTACTTTCATTGCAATTGAACTAGAAACCTTAAGTAAATTAAATTAAATAAATAATCAATATTCTACGAGCTTGAGGTCAAATTTGCTGTTGTTGTATTTATTTTCCTCGATATTTCACTACTCCTTTGTGTAGCATCATCAGGAGATATGAACAATATTTAACAATTAAAATAACAAAATAACAATTGTTATTATTATTTATTGAAAAAGAAAAGGTACAACAACAGAATAAAAATATTACATTAAATTAACTTAATATACAATTTCGTAGCTCTCATAACATGAAATAAATAAAAAAACATTTAAAACAACCAGAAACATAACCTTCATATAACACGCATCTACTAAAAATAACCCAAAATTAGCCTGCATGAAGAATGTATTGAAACAATACTCAACTTTGGGCCCCTTGGCTGATCAGCCACGTGCATGGAACCTTCAAAACAGTTAATTCACGACCTCAGCGGTTAATTGGCAACTGCTTAAGTCACTTATTTTATCTGGAATACTGCTTCGATTTTTTTAATTTTGTCCGGTCATTTTTTAAATCTGTCCCAGTGTGCACCGGTTACGAATGGGGTTTTGTAAAGCATTTTCATGGCTAATCACTTGATACTATCGCCGTCACCAAAAGAGGTGACCATCGTAGAAATGAATGGAAGGTGCTTACAACATATTAAATAGGGTGCACTGAAAGACGCGTTTTTCGGAATTTCGATTGTGGTGGGTCTCAAAAGGTTCGTATTGAAGAGCGGATTATTGTTTAGACATTTATGCTATCAGATATTCTAGCATCATTTAGTTTGCTGGGAATCTACAGTGATTTACACATACTTAGATTGTCTGTTAGGTATAACGCAGGATATACTACGTACATGTGTGTTGGACAGCTTTACTGATACCAGTTCCAACACAGTGTTGTGTAATATTTGTGCATACCTGTGACTTGGGAAAACCTTGACTTTGAAACTTAATTTATTAACAATTTACGTATGCAGCAAATAAATTGACTCAGACATACAGTCCATATTAAGTGAATAGGACCACAAAAGTGTTAGATTTGTTAATATTAATATGTTGGCAGGATATGCCAGTATATTTGATTGCAGCCGCAAATTATGGATCAGACGGTGACCAGTATGCAATATGTCTAACCTGGATTTTCTTCTTTTGGTTTCGATCTGCCGTTGGCCCTTATAATGGCACATCCCCCTTCTAAGGACAAAAGAAAGCACGATATCTTGATAAGCTTCAGTGACAGGGTCACCTAATACCTAAGCCTGAAACGTATCAGTGATCGCATAACCAATCAGGGTGCTCAGGATTTCTTGGATGATGATTCATGCCATTTAATTACATATCCTTATCTTTTATGGTTTATGTTTGATTTCATTATCAAAAGGCACCTGCATTCAGCGCCAAACATTCAACTCCAGCACCAACAACAGCACCAGATCCAACTCCAGCTCCAACTTCTTTTGAATAACGATCTGAATAGCAAACGTCATATTGCACATGTGGTTTTGTATTCAAATTTATATATTTTCCATGATTGGGGTCAGTCTATGTTTGCTTTTCACTGTACAATGAAAAAAAGGATTAAAAAAGGAGTAGTCATCCCGCCAGGATAGTTGCATAAGGAAACACATGTTGCAGCAAGGTGATAACCATTATGCATACCTGGTCTATGTCACTGAAATAAATATGGACAGGGTATATGGTTATTCCAATTCCACTCGTTGGCCAATGAAACCTTCAGCTGTATCACCAAATGATGTTGAAAGCTCGGTTAGTTTGGTGAAGACCATAGAACAGAATGAAAACACAATAGTAGAAACCTCTGAAATCATGATAAGGATTTAGAAATAAAGAAAAGTTTTTACTGCTTCACCACACCGAAACATATCACACTGACGTACAGTGCGACCGTTATAGAGACATCGCAACACGAGAGATACCATCACTGCCGCCAAGTCCTTCAGTGTATATATGTGTGTGTGTGTGTGTGTGGAAAAGTGTAGGTTGTCTAGATAGCACTGCGGTCTTAACATTCTTCCTACAGTTATGTCGAGTATCGTGTATTGCAGTTGAATTACTTGGCTTCGTTCAGAAGTTCAAAACTGACACCTGCAGTTTCATATTACTTAGATACACACATACACATAGGACGAAGTCCATGATGATGATGATGATGTCGATGACTAACCCAATGATGATGGCGGTAGCCAGCAAACTTTCAACCATGTAGTAATGTTGGTTTCCCTTAAAGCAGCTACGTCTAAAGTTTGAACGTGTCATAACATAGAGTATTAGTGATGAAGTTTGTGACCAACCAACACAGAAAGAAAAGAAATTAAAATCAAAACGTATGGCCGTAATGGAACATAAATTTCAAATGCAGTCAAAGATATGACAACGATGTTAGTCGTGGGTGGCCGTGTAGGATTGATGGAAAGATTAATTAAAATTTAAGGAAACCATTTGCTAGAAAGGACCCATCAAAATACTAGCAACTGTAGTGTCGCAAAGGCTATGAAATAAGAGAAATTAAAGAATTTAAGAATGTTTATGTAGTGTAACAGATGATAAGATAATCCTTTTTGATCCCATTTGAAGGCACGTCAAGGTCCATTCCGAGTAAAGTAATAGGTTCTTCCGATGCGCTGATTCCCCACAATGTGCCAGTGTTTTGGTTTCAGCTCAGTGTTACCATATAAACAGATATATCTGTTTTTCACAGTTCATGTTTTTCAAGCAGCAACTTCATCCACTTTTCTCACTGAATTTGGTGCACCCTTTTGTCGCTAACGTGGCTCTGTTGACCTAAATTGCTGAAATCTCCGCCAGCTAAACTGAGACAATAAGCATACCTGTATCTGAAAGCACAAATATAGGAATGGTTCTATTCAAAATAAACCCCCCTAACCGCTGAGAGTTATGCGATCGGTGGTCACCGGAGTTGTCGGTTGGCAGTCAGGGGTTACCGCACATTGCATTTTAATGGCGGCCTTTGCTGATACCAGGATGCCTCAGTAACGTCGCAGTCCTTATCATGATTTCGGAGACATGACGTGGTCAACCTTCCAACCCGCCGCACTCGTGGGACCAAAATGAATTAAATGCGACAAAAACACGAACGAATACAAATCGAAAATTTACCAGAACTACTACGGACACGGAAAACGGTACGAGAACTAAAACAAAAACTACGACGACTACGAATACACAAGGATCGAAACCTATGTCTGACAGGAGGCCTGGTGGTCCAACTTCTTCCTTGGCGGTTCCTACGCTGGTTCAAGAGCCTTCGCTGATGTCGCTAAGAACGCCTTGATACTGGTGGTCACCGACAGGGGAAATGAATACGGCAAGGACCCTAAGGCCAAAAGGAGTGCCGTCAAAGGCATACTGTCCTCCACTGTACCGTATGCAGGATTTTCTTTTGGGGATATTTAAGTTGACAAATAGCACAACATTCAAAAATCACCACTTAAGGCAACAAATTCGGGGGGCCGAGCCAGCGGACCGCCCCCTGCGTACGTGCCTGCTCCTCGATATACTCTAATATTCTTACGGAGTTGCCAGGTTCATCTGTTATAACGCAGGATGAACTTCAAAAATGGGCTCTCTGTCGAGAGCTATCGCTGCGCTCTGAGAAAAATAGGTGAAAATCTAGCCGCACTGGATATTGTCAAAAAAGATGCCATCCCGTCTAGGACAGGGCCCACGCATGGATTCCGGCAATACCATGCGATGGGGATTCGATCATAAATCGGCAACAAGACTGTAATCCTGGTCTTCTACCCAAAAACTGAAAGGTCGGTTGATTGGATGATGTATATGGGGACCGCAGGCATGCAGTTCTTTCTCGTTTCTAACTCTGACTCTGATTCACCTCGTCTAGACTAGTTACCGAATCTCATACCCATTCAGAATGATCCAACTGAGGGTGTATAAGAGCGATATGGCAGGCTACGCTGAAGATATTCAACAACCATTGGTGCTGCAATGGTTAGTGTGCGCGGCTCTTGTACATAAGAACGTGGATTCGATCCCTGCTCAGACCATCTTACATTTCTTTCGACGACGTTCACTTCGCTTAGTGATGGCGACACTATCTAGTACTACTTAGCCCTGAAAAAGCTTGCAAAAAATACAGTTTAGAACCGGTGTAAAACTATAGGGCCCAATCAGTGGGTGTAGAACTATAAAGCGCATATCTCTCTGATTGTGAGAAGCTCTCCTCAATCCCTTCATGGAATGTTATGGGACACCATATATATATATATATAATCCTAGTGTAGTTTCCTCAGCGGATCCTAACCTATCTCAAATATCTGAGATGCAACAAAAGGATACTATAGCAAGTGTCTGAGATTTATCTGGAGGATACTAGCGTTTCTTACTTTTTCAACGCGCTTGAATGCGAGGAGAAGCTCTTCATCACGGGACCGGATGAGTCACTTGAATAAGAGCTTTTTGGTGGCACCCACAACGAAGCGGATGTAATGGTGGTGGCGCAACCAGGGGCTTCTTCAAATTAACCTCCACCATGCCAAAGAGGCTCCCTCCACCCTAAAAGACCTTCTTTCACAAGCAGAAACCGATGTGGTCCTAATCTAGGAACCATGGGTGAGTGGAGGTATGGTTCTTGGTCTAATATCCCGTAGGTTTAAGCTTCGTCAAAGTACAGGTGGTGGAAGAAACAGCGCCAGTACACTTTCGAGGAGAAATCTTAATATTTTTGTCTACTGCCCTCTTTCAGTAGCGAAGATGTGGTAGCAGCCAGGCTGGAGTTAGATAACTGTATGGCAGATGACGCAGAAGCGCCATCCGATGCCCTAAAATCACTTGCTGGTCGATGACTGCCACAGCAGCTGCGTTCGAAACCTATACACCGCCGACTATCACCAAATGCCAACTATTTGTATAGATCGATGATCCCCTAGTAGCCGTTACAATTGTTTTTTTTTTATTGAAACCTTTTACAGATATTATCGATAATTAATTTGGTTGTCGATAATTAATTGTACTATCGATAATTACTCTGTTTTCCTTTACATAAAATAAAATAAATATTTTCCGATTACATCCCATGGACGGATAGGAGAGAGCTTCTCACTATCACTGAACTGTGCGCTTTCCAGTTTTCACTCACTGATTGGGACCTACAGATTTCACCGGTTTCGAACGGTTTTTGGAGAAGCTATTTCTTGGCGTATAACTCGATAGTGTCGCCGTCACTAAGCGAGGTGGCCGTCGTCGAAAGAAGTGTAGGTGGTCAGAACAGGAATCGAACCCACGTTCACTCGCACAATAGCCGTGCACACTAACCGTTTCACCACCGACGTCCAGGGTATATTTTTTTTGACTGTCGCACAGTGGTAGTCACCATGCTTTTTGGGGCAAGTATCTCTAAAGCGGCCGTCGGTGGTGCAATTCGATCCCTGCCCTGATCAGATTACATTTCTTTCGACGGCCGTGAAGTCGCTTATTGACGGCAACCCTATCAAGTATTTAAATAAAAAATAAATGGTTTCCCATTACATCCCATGAAGGGACTGGGGAGAACTTCTCACAATCACTAAGCTGTGCGCTTTCCAGTTTCCACTCACTGATTGGGACCTACAGTTTTACACCGATTCCGAACGGTAATTTGAGAAGCTTTTTCATGTCTAGATACTCGATAGCGTCGCCGTCACTATGCGAGGTGACCGCCGCCGAAAGAAAACGTGAAGGTGGTCAGAGCCGGGTTCGAACCCAGGATCTCATGTACAAGAGCCGCGCACACTAACCATTGCATCACCGACGGCCTTGATAAAGCTTCTTAAAATACCGTTTGGAACCGGTGTAAAACTGTAGGTCCCAATCAGTGAGTGTAAATCTGGAAAGAGCACAGCATCTCTCCCCAATTCATTCATGGGATGTAATGGGAAACCAAATTTAAAGCGGACCACAGACTTCTCATTCATGAGCATAAGCCTGGTCGATCATTTCATATACGAGTGATGAAATCGAAAAATATATTACTAAACTATTTTGTACGTATGTTAAGGATAATGAAAAGATTGATTTTATTCCTATTTGGTAACAAGCAGAGTGTTAGAAGTACAATAAATCTCAACGATGACAGGTGTTCATGCTCATGGTTGGCAAATGTGTTAAACGCTTAAAGTATTTTATCGATAAATAATCAGGACCGGTTGTTAATATTTTATACTTCATGTGAATGATTTTATGTAAGGTAAAATATGTATGAGCCTCCATTTGCTGATACTGATAAAAATATGTATGTATACTTTCATATTACTAGTGGAAATATATCGACGCAAGTTATCGATAAATAATTTTATTTGCTTCAAATTATCAATTTTAAAGCGTACCACAGACTTGACATTCATGAACATGAGCTTTATCGATAACTTTTTATCCAATAACTTTAAAAAATATGGTAATCATGATATGGATGCGAAAAACTTGGATTACTTTCTTATTTGGTGTCAGCAAGGGCCGGTAAAACGACAACAAACATCAACGATAGCTGATGTTCATGCTCATGAATGACAAGTGTGTGGTACGCTTGAGTGTGGAATTGTATTTGCTGACAAATGTTGCTACGTGATGCACAACGGATTGCGCTTGCAGCAATGCCTTCAAAGTTTTGTATTTATAATGGCAGATATATCTCAAAGAAGTTATCGATAACTAATCGGGTTCCCTTTACAGAGTGTAGTTTATAAAACAGATATTCTTGTGGTAAACAGAACGGCCTGCACTACCTATACTTCTTTAAATGTTCTATAATTCTGGAAAGATATGTGTCTATAGCCTGTTATCGATAATTATTCAGATGCACATACGCTGTAGACATGATCTGTATAATTTTATTTGAGGTAAAATATCGGGGAATAAAATCATTGTAATAAATTTGCCAGAATTTTATTAACTTTCTATTGTTATGTGGTGGAAATATATTGCCAGAAGTAATAGATAACTGAGATTATTGAACACTCTATCGATATTTGAATGAGGTGCTATATCAGCATTGAAAGTCCTTAAGTATCATATATTTCACATTTCTTGTCTTTAAGAGAGGCCGCTAAATTTATATTTCCTGACAGAATTTCCTTAACTTTACATGTGCCTTTAATTTATGGTCAGTACATCCCTTCCCATGCTCGAAAGGTTATCATTTATTATGTACAGTCGTTGTAGGAATTAAGTTAACTTTACAGTAAATTTAAGGGCACAATATTGTTCCATTCAACAATGTAAAATTCAACACAACTTATCTCTGCCTCCTTACCGTTTCCATATCTACTCGTCTACTGACTGGAATCTCAAAACAAACTTTCCGACAATTAAAAATACATTTCCGCTTTCTTAGTCTACGTAATCGAATGCAAAGCATTTAGTCCTTTCAATAATCTCCTTTAGCATAATTTAAATGAGAAATCTATTGAAACTGCCCAGCGGCGGAACTTGCAAGGACTTGCACGAATAAGGCATGCGGAATCCTTTTTTGGTAATGCCTATTGTAATGCATGACTTTATAAGGCTTCCACATGCCGTTTAAGAGAATGCCAGAAGACGCTGTTGTTCATGAAAACTTGTCTTTCTACATGTTAGCAATTCGTCGTTGCAAAATCATAACATCCGCTAGCCCACTAGATAAAAAGACCGACTATAAATTCTAAGATCGTGTATTCGATTCCAGTAGCTGGAGAATTTAAAAATATTAATTTATAAGAATTACAATTGGTTAAAATATAAATCTGAAGTGTGAAACTAATTTGCATATATATTTTTTTTTTTTTTTACTTAAGTCCTGCTAAAACTACTCCTTATGCAGGCCTTCATAAGGACTTCTAGGAGAGAGGGATGAAAGGCCTTGCCTTCCAATCTCACGCAATGTTAAAAAGAAAGGAGGAGGTAATGTGTAGGGAAGCCTGCCCTGCCGTATTCTATAGAATGATTTCATGATTTCAGGACTTCCAGCTCCTGATTTCCGCCGCTGGGTGAAGTATATGTATGTATTAGTGTGTGGGTGAATTCTCGTCTTGTATTTCTGTAATACCAACAATATTCTATTCAATTTCATTTAAAGTAATGCTCGGTCTTAAAACTTCTCCAGTTTTTCTGAGATTTATACTAAGACATAGCGAGGAATATAGTTTATAAACTAGAGAATACGAGGACTTGATGGTTCTTTCAATCTCCTTTAAGTGGGGAAATCTTGGGAAAACATTTTTAAATCTAACAGGATTTCAAGGAACTACAAAAGAAGAATAGGGTATTGATGTTGCTTTAAGTCTCATACTTATTTATTTATTTATTTATTTATTTACTCAGCTAAAAACAGTTGGAAAAATATAATTTATCTTGCACATTTTTTCGGACCATTGTGGAGAATTTTAATTTTTACGTACTTCCACACTGAAAGAAAAAGAGTGCTTTATTATACGAGTACTCGTACATAATTCGATCTGCAAGTACTTCTTAGAAAAATATTTTTTGAATTTCTTTTGAGCTATACAGATCAGCATTTTAACTCACGTAGGCGGACGATCCTTTCGAAGTTTGCAACGCTTCTTATCAGCGGCATAGTGTTCCAGGCCAGTAACCGTCTTGTTCACAATGTCACTAATTGCACTTCTCGTCGTCGGTGTTTCTCTTGTCTTTCCATCTGATATGTGAAAGGGTTTCACTCCATTACAAATACGTTCCTGGTATTTAGGGCTATGTGAATTTCTACATGGATAGATCGAAATTGAAAGATCAGTTAGGGTACGAGATCTACGCTAGGGGTCTCGGATTGTCACAATCTCGTCGACAACCTGATCATTGTAGCTGAGGGACTGGCTTAGGGATAACAGTTCAACAGTCATTGGGTTTGGCCGAGAGTTGTCCCCATCCCGTTGACTACTTGATCATTGTAGTTGGAATCAGGCGGAAATGATGGCTATTAGAGAAGTGTCAGACAGGCTGAGGGATCATAGTCCAATAATCATTGGGTTGTAGGTAGGGTTTTTCCTATGTCATGTAATTAGGGTAGGGTTTTCCTATGTCATGTAATAAGCATGTAATTGTAGCGGAAATGTTGGCAGGTGGAAATGTTAGCTATTAGAGAAGTGACCAACTAAGTGGGGTTTAATAATCCAAAAGTCATTGGGTTGGAGATGGGGTTGTCCCTATCTCGTCGACTACCGGATTATTGGAGCCAGTATCAACCGGAAATTTTAGCTATTAGAGAAGTTGCTGACTGGCTGAGGGATAACAGTCCAACAGTTAGTGGGTTGGGGATAGGGTTGTCTCTATCTCGTGGACTACCTGATTATTATAGCGGGTATCAGACAGAAGTCTCGGCAATTAGAGAAGAGATCAATTGGCTGAGGGATAACAGTCCAACAGTCATTGGGTTGGAATAGGGTTGTCCCCATCTCGTGTACTACCTGATCATTTTAGCGTGTATCAGGTGGAAATTTCGACTATTAGATAACACTGTGTGTAAATTTTTTAAGTCATGGAAATATAATCATATACGGACACCACTACGTGATAAAAGGCAAAAAAAAAGTACCGTGTCTTCCAGTTTTGCCCAAAGTCATGCACTTTTGTATGGGCCCCCAAATATTTAGGGCCTCGGTGTCATTTTTGCACAAAAGTGATAATTTTGTTAGGCTCATATCTTGCAAACCGTTTGGAATTTTGATTTACATTCTGAGGCAAAGTTGTAGCTCTTGTCAGAAAAAATAAAAATTGTGAACATATAAAATCAAAAAAACTTCATTTTTAAGGTCAAAATCGCAAAAAAAAACTTTAAAAAATTCGATTTTTTTAACTTTTTCCCCCTGTTCAACTCCATAGGTAGCAAACCGTTCAAAATTCAAGGAAACAATCAACTACAAAAATGTACCTAAAATCTCAGTAAACGACTTTCTAGAACATGTGAACTTCCTATGACAAGAGCTACAACTTTCCCTCAGAGAGTAAATCAAAATTCCGAACGGTTTGCAAGATATGAGCCTGACAAAATGATCACTTTTTTGCAAAAATGACACCGATGCCCCAAATCTTTGGGAGCCCATAAAAAAAGTGCTTGACTTTGGGCAAAACTGGGAGACACGGGTTGGTTATATTTCGTATATGGTTATATTTTTTCGTGTTGCACTGTGTAAGTGTCAGACTGGTTAAGGGATAATAGTCCAAAAGTTATTGGGTTGGGGATAGAGTTGCCACTATTTCGTCGACTATCTGATAATTGTAGCGGGTATTAGGCGGAAATGTTGGCTATTAGATAAGCGACGGACTTGCTGAGGGATAATAGTCCAGAAGTAATTAGGGTGAATGTTTTCTCGGACAATCAGGCGCTCAACAAGTCCCAGGGATCAGTACTCCTGAATTCAACATCTGCTTAGAACTGCCGCAGATATCTTAACCCTTTGTCGGCCGAAGCGATTTTATTTTTTTGAGTATTTTCGTGATCTATGGCCTAACAATAACACGTCTAAATGCGCACTTACAGTTTTTAGAAGGTAGGGTATGGATCCAAAACGTCTGACGTTTCTCCTACGTGTTTTCCCTATTTTCGACCCATTGCAGCCCACTATTTGGGCCATTTTGGGCCCACTATTATGGCTCATAGGGTTAAATTCGGGTCAGTTAGAGAATGAACGCCTTACACTACTGTTTCCACTACCGTTTCCCATAAAATATACATAGATACATTTGCTCTATCTCCTACCTGAATAATTATAGGTGTCAAAACCCCCAAAGTAAACATACTTGACTGCGGTCGCCAAAAGGTAAACGAGATGGCCCAGTAGTAGGATCTTCACCTCATGTGGTTGCCACAGGGTACAGGCACATTTCCGGCAACTGCATGAGCTGGTCAGACTAGGGATTGTCTTACAGTTTCCAAATGAATAGAAACGTGTTGGCATGCCCCTAGCGACTTGTAAGTATATCCTTCGAGAGCGCTCCAATATGATGATGCAGGAGAAATGGACGAGGAGCACAGATTGTCTACACTCAAAACAAATCTGGTCCATAGTAGATAGCAGGAATTCCATGAATCTTCTGTCATGAGCCAGGCTCAAAGTATCAAAGCTGGTTCAATTTTGACGGGAACTATTTGATTGGTAGACAAGCGGCGAGACTAAAAGTTTGGGCAAATGACTTCTGTAGTCGATGAAGAGGACGAATTCACTGAACACCTTCTGTGCACGTGTCCACCACTAGCCGGCAGGACGATGTCTATAATGGAATCCCATCTACTTAGGAACATGGGAGAATTATCTCAGATAGGTGTAGGCAACATCTTGAGCCTCTTGGAGCCATCTAAATGGTTCTCATTGAGGTTAATGCTTAATCTCGTTACTCCGTGGTATCACAATGGGCTGCTAAGTCTAAGTGAATCGTTCATCGTTTGCCACCAACTAACATAATCTACGACAACTTCGACACTTCAACATAATAACTGCCCACACTTACTGTACAAGACGAACAATATCAGTGACTAAAACGTAAGACACATACAAAAGGTAAAAATAAACCCTCAAGCACTTTCCTGCAGGAAGGTGTCTACAATGGAACCCAACATATTTAGTAACCTGGGAGAATTATCGCAGAGAGATGCTTCTTGGAACACACTAAATGGTCCTCCGGTGTTAGTAATGCTTAGTCTCGTTAGGCAATGGGCTAATAAATCTAAGTGAGTCGTTCACCGACAGCCACACACACCTAACCTAACCTAACACGAGCAATACGTACACTAATAAACTTCAGCATAATAACTGCCTACACTCACTGTACAAGACGAACGATATCTTCGAACAAAACGGAACACAGATACACCCAGTAAAACTAAACCCTCATCAACGTAGAAGTAAAAAAGTAACGTACACACATGTTGGGCCATACGTACACGCTGAAAAATCTGTATGTTTTTCTTGTTTGGATGCAAATAAAAGTCATGTTTCGCAAATAAAGTATACTTGTGTCCAAACACAGTGCGTTTGCTATTTAATACTACACTTTTGAGGCACAACGATTAATATGTTGTAATATATTTGTTTGTTCTCCAAATATAGCCTTATTTGTGATGCAAAAACAGCTATGTTTGTTGCATTGTTTACTTATTTGTTTCGCTATTCTATTCTAATAAAAGAGGGTCACAGAGATCCTATCCTAATCTAATGTTATTGCAAAAGTATAACTGAATTTTAGCACTTTTCTTTCACTCCGTGAGTCATAATTATTCCCAATACGTGTGTATATAATTCGTATGTTTACTGATCTGTTGCCTTTCAGTTTCACTTATTCGGCCATCAATCGTTCATTTGGGAGGAAACACACGAATGCTTCGTCGTAAATATATGGATATTTGGGATGAAACATGCATATTGTTCCATGTAAAAGTATTCGTTTTTGCGAGTAAACATACTAGTGTATGAATTTAATTATAAGTCAGTTTAGGGCTTGCAAATGTATGAATATTGGAGTCTGTTTCAAACATATATATGGTTCCGGGAGAATTTGTTTGGGGCAATATATTACAGAGGCCTTTTTCAGCGTGTACTTATTCACACATATCTAAACATTAATATTTATTAGTATTCATAGACATTGGAGCATAAAGAGAAATGCAATAATAATTTCAACTCTACATATGAAGATTCACATCTGTCACGTATCTTCATTACATACACGCTGAAAAATAACGGCCCAGCAACATATTGCAGGAACCATTTATATGTTTGCAAACTTTATTTTCGTGAATTGAAGATCTGCTGCTTGTTCCTTCTTTATTGTGTGTCACGTTTTTGTTTTTGGCAGAATTCAACAAAGAAAGCCACATTTGGGTCACAAAAATACATAATAACCCATTAATCATTGTCTCCCAAACATTTCATATTTAATAGCAAACACAATTTGTTTGGACACAAATATACCATATTTGCGACAAGCTACAAACACGTTATATTTACATCCAAACAACAACAAAAAAACAAATTTTGCAGCATGTAGTGATAATTTTTTCCATGATTATTTCCTGGTTATGATTTGGCGAGATCTCATGTGAGGAAGTCTCTTTATTTGAACCTTGTGTAGCATCAGACAATTCGGTGAGTGTTTTGACGAATTGTATGTGGTTCATGCTACAAAGCATACAATTTTTAAATCTGCTTTGAGAAAAATAGAACGGAAAAAGTTTTGCGAACCTTTTAGTTCTTAAGTTTAATGACTTTAACATCTTTCTCGCTATCCTTGCACTCCATTTTCACCTAATAGATCCTTTTGAGCTTGAGATATAGCAACAATATTTTCAAATTAAAATGTCAGTCTTAGTATTTGGAATATCTATTTTGAATTATGACTTAGTTTGGTCCTTTGTCTTGGAATTTTTTTCGTGGGAGATTTAAGATTTAATACAATATAGTTTTAAAATAAAACTCAAGTATTAGTCTGTGGGATATCAATTTTGAATTGCGAGTTGGTTTGATCCTTTTCTCGTGGAGTTTCGATTCGTGGGTAGTCCTTTTATGCGTGTTGGTATTTTATAATTGATGGTATAATATTGATGTAGAATACAAGTTAACGTTTACTCGTTCTGATCTCCTTGCAATTATTATTAATTTCTGTTCTCTTTTTCTTCTCCCTGACATGTCCACAACATTTTTATGCTAGGAGGTCCTTTCCAGCTAACTCGTTTGTTATTTGGTATGCAAAATATTTGGCTTCATTATGCTGAAATATTTTATTTGTTATTTTCTATAATGCAGTGATTCGAGTTTAATTCATTCTGGCGTTATTTCTCATTTGTTTTGCTTTTGTTTCTATATTTCCAATTGAAATTGTGTTCGTTCCACTTCTTTCGAAACCACTCGACAAACGACTCCTTTGTCGGACTAAGCAAGAATGTGGGAGACTGCGGGCTTTCATATTGAACTCGAATCTAATGAGATTGTTTGGTGTATAATAGAATTTTCCAAGTAATTTGAATTGAGGTTTCGCCGCGTTTCTTTTGTCGGATTCAAATTCACATAATTGATTTTGCGATTATATTTGCGGATTATTGTTAAAGCATAAACTTTTGTGGCGGTTAGGATTTTAATATTATAATGAGGAGAATGATGTGAGTTTTATAATCAAAAATAGTAATACGTTATTGGATAAAATGGAAAAGGGGTTGTATCAGATTAAAAAGTTCAAGTTTTCGGATTGAATTTGAAATACACAATAGTAACTTTTCTCTTCTTCCTTCTCACTTCCTTCGTACTAAGGAATTATATTTACAACTTATTCTGAAACCACTTTGCAAAAGAAAGAAGTATTACATCTCTTTGTTTTATTGCACAGTAAAATGCCTCACATGAAGCTTTAACTGTACGAAGAGTTAATGAGTATCCGTTTTCCTCCCTCTTGCTATTGTGCACAAATTTAGCCGAAAGGATGTTCGCAGAAAAATGCGTATTAAACGTGATGCGCTCCACTGAGGTCCTTTGAAACGTGATGCGTATTTTTAGCACAAATCCGTTTGCTCATTGCATAAAGGGCCGCATTCGTTTGAGTGGCATTCAGAGTATGAAATTATGATGATATTCCATGATATAACAAAGGTTACGTAAATAAAAACGATGGAAGTGGGAGCTGGAAAATATAAATCGAAGGAGTATGCATTAATGGGAGTGAGTTATACGGCTAACAGGCTGACAATTTAAAAATAAAGTGAATTCGTAGGAATCGTTAGTATGTCAGTAATTAGGTAACTTTAGGTTTTTTATTAAAGGTAATGTATAATAGAATTCTGTATTAATAGTTCTAGGATATCAGTTTAAAAATAAAGTGACCTTAGTATGGCAGTAACTTAAGCAGTATCTTAAGGAAATTAAGGTGTTTTATTACAAGGAAATTAGTAGTATAATCCAGTATAAATATCACTAGGATTTCCGTTTTGGTCGATTTGTTTATATTTAAGAAAAAAGTTTAAATAAAAGTATAAAACTTTTTTCTCTCAAAAAAGGACATTTGGGAGCTGGTAGTGTCCTTGCACTTAGAAGAAAGAAATTTTTTGGGTCCATTAATATTACTGTGTGTGATTCGTAGAACAAGTTTTGTGGACTTTAAGAAGTAGATCCGTATTTTATTAGCACTTTAAGAAAATATTCCACGGTATACAATTCAAATGAATGCTGATTTCTTGAATCATATTTTTATGTATTTCTAAACAACCCCATCGGGTTCGAAATATATCCCGCTATATCCAGGGATAGGAGTGAGTTAAATGGATAAAAGGCTGAGAATACAAAAATAATGTGAATTCGTAGGGATCCCTAGTATGTCAGTAATTTAAAAAAAAAACTAAGGATTTATATTAAAGGCGATATGTAGTATACGCCAGTATTAATAGCTCTACGATTTCCGTTTTGGTCTATTTTTGGTCAACTTGTTTATATTTAAGAAAAAAGTTTAAATAAAAGTATAAAATGTTTTTCTCTCAAAAAAGGACATTTGGGACCTGGTAGTGTCCTTGCACTTAGAAGAAAGATACTTTTTAGGTCCATTAATTATACTGTATCTGATTCGTAGCACAAGTTTTGTAGACTTTGAGCAGTTGGTTCGTATTTTATTAGCACTTTAAGAAAATATTCCTCGGTCTACAAATCAAATAAATGCTGATTTCTTGAACCATATTTTTATTATTTTTAAAAAACCTCAATCGACTCTATCGGGTTCCAAACATATCCCGCCATATTCATGGTTGAGAGTGAGATACATGGATAAAAGGCTGACAATTGAAAAATAAAGTGAATCCGTAGGAAACTTTAATTGTCAGTAATTTAAGACGTAATATGTACTACATCCAGTAATGATAGCTCTATTATACCCGTTTTGGTCTAATTTTAGTCGATTTGTTTATATTTAAGAAAAAAATATAAATAAATGTAAAAAAAATTTTCTCTCAAAAAAGGACATTTGGAAGTTGGTTATGTCCTTGTACATAGAAGACAGAGATTTTGTACGTCCATTCATTTTACTATATGTGATTCGTAGAACAAGTTTTGTAGACTTTAAGTAGTTGAGACTTATTTTATTTGCAATTTTTGAAAATATTCCACGTATAATATTCCACAATTCAAATGAATGCTGATTTATTGAAACATATTTTTATTATTTTTAAACAACCTCAATCGACCTCATCGGATTCCAAATGGAAAAAAGGTTGCCAATTTAAAAATATAGTGAATCCGTAAGAAACTTTAGTTGTCAGTAATTTAAGAAAATTAAGGATTTTTAATTAAACGTAATATGTTTTGAAATCCAGTACTGATAGCAGGTAGCGTTCTGGTCGATTTGTTTATATTTAAGAACAACATTTAAATAAAAGTATAAAATGTTTTCTCTCAAAAAAGGACATTTGGGAGTTGGTTATGTACTTGTACATAGAAGACAGAGATTTTGTACGTCCATTTATTTTACTATATGTGATTCGTAGAACAAGTTTTGTAGACTTTAAGAAGTTGATCCGTATTTTATTTGCAATTTTTGAAAATATTCCACATAAAATATTCCACAATTCAAATGAATGCTGATTTATGGAAACATATTTTTGTTATTTCTAGACAACCTCAAGCGACCACATCGGTTTCCAAATGTATCCTGCTATATCCAGGGATGGGAGTGAGTTAAATGCATAAAACCCTGACAATTTAGAAATATAGTGCATTCGTAGGAGTAAGAGAAGAAAATATGTAATAATATGTCAGCAATAGAAGAAAATTAAGCATTTTTAATTAAAGGTAATATGTTTCGCAATCCAGTGTTAATAGCAGGTATCCTTTTGGTCGATTTGTTTATATTGAAGGAAAAAATTTAAATAAATGTATGGAAATATTTTTTTTTCCAAAAAAGGACATTTTCGAGCTGGCAGTGTCCTTGTACATAGAAGACAGAGATTTTGTGTGTCCATTATTTTCAGTGTGTGTGATTCGTACAAGAAGTTTTGTAGACTTTAAGACGTTGTGCCCATACACACATCGCCATGGGGAATGGGTAATGATTGTTTATGTGTAGACCCCCACGACGATGGGAATTATCCATGACGATAACCCATTACCCACAGGGAAAGGGCAAAAATAGGTAGTGACACACTACGATTGGGAAAACACCCATAGCGATTACCCATTACCCACAGGGTAAGGGGAAAATAATCGATAGTTACCCATGAAGATGGGGAACTATCCACAAGGTCTCGGTAAGCAGCTCTTACACATAACACAGAGTGGCTGGGTAATAGGTCTTTACACAGTACCCACGGCGATTGGAAATTGGTTACCCAGGATAACCCGTTCCCTATTTTGATCGAAAATATGACAAATTGAGAAAACCCCGACTGTATATCGATAAAAGAACCGTCCAATCGAAAAATGAACTAATTTTTGCGGGTATTTAAAGGGGTCTGATAAAGTGGAACATTTCGTATGGAAGAATTGTTTTTTTTTTAATCGACAAAATAACAAAATTGCTAAAAATAAAAATATGGCTGTAACTCAGAAACGGCGTGTTCAGTCGAAAAAAAAACAGTTTTAACCACCTAAGTAAAATGTAACGAATGACTGTCATATCCCATATATTTTTTTTAATTGTTAAACCGCTGATGAAGATCTTTGGCTAGATCTGTAATATCTAAACAGTTTGCCAGTAACCATGAGAACGAATTTGCAAAACATCTTCTCTTAAAAAACTATAGCTATACGGTTTGCCAGGAATCAGGAGGATGCATTTGCAAAACATCTTCTTTTTTAAAAAAAAAAACTATGTCTCTATTTATATAGATAGATGTTCTTAAGCTTGAATAATAAAAGAAAATAATACCAATAAAAAGGCGGAATAAATAAAAACAATCCCCCATTAAATAATAAAGTGATTACTGTTCTAATCTAGCAACCAAAACGTGTTTGGACACAATTATACTATAATTGCAACATCCTATAAACACGTTACATTTGCATTCATTCATTTGCGTGTAAATGTAATATGTATTTGTATGTTTTCCAAAAATTATTTCAATGATGAATAAAATAATTGAAATACGATTAACTATTATTTAAATCAATTGAATAATCATAGTTTTGATTAAACAGATGTGGGATTATTCAAATTACTGATTAATCGCACAGCTGCACGTTGAAAAATTTGTCTACTTTTGCTGTTTTGGGTGCAAATATAAAGTGTGTTTGGAGCTTGTCGCAAATATAATATACTTGTGTCCAAACACATTGTGTTTGCTATTCAATATTACATGTTTGGGTTACAACAATTAATATGTTATAATATATGTGTTTGCGACCCACATATACATATTTATGTTTGTGATACAAATACAGCTGTGAATGTGTTTGAATAAAATAGGGACAACGAGAGAGTCTATCTTGTAAGTGTGTTTCTGTAATTATGCATTATTCTCTCAGTCAGTCAGTCACAAATATTCCTGAATGTGCGTGTAAATTGCAGATGAAATGTTTCCTATCAGTGGTTCATGCGACAAAGGATATCAAAAGCGCTTGATCAGTGAAACAAGAATAGACAAAGGCTCGGACGCTTAAATTGTTTGTGATGTTACTTTGGTTTTTGTGCATGTGTTTCGTATAAATGTATGTGTGCTACCAAAGTCAGAAATGATTTTGAAGAAAGAAAGATTTTGAAGAAGAAGATTTTGAAGAAAAACGTGAAGCCCTTTGTCTGTCCGAGCCTTTACTGAGAAAAACGGAACGGCGGCTCATTTGTGAAATAAACGCTTTGCTTGCATAAACTAGATTTGTATATAAATATATTCTTTGTGTACCAACGCGAAGTGATAACCAATGCATAGCTGAAACCTTCCGAAAACAGAAACGTGAGAGACAACAAAGGAGAAGCAAAAGAGCAGCAGATTCTCATTTCATGAAAAATAGCTAATAATGCATTTAATGCAGCTAAATGTAAAAAAGGCTGTTTTAAATCTTTTAATTTGTTGTATTAATTATTAATAATGTAGATTTGTATTGATAAAATTAATTATAATCAATAATACATTCATATATATTGAAATCACAGAAAAATTCGTTCTTAAATATTATTATGTTTGGGGGGAAATACGCATATGTTTCCACGTAAAAGCATACATGTTTGCCAGTAAACATGATGCTGTTTACATTTAAATACAAGTGAGTCTGGGTCTTGCAAAGATAGTAATGTTTGGAGTGTGTTCCAAACATATACATGGTTCCTGCAGAATATTTTTGGGAGACTACGTTAGAGAGGCCGTTATTTTTCAGCGTGTGTTCTTGTTAATACTTGTACACCCTGAAAATTTTGTCTTTCGTTTTTTTTGGGTGCTTGCAGCTTGTCACAAATATATTATTATTGTGTTCAAATACATTGTCTTTGCAATTCAATATAACATGTTTGGGTCACAATGATTAATAGGTTATAACATACGGATTTGTAACCCAAATGTGGCTTTGTTTGTTGAAAACTGCTAAAAACAAAAACGTGACACACAATAAAGAAACAAAAAGCAGCAGATCCTCAACTCACGAAAACAATGCTTGCAACATGTACATGGTTCCTACAATATGTTTCTGGGCCAGATATTTTTCAGCGTGTACGAGTATCGGTACTTCAGGAGGTATTTGATAAGTAATGATTAGCCTCGGAGATCCATATATAGAAGATCGAAATTTCCATCCAAAAGCCTGTAGATTATATATTTATTTTGAAACAAAGTCTGTCATAAATGTAACTAATTTCAATAGCTGGAAATTATAACCAAATAAAATTATCATATTTCGGAGCCTTGCAAGACCAAAATTTATAAGCACATATAGATTTGTTTAACGATACTCAACTTCCACTTTAATGAGATATATATACAATCCTTTTGAAATCATCACCAAAACTGGCTGAAACTCGTCTTCTTTTAAGGAGCCCCTTAAAACTTCAATAAAGGAAATATAAAGAGAACTCTCCAAGCTATTATTCTTTGCTTTCATTGCATGCATAGACTTCGTTGTTCGTTAGACTAAAGGAAATCTGAGTTCTTATATCCGGTATATCCTTTGAATGAATATCTGCATGGGTGTGTGTGTGTGCGCGTATGTGAATGTATGTATTCGAGTACATGTGTTCTATGATAAAATAGTATTGTCATAAATTATGGTTTTAATATAACGATATGCCAACAATTCAATGGGAAATTGGCAGGTCTGCCTTTTTAGAATTACAAAACCACAAATTTACATAGCCATACATACATACATATATACTAATATGGCTTTTGGACACACACATACACACACATACACACACATCCAAAGAAACACGCATTCTCACTCACATGATATGAACGCATATGAAGCATAACGCAACATCAAGTTGGAACATGACACTACTACACACGTAAAAGCATTATGAGGGTTTTAAAGTATCTAGTACTGCTAAATACATATGTATTAGTACAATATGCAGATGATGTATGGGCGTGTGTGAATACATAGATATGTATATCCGCATCCTTTTGCAGGCATGTTTCTATATCAACTTGTTCTACTCGGGCAGAATGATACAAAGGAAGTTCATTAACAGGCGTTACAAAGGGCCGTTATGTGTTTCGCATGGTTCACATTAGAATCGCCGTGGTATTTTAATTTGAAGGTGTCTCTAAGAGATACTTTGACAAATCAATTCTATTCCATCAACGGATTCCATTAATTTTCTAATATTTTGTTCTAAATTGATTACAACAGACAAACGCCTAAAAGCCTAAAAGGAATTATAACTTTCTAAAAATAACTCGGATCAAAGACAACTAAACTTGAGTAATGGAGGGACATGACTTCAAATTTGAAGGAATCCACCATGGAATCATAAAATTGGCCCCACCCGGCAACCTGTACTAAAGTAGGCAAATGTATAAATGATCACCGAAAGGGTGAAATTCTGAAAGAATTTAGAATAAAACAAAATGGATCTTAGGGAAGTAACAGATGTGCTTTGCTCAGTAAAATTTTGAATGGTCAAATTTGCCAAAACAAAAGTAACGACCTCCAAAATGTCATCATCAACAAGGCAAGACAGGATGTAACACATTCATAAAGCAGTGCACCCACTATGGCAGCCGAAAACATTTTAGTCGCAACCTCAGTAAAAGACAGGACATGCTAAATGGACAAAGGATGGGTCCAACGTCCTCGAAAATAAATAGAATAAAGAATCACCAAAACGCACTTATGTCTTTCTCTCGAAAACGGAACGTCCAATCGAACAAAAAAACCAATGAGGTTATGAACTGACGGGCGATGTGTTAACACCTTTTTGTTACACGATACCTATTCGATTTCTGTGAACACATTGGTAAACGTTACATTGGAAAATAAAAAAAGAATAGTTTTTGTGCTGAAGGCTCTTTTGCTATTGCACTTTCCTTTTTCTTGCATCTGCTTTAACATTAGATCTAATATTGTTAAAATAAATAAAGCAATAGTTAGCTCACTAAAATATTTGATTTTGATTTGTCATAAAAAGAGCGACGACCAAAAGTATTGAATAGTATAGAGAACTTATTGCACTCTTTTTCCGCTCTCATGTAGAGAGTCTGAGTCGTATTCTCTTTATAGAATATTTCAATATAAATGCACCATTTCGACAGTGTTATTATTACATAAACAAATACAAAAGGCATAAATATTTCAAATGGCATCATTGTTTCACATCAAAATTATGAAAGGACCAAGTTATGACAAAAAGAGAGTAATACGTTTTAAATCATTCGCCAGATGTCGCCAGTGCTTTTGAGTCATACAATTCGAGTTCCATGAGTTATCTATACTATTCAATACTCTTTGGCTACGACGATCTGCTTGTTTGTTCGCTGCCGCTACATCAATACCATCATACTTATTTTCAGGCAGAGACTATTGTTGTACAACAACCACGTATGTGATGCTAACGTTGTATGTTGTTTGCATGTGTTCACTTTGACAGATTGCACTACCAGTGCCTATAGTTGTTAACATATCAATAACTAATTTTTCCGGGTTTCTAAAGAGTTTTTATAAAGTGGTCGAATTACAATGAAAGAATTTTTTTTCCAAACAATCGCCAAAATAAGGATATCGCTTAAATAACAAATGGCTATAACTCGGATCGCAAAAATAACAAATTTTACGGGTTTCTAAAGGGCGAATTTCCATAATCCAATTAAGGTTATCCCGACTGAGGTTAGTCCCCAAAATTGAAACTTGATTGAAAGAAACTCTCGTTTCATATCTGATTCGATTGTGACAACTAAATCTTCAATTATATTCATTACGTCAACTAAATTTGCTATAAATTCGGTTGCAACAACCGAATTTGGAATTAATGCGAACGCAACAACCAAAATTGTTTGGAAATAAGTTGCTGCAGCCGAAAAATCGTTTGCTGCAACTGTGTTTCGTTTGTAACAAGCGCATTAAGTTTGCCACAGCAAAATTCTGTCTCTCCAACGTAAATTCGGTTGCAAACACATAATTTCATAATTAGAATTATCCACTACTTGGGTTGTATGAAGAAAATATTTCAATATTTCGGTTGCAGCAACCGAATTTGGCATGCATTCGATTTGGCATGTATTCGTTTGCCTACAATCAAATTCTTCGTGTATTCTGTTACAACAATTATGTTCCCTATGAGTTTTATTACGTCCAGATCAATTTTGGTTTATCTCCATTACACCACCTGATATTAGTTTTCGCTCCATTGTCACAACGGAAGTTATTTAAAATTCAGTTGCTACAACTAAATTATATATCATTATTGAAATTTGATTTTCACTGTTGCTTTCTACAACAATTTCCAATTCTAATCTGAAGGAAACAATTTGGAAAAGTTTTAAAACTTGTAATAAGTAATAAGTTCAGAATTTCTATATTTAAAATTCTAAAATCCTGTTAAGCGAACCAAAACAATTCGGTTACAGCAACTTATTAATTCGATTGCGAGAATCCCTAAATGCGGTTGTGACAACGTTTAATTTCGATTGTGACAGCGCCCCTACAACCCACCGAAATTCAGTCTGTCAAACTGAAATTCAGTAGTAAAACCAACATTTTATAATAAATTTGGTTGCGACAACCGAATTTCCAATTACTTGGGTTGTACCAAGAAACTGTTGCATTATTTCGGTTGTAGCAAACGTATTTGACATTTATCCGGTTGCACTGCAACCAAATATGTCATAAGTTATATTACTGCGGTTGTATTTCATATAAATTTTTCTACGTTGAGATCAATTTCGGATTATTTCCATTACAACATTATAAATTACTTTTCAGTCGGTTGCTACAACCGAAGTCATTTGACGTCATTCGGTTGCTACAACTAAACTGTATATCAGTAATGTCATTTCAATTTCAGTTATGTTTTATACAACAATTTCCAATTCGAATCTGAAGGATACAATTCCGAATATTTTTTTTATAATTGTAATAAATGGACACAAATTGTATCGAATTTCAATATTTAAAATACTAAGATTCCGTTAAGCCCAACAAAACAATTCGATTACGGTAACTTATTAATTCGGTTGTGAGAAAATCTAAATTCAATTGTGACAACCTTTAAATTCCATTGCAACAGCCCCCAAAACCCAGCGAAATTCAGTCTGTCGAACTGAAATTCGGTTTTAAAATCCACATTTTATAATAGATATGCTACAACCGAATTTCCAATTACTTGGGTTGTATCAAGACTCTGTTTCTTTATTTCGGTTACAGCAAACGTATTTGACATTTATCCGGTTGCACTACAACCAAATTTGTCATAAGTTCAGTTACAGCGATTGTATTTCATATAAATTGTTCTACGTCCAGATCAATTTCGGACTATTTCCATTACACCATCAGAAATTACTTTTCAATCGGTTGCTACAACCGAAGTCATTTGAAACCATTCGGTTGCTACAACAAAATTATATATCATTATTAACATTTGAATTTCAGTCTTCTGTAAGAATTTTCAATTCCAATCTGGTAGATACAGTTTGGAAAAATTTTTAAAATTTTAATAAATGCAAACAAGTTTTACAGAATTTCTATATTTAAAATATTAAAATTCTGTTAAGTCAACGAAATCAATTCGTTTGAAGCAACTTCAGTTGTGACAATATATAAATTCGTTTGTGACAAACCCTATAACCTAGCGAAATCCAGTGGTTCTAACTGAAATTCGGCTGCAAAACACTCATTTCATAATTAATTAGGTTGCGGCAACCGAATTTCCAATTATTTTTCCAACAACAACCGAATTAGACATTTGTTCCAATTTGGCAAATCCCACATGAATTCTTTTACACCGATTGTTTTTTCTATGAATTTTTCTATGTCGACATAAATTTTCGATTATGTCCATTACACCACCTGAAATTAGTTTGCATACCGTTGCCACAACCGAAGTCATTTGAAATTTGGTTGGTTCAACTAATTTGTATGGCATTAATCGCATTTCAATTTCAGTTATGTTTTATACAAAAAATTGTCAATACTAATCTGAAGAATACAATTTGGAGAAAATTATACAATTTTAACAAATGCAATCAAATTTAAAAGAATTTTTATATTTAAAATTGTGTTAAGCCAATTAAAAAAATCCTTTGGGGCAACTTCAGTTGTGACAACTTATAAATTCGGTTGTGAGAACCCCAACGGTTGTAAGAACCACTAAATTCGGTTACGGCAACCTCTATAATTGGTTACGGCCAAATCGGTCGTCTCAACCGATTTGTTCTATTGCTATATTGTAAAACTGTAAAATTGAGTCCCTTGATTACCATGAAGTTTAAATTTTTTAGTTGATATTTCTCAAAGGATCAAAATGTACTGTTTGTCAAAATAATTTGTATATAAGGCCCTCGCCTGACCAACTTGCACCCTGTACTACTTAATAACCATATCATATCACATGGTATTAGATATGGAAAAGCTTAACAAAGCTACATGTGTGTTGCATGTTGTACATACTAACTCAACTCGACGGAACATGATGTTGTGTAACATGTTCATGGGGTGTTGCATGCACCAACTACAGCCGTTAAGCAGCTACAACAGTAGAAATTCTAGTATACATATAAATATACATACAGGCTAAAGCTATGAAGTGCCAGCAGATTTGTAGCTGGGGCTTTGAAGCAAACGGGATTTTTAGAGTTAAATGTTTGCAACACCATAAACGTTTATAATACCAAGGCAAACGACGAGGAACTCACTGGGAAGGAAACGTAAAGGTGCTATCTTTATTTCTTCTTTCATAGTATTACCGGGAATTATTTAAGGATTTTGAAATAGATCCAAACAGAACGATTATAATACGCACGGAGGACTAAAGTGTTTGAGGCCTATGAATAGTGAGTGCTTGCAGTTTATAGAACCAACGTGAATGATGCACTTTATGCACCACTTCCTTTTCCTTTATCGCCTTTTCCACAACAAAACATTTGCACAGGCACACTGGTTCTCCTGCTCGCTTCTATCTAACACATGCATAACCATCAATTTTGATGGCATTTGGAAACATAATCCAATTAGCATTATTTCAATTATGGCCTTTGGAGATTTCCAGTTTTGTTTTTTTTTTTCAACATTGATGGGCAATGTGATATGCAATTGTCCAGTTTGGCTGGCTCCTTAGGGCAACCCGATCTACTAATTCCATTCAAATTATTGTGTATATTCTGGTGATTTATGAGATTGCCATTAGTTTTGGACACTCAAAGTGTAACACTGATATATAACCTGACCTAAAAGTGTTGGAATTTGGTTATTGTTGGATATAGATTTTTAGCTTAATTAAAAACTGTAGAGTGCGGTGCAGGATACTAATAGGCTCTAGGATGTACCAAACAATTGTGGTTAGGTATTTGTTTTTTTTTTTGAACATTAATGCCTGGTAATAATTGGAAATTGAAGTAGAATTCAAAATGTAGTTTGAGTTATAAACGAACGCCATGTGACAAGGATAATGCTGACATAAATATATATCACAGGTTATATTTAAGGAAAGCATGCATGATTTTTAATCATCTGAGTTTGATTGCTCACGTGTTTGATTTGAAAAGGTCCAAATGGTAATGCTTTGAAGAGGTGATTGTTGAACTCTTCAGAACCTGCAAGCTATGAATGAATGAATTAGCATTAAATTACAAGAGGATCCTCCTCAGGTTTTTGTTGAGAAGCGACAATTTTTTCGCCAGGAGCTAATATATGTATCTTATTGCGCCGCACCGAAAGGGCATATTATAAGCAATGGAATATCTTAAGCAGAGCAGGAAAATTTACAGGTTCAATGGCGGGAACGGAAGCTGCCGTCCAGTAGTATCACTTGTTAAACAAAGTTGTGGTAACAACTTCTACCTAACGAAACCTAACCTAACCTAACCTAACCTAACCTAACCTAACCTAACCTAACCTAACCTAACCTAACCTAACCTAACCTAACCTAACCTAACCTAACCTAACCTAACCTAACCTAACCTAACCTAACCTAACCTAACCTAACCTAACCTAACCTAACCTAACCTAACCTAACCTAACCTAACCTAACCTAACCTAACCTAACCTAACCTAACCTAACCTAACCTAACCTAACCTAACCTAACCTAACCTAACCTAACCTAACCTAACCGAACCTAACCTAACCTAACCTAACTTAACCTAACCTAACCTACCCTAACATAACCTAACCTAACCTAACCTAACCTAACCTAACCTAACCTAACCTAACCTAACCTAACCTAACCTAACCTAACCTAACCTAACCTAACCTAACCTAACCTAACCTAACCTAACCTAACCTAACCTAACCTAACCTAACCTAACCTAACCTAACCTAACCTAACCTAACCTAACCTAACCTAACCTAACCTAACCTAACCTAACCTAACCTAACCTAACCTAACCTAACCTAACCTAACCTAACCTAACCTAACCTAACCTAACCTAACCTAACCTAACCTAACCTAACCTAACCTAACCTAACCTAACCTAACCTAACCTAACCTAACCTAACCTAACCTAACCTAACCTAACCTAACCTAACCTAACCTAACCTAACCTAACCTAACCTAACCTAACCTAACCTAACCTAACCTAACCTAACCTAACCTAACCTAACCTAACCTAACCTAACCTAACCTAACCTAACCTAACCTAACCTAACCTAACCTAACCTAACCTAACCTAACCTAACCTAACCTAACCTAACCTAACCTAACCTAACCTAACCTAACCTAACCTAACCTAACCTAACCTAACCTAACCTAACCTAACCTAACCTAACTTAACTTAACTTAACTTAACTTAACTTAACCTAACCGAACCTAACCTAAAATAACCTAAGCTAATAGAACCTAGCCAACAATAAACTAATCTAGGTTAGTATACAAATATGCAACTATTGTGAGTATGAGTGAGAAATACTCACCCGGGTCAGAAACCGGTTCCGAAATTTGAAAACATGGTCAAATAAACTGGTTTATAAAGGCTGTTTTTGTTTTAATCCCGTTATAAATATTGAATTCGGTTCTTATTATCCGCATTCGGAACCGCTGCTTAAAACTGGGTCTTGAAACCTTGGTTTAAACCCGGGCCTTGAAACCGGGGTTTTTAAAATAAAATAAAAATAAATGGTTTCCCATTACATCCCATGAAGGGACTGGGGAGAACTTCTCACAATTACTGAGTTGTGCGCTTTCCAGTTTTCACTCACTGATTGGGACCTACAGTTTTACACCGATTCCGAACGGTACTTTGAGAAGCGTTTTCATGGCTAGATACTCGATAGTGTCGCCGTCACTATGCGAGGTGACCGCCGCCGAAAGAAAATTTGAAGGTGGTCAGAGCCGGGTTCGAACCCAGGATCTCATGTACAAGAGCCGCGCACACTAACCATTGCACCACCGACGGCCACACCGGGGTTTTTAAGCTGGTCTTGAAACTGGGTTTAAAACCGAGTCGTGAACCGTGGTTTTTAACTGGGTCTTAAAATCGGGGCTTAGCACAAGATCTGAAAACCGGCACGTAAACCGGTTCTGAAACCCGGTACCAAAACCGGTTATTTTATATACATATTAAACCCGATTTTTGCATCGCCGGGAGTGCAGGAGTTTTGCTTCTGACTCAAATTTTAGCTTATTAATGATCTAGCACCCATATTAGCTATCTTGGCACTATTCCGCGATGTACCCTATTTGACCCACCATCTCACTATGAAATCCTCGAGAAAGTCTGGCATATTATATATTCTTGGCAGCGTGTAGACTTCAGCTAAAAGCCCGTTGTATTTGAATGGTTTTCGGGTTCATCTAAATTAATTTTTAGTAAACAAAAACATGAAAATTTCATTCTTTTTTTTCAAAAACTGACTTTTATTTCAAACTTGGATTTAAATCATTACAGTATGTGGTAATTTTTAAAACTTTCACCATTTAATAACTGGATAAATTTCAAGAAAAATAGCGACAATTAAAGATATGTAGAGCATTTTCTAGAACATTGGAAAAAATTGCAAAACTTCCAAAATCCGATAACTTTGATCTGATATATTCAATAGCAAACATAATGTGTTTGGACACAAGTATACTGTATTTGCGACAAGCTACAAACATGTTATATTTGCACCCAAACAACAAAAAAAGACAAATTTTTCAGCGTGCATCGGCGCTTTACAAAAGGCGAAGTATGTCTAAGGCTTATACCGAGTTGACTAAGTTTCCCTGTCAACAAGGACAATTCTCTTCGGAGTATTTAAGTATTTCTCAAAACATTTTCGTAATCCGATTAAAAACACAAATTTCCACACAGCCAGTCTTGTTTGTACACAAAACAGTTCGCTAAAAATATCATCGTCATCATATTTATTCTGACCCTCCTCTGCAGGGTAAATTAATTATCCTGCCTTAAAAACAACATCGACTTATAAATTGTTAATGATTAAACAACTAGAGCAAAAACTTTCGCATATCTCACTTGAGAGTTCCTGAATCCCTAAAGGAGAAAAGAGATACACAACATAATTGTCATACACAACATTTGTTATGAACACTAATATCCTTGAACACAAATTTAATAGATCCTGTTTGTTACTAAAGCAACTGCAATACTGTCCCTGCCGTTATGGCAAATCCTCAACGAATTTCATCTAATACTAATACTTGTTTTTTGTTATTAACATATAGACAGGACGTGCTATTTTTGAAATGTCTCAGATTCATCTGTGCGTCCACAACGTTTATTGGGCCATTCAGATAACAATTGTTTACAATAGGATAATGTTGGTAAGGATTTGGGTTGACACGGGCAGCAGGTGTTTTAGAAGTATTTTTATTTTTAATTCTCTATTATTAGTAAGGTTTCATTATAAAATAAAATCACGTCAGTAGCAGGACATGCAAGCAGTTGGTTTTCATGAACTGGAACAGTTCATAAAATTATATAAATTTAAAGATAATAACAGGAATAGATGGGTTGGTTGGTTTTAGCAGGAGATTTGTGAAAGTTGAAGGTGAACAGCCTGCCTAATGGGCACAAAGTGTTCCTTCACAGCTCACGTGAAAATAATACAAGATGGAAAATCTATCTTTTTTGTTGTTGTTTGGATGCAAATATAAATGTGTTTGTAGCTTGTTGCAAATATAAAATACTTGTGTCCAAACACATTGTGATTGTCATTCAATGTTACACGTTTGAGTTACAATGATTAATATGTCATAATATATGTTTATATGACCGAAACATGGCTTTGTTTGTTGAAAACAAAAACGTGGCAGCCAACAAAGATAAAAATGCAGGAGATCATCAATTCTTGAAAATAATGATTGCACGTAAGTATATGAAATTCCAAACATATAATTGGTTCCTAAATAATGTTACAGGGTGCGGATCTTTGAACCCCTGTTATTTCGAAGCCGATGACCAATTTGTCATTTATGAAGTAACAGATTATTAGTAAAAGAAAATAAAAGCGTTAAGCAACAAATTCAACAGGCGTTCACAATGCCAGCAACAAATTTGTTCGAATAAGTTCGAAAAAACAGCTGACTGGCAACATTGTTTACATTATACAGCAGTATACATATTTGGGGATTGAAAACCATTGAGAATTGCAATACAAACGAAAAAGCAAACAGTAAAAAATAGAAAAATTAAATGTGAGACACGGACCTCAGATTTGTACCACTAACCGGAGCAAAAAGTATTAAGTGTTTTTATTTAGAAAACTTTTCAATTTTTTCTATAGAAGAGTTTTAAAATTTTTCTATAGAAATGTTTTAAAATTTTTCTACAGAAATGTTTTAAAATTTTTCTACAGAAATGTTTTAAAATTTTTCTATAGAAAAATTGTAAAATTTTCTAGAAATATTTTAAAATTTTTTATAGAATTATTTTAAAATTATTCTATAGAAATTTTTTGAAATTTTTTTATAGAAATGTTCTCAAATTTTTCTATAGAAAAGTTTTAAAATTTTTCTATAGAAATGTTTTACAATTTTTCTTTAGAAAAGTTTTAAAATTGTTCTATAGAAATGTTTTCAAATTTTTCTATAGAAATCTTTCTCAAATTTTTCTATAGAAACATTCTCAAATTTTTCTATAGAAAAGTTTTAAAATTTTTCTATAGAAATATTTTAAAATTTTTCTATAAAAATACTTTCAAATTTTTCTTTAGAAATGTTTTCGAATTTTTCTATAGAAATGTTTTCGAATTTTTCTACAGAAATGTTTAGAAACTTATGTTCCATAATATGTCATGGCCTTGGACTGTTTCGATAAACCTGAAAATGTCAGCATTTTTAAACTTTTTTCTTTTGTTTATTAATAAAATTGGCGCGAACTACACTTACTACAAACAACTACACATTTCACATTTGCATCAGCTGATTTGTTCGAAAGCCAGCGACAGTGTTGTATTCTTGGTAATAAAAAATTATTATTATATGTGAGATTATTGTTATTGGCAGATTCTACAGATAATATTATTTATTAAAATGTTTGTTTTGATACCAAATTTTTCATTCATACATTTTCATTCATACTTTCAAATTTTAAAACAGAATTCGAAGTAGAGCGCCCCTAGCGGTCAGTAGAATAAACTGATTCGAACAAATTCCAATTTGAAGTAGAAGTAGAACCTACTTCTATGACAAATTTGAATTCCAATTTCACGAAAAACATGACAGGGCATTATATGCAATACTGTGAGTGGGAACGAGAAGGCTTGAATTACAAATTCGTTGCTGCCATTGTGAACGCTACTTTAAGGTTAGAAATTTACGAAATGGGTGGCTTTACTCTTGAAAAAAATAGGGAGATATTAAAAAGTCTTTGCAAAGTTCTGTGTCTTGAACTCAAACTGTAAGAAATCTACGAAATAAATTCGATAGAAATAGAATGCTACCAATGCAGTTTGTGGATCAATTTGTGAAGCAAAGTCCGTCAATGCGGATTGTTATTCGTTAAAAAAAATCATGTGCGGTCTCGTCCAGTACGTTCAGTGTAAAATATTGCCGCTGTAGTTGAAAGTATGCTCGAACATCAACTCGCCAGTGTGCGTGTGTGAACATCAACTCACCAACCCTTCGCAGCAGTAAACAATACCAAAACTGTGAAGCCAGTGATGTGAAGCCACTAGATGAGAAAATACACAAGAAACCCCGTTTCCCATTACATCTCATGTAGGGATTACGGAGAGCTTCTCACAACCACTGTGCTGTACGCTTTCTAATTGTTCACTCACTGATTAGGACCTACACTGGTTACACCGGTTCCGAACGGTACTTACTTTGTGAAGCTTTTTCATGGCTAAATACTCGATAGTGTCGCCATCACTAAACGAGGTGGCCGTCGTCGAAAAAAATTTAAGGTGGTTATAGTAGGTATCGAACCCACGTTCTCATGCACAAGAGCCGCACACACTAGCCATTGCACCACCGACGGCCAGAAATTAAAAATACACAAGCCCGGTCAAAGGCCGGCTACACAGCAACATTTGTGACATTTGCCTGAATTTTCCTTTTCCTACGTGGTCGTTTCTAAGATCCACTGGCTCCTATGAGTCCGCCATCAACATTTTTTTTTTCAATTTTATTGTTGTTCTTATATTTTTCTCTAATTTGGTTTTTTTAGCATCGGCAAAAATCCGTAAATTTTGCCAAAAGACGGCCTTGTAACATATTCTCCCAAACATATTCTGAAGGAACCATGTATATGTTTGAAACACACTTCAAACATTCATATGTTTGCAAGTTCCAAACTCAGGTATATTTAAATGCAAACTTTAGCATGTTTACTGACACAAATATGCGTGCTTTTCCGTGGAAACATATGCGTGCTTCATCCCAAACATCCATATATTTACGTGGAAGCATTCGGGTGTTTAGCCCAAACCTCCATATACTTACGTGGAAACATATAAGTATTTCGTCCCAAACGTAATAATATTTAGAAACGAATTATTCTTTGAAATCAATATATATGTATTATTTATTATAATTAATTTTAACAATATAAATCCACATTCGATTTAAAACGGCCCTTTTTACATTTATTTGCATTGAATGCATTATTTGTTTTGTTTTGAATCTGCTGCTCTTTTGCTTGTCCTTTCTTTGTTGTCTCTCTCTCTTTCAGAAGGTTTCAACTATGCGTTGGTTATCACTATGCCTTGGTACACAAACAAAATACTTATATACAAATCTATTTCATGCAGGCCAAGCGTGTATTAATTACTTGTGTTTCTTTATTGTATTTCGACTTTCTCAGTAAAGGCTCGGACAGACAAAGGAACTCACGTTGTTGCCCTTTCCTGTTTCTCTCCTCCAAATCGTTTCTCACTTTTGTAGCGCACACATATATATACGAAACACATACAGAAAAGCCAAACCCAAACATCACAAACCATTTAACCGTCCGAGCTTTTGTTTTTTATTTTTTCACTGATCCAGCGATTTTGATATCCTATGTCCGAAGAACCATTGACGACTGAATACATGAAGATAAAACTTTGTCTGCAATTTACACGCACATTCAGGAATATTTATGAATCACTGACTGAGAGAATAATGCAAAAATACCGATACACACTTACAGGATAGACTCTTTCGTTGTCCCTCTTTTGTTCACTTGCTGTCGAGAAAGTACGAACAGTTCAGCAAACACAGATGTAGTTGTATCACAAACATATATATATTTGGCTCACAAACACATATATTATAACATTTTAATCATGGTGTCTCAAATATGTAGTATTGAATAGCACAAGTATATTATATTTGCGACGAGCTCCAAACACACGTTGTATTTGCATTATATTTGCACGCACATTCAGGAATGATTCACTGACTGAGAGAATATTGCAAAAATACCAATGCACACGTACAAGATACACCCTCTCGTTGTCCCTCTTTTATTCTCTTGCTCTAGTGAGAGCATAAACAGTGCAACAAACACAGCTGTATTTGTATCACAAATGAATATATGTTTGGGTCGCAAACACATATATTATAACATATTAATCATTGTATCTCAAACACGTAATAAAGAATAGCATACACAATGTGTTTGCGCACAAGTATATTATATTTGCGACGAGCTCCAAATACACGATATATTTGCATCAGAACAACAAAAAACGACAGATTTTTCAGCGTGTACAAAAACTAACAAAAAAGTACTAAAAGTGTAGACAATTTCATTCACAGTAACGTTGCCGACACCAGCCTACAAACCACACGGAATCGTATTGTTTTGTCTGTATGCAAAGGCAGCTCCTAAAGCTCTTCGGGTTACTCTTCATCTTGACTACGGCAGATTTGTTTATTAAACAAGGTAACCGCCGTCGAAAGGTATATTAGGTGGTCAGAGCAGGGATCAAACCCACGTTCTGAAGTACAAGTGCAGCGAACACTACCATTGCACAACAACAAGCCATGCGGAATATACAGTAAATACTATGACAGTTTTACAGTTTGATCTATCATAAAATTTGTATTGGAAAGTTTATCTCTAAATGAAACATTGTAAAAAGACAATGTTTTATTGCAGAATTTTCAAAAACAGTTTCAATAATTTTGACTTATAGTTTCTCTTAATTTAAACAGTTTGGTTGCTCTATTATTTTCCGTAATACATAATGTTTTTCATACCCAAACAATTTACACGGCAGCAAATGATAATTGGTTTTTATCTAAGAATTTCCGTTGAATCTCACGGCCAGAGATTACAAGCCATAGCCCATAGTTATATAGGGTTTTCCAATAAGAGCGCTACAAAAGTTTTTTAAATAAAACAAAACCGGTTTTAGATACCAATGAAATTCTTTATTCCTGTGAAAGTACGTTCGATGCCATTATGTATGGAACTCGATTTCTTTTGCATGGCCACCACGGGCACGCTTGCAGAAGTCCAGACGTTGAACCCAATTTTCGACGGTTTTCAAGCACAAATCGGCCGATACTGCTGCAATTTCACGTTCGATATTCGTACGAAGTTCATCAATCGTCGCTGGCTTGTTGGCATAGACCATAGACTTGACGTAGCCCCACAGGAAATAATCTAACGGCGTCAAATCGCACGACCGAGGCGGCCAATCGACTGGGCCATTTCGTGAGATAACACGTTCACCAAACTTGGTTTCCAATAAATTGATTGTGGCATTCGCTGTGTGGCTTGTGGCGCCGTCCTGTTGGAACCACATGTCCTCCAAGTCCATGTTATCCAATTGGGGCCAAAAATATTTGGTTATCATTGAACGGTAGCGATTCGCATTCACAGTAATGTGCCGGTCTTGATAATCACGGAAGAAGTACAACCCAATGACGCCGCCGGCCCATAAACCGCACCAAACCGTAATGCAATGATGACTCATAGATTAAGTGTGGATTGCTGTCTGAACAATAACGCATATTTTGCTTGTTGACGAAGCCATTCAGCATCGCTGAAGATGATTTTCCGATGAAAATCCGAATCATTTTCAAGTTGTTGCTCAGCCCAATTCACGAACATACGACGCTTATGGTGGTCAAGCGGCTTCAGTTCTTGCGTCAATTTGATCTTGTAAGGATGTAGGCCAGATCTTTTCGCAAAATTCGCCGCAAAGACGTCACAGAGATGCACAATGCTTGAGAACGACGTGTAAGAGACACATTTGGGCTTTCTCGAACTGAAGCCTCAGCGGCAGCAATATTCTCGACACTACGGGCACTTCTTTGTCTCACTGGCACAGGAACATTTTGTACTGTGCCTGTGGATTCAAATTTTTCCACTTGACGCTCAATTGTTGAACTGGTAGGACGATTATGACGACCATAAATTGGACGTAGCGCTCTTAAAGTTGAGGCCACTGACTCTAAATTTAATAATTTTAAAAATTTTAATAATTTCGACTCGTTGTTGGCTCGTATATCTTTCCATAATGAAATGGCAAACCTTACTGAAGAGAAATGTCAAAAGAGCTTGAAAAAATATGGCATCGTTTGCTGTCCCTATCGATTTACTTTTGTTGCGTCTCTGTTGAAAAACCCGTTATATTATTCAGATCGTTACATGTGCTTTCGAATAAGAAATCAAAGTAAATAACTATAGCAACAAATGCCAGTAATACGAAAACAAAAAAAAAACAAGAGCTTAGCTATAACCTATTACGAAAGTATTTGCAGGACATGCATGTCACGTCGGCGGAACACGTGATGACAAACTGCGATTAAGCGGAAACGGAAATTGGCGCCTACTTGTGATAGACAAAAAAACGACGACGTGAGACAAAAAGTGAGGGAGAGAAATATCCAAACGCTATGAAAATGCTAAAGGCTTCAGGCATTGAGGTCAGAGATTGGTCTCGTTGCAACTAGTCAGCAATTCATATGAGGAACTGAAGGTAGTATAAGCCGGTAGATTTGGCGGTTATGAACAGTGGTTTGTGAAAGATGATTTTTATATTTCGAAAACTTGTTCAAGTCTTTAAGTGATCAAATCCAAGCAATAATATTTTAATTTTTTGGTACAGATGACAATTAAATTAACTATTCATTTGCTTGCTTTCAAAGATTGTTCTATTGAGATACAGTGTTTCTTTTCGGAAAGAGGTGATTAAGTTTTTCCCTACTCGCCACTGTGCGTCACACTGTGCACTATGTGTTTCGTACTCACGTCCGAAATTCAAGGTAAAACTTTGCTTTTACTAGCCAAAAACCCAACAGGAAAACTAAATTATTTTTTTTTTATATTTTATAGAAAGCGAACACAAGCAGCCAGCAAAATTCCAAATGTAACTTATAAACTATTCAGACAAACAGCTCTGAAACAAAAAGTTGCAAAAAAAATGTGCAAACCAAAAACTCTTATGGTACAAAATGCTTCGCAACATGGAACGCTTTCATCAATGTCATATAGTTGGCATTTTTGTACGGCTTTTTTTATTTTGGATTTTTTCCTTTTGCTGTTGATTTCCGGTGAAATTGTCTGTTTGCTTGAACCTTGTGGGAAAAAACGATGTCAACGCTATGCTATGACTGTATATAAATTTATGGCAATTTGGTAGTGTAAGCGAAATAATGTGCACATTCATCGAAATACAACATTTAAACAGTTCCAGGAACGGCATTTAAGTTTCTTTGCATCCTATAACAATCTGACCGTGCGCAATTTTCATTTTGAAAGTGAACAGAGATATGTATATTTCCTCGTAGTAACTTATAGAAATATAATTAAATTTTGGAACGAAGTTTCGTATCGCACGTTTGTGGAATGGGGGCTAAATGAAAAATATTAAACAACCTTTTTTCACACTCTTATGCTACAACCCAGTATTGGGTACTTTTGTTTTGGTTTGTGTCTAAACTAACATATGTTGGGAAACTTCTCGTATAATGGTAAGTTTTCTAGGTGGAGCCTGTAACCAATATCATAGATAAATAGAAAACCATAGATGGTGGAACATAAGTGGTGGATTTGAAAGTAAAGGAAAATTTCTAGATAGCGCCGGAGTGGTGGATATGGGCAAATTTCCCTGGAAACAAACTATTGAAAAAACTGTATTTTCATGCTTTTTGCCTTTTGAATTGTGAACAAATACGATACGCGATATGCTTTTCTATTACATATTTATATTCTATTTTCAATTTTAAACAACAGAATCGAAATAAAAATGATGTTTGAGTTCTTTTTCGTCGCATCCGAGTGAGAAATGGCGGTACGGAAGCAGCATGTGCCCTCTGGTGAAAATGGTGATTAAGCAGTTGAGTCATCTATGGTTTTCTATGCCAATATTTAGTATATATTGTAGTTTTGAACCCTATAAAAAGTAAATTTAGAAAAGCCAAAATTATTCTCGAAAAAATAGAAAAAAATTATTAAAAGCCAAAATGACAAAAATAACCAAATGAGCCAAAAAACCACATTTTCTTAAATAAGTGCCTTTTCTTAAAAAAAGTAAAAAAGTATTCTTAAACAAAGTAACTTTCCTTAAAAAATACCTGCTCTTAAAGAAGAACATTTGCTTAAAAAAGTAAATTTTCTTACAAAAAGTACATTTTCTTTAAAAAAGTACTTTTATTAAATAAGTACCTTTTCTCAAAAAAAGTATATTTTCTTACAAAACGTACCTTTTCTTACAAAGAGTACATTTTCTTACAAAAAGTAAATTTTCTTCCAACAAGTACATTTTCTTACAAAAAGTACCTTTTTCTAATAAAAAGTACATTTTCTTAAAAACGTACATTTTCTTACAAAAAGGACATTTTCTTAAAAAAAGTACCATTTCTTACAAAAAGTACCTTTTCTTACAAAAAGTACATTTTCTTACAAAAAGTATATTTTCTTACAAAAATAAAATTTTCTTACAAAAAGTAAATTTTCTTCCAAAAAGTACCGTTTCTAACAAAAAGTACATTTTCTAACGAAAAGTACATTTTATATATTTTTATATTTTCTTACAAAAAGTACCTTTTCTTACAAAGAGTAAATTTGTTTACAAAAAGTAAATTTTCGTCCAAAAAGTAAATTTTCTTCCAAAAAGTAAATTTTCTTACAAAAAGTACCTTTTCTAATAAAAAAGTACATTTTCTTAAAAAAGTACATTTTCTCACAAAAAGGACATTTTCTTAAAAAAAGTACCATTTCTTACAAAAAGTACCTTTTCTTACAAAAAGTACATTTTCTTACAAAAAGTATATTTTCTTCCAAAAAGAAAATTTTCTTACAAAAAGTAAATTTTCTTCCAAAAAGTACCGTTTCTAACAAAAAGTACATTTTCTAACAAAAAGTACATTTTCTTACAAAAAGTAAATTTTCTTCCAAAAAGTACCCTTTCTAACAAAAAGTAAATTTTCTAACAAAAAGTACATTTTCTTACAAAAAGTGTATTTTCTTACAAAAAGTACCTTTTCTAATAAAAAGTACATTTTCTTAAAGAAGTACATTTTCTTACAAAAAGGACATTTTCTTAAAAAAAGTACCATTTCTTACAAAAAGTAAATTTTCTTACAAAAAATATATTTTCTTACAAAAAGAAAATTTTCTTACAAAAAGAAAATTTTCTTACAAAAAGTGTATTACAAAAAGTACCCTTTCTAACAAAAAATATATATTCTTAAAACACTGCTTTTTTTTAGAGTACCTTTTTTGTGAAATAAAATAACTTTTCTTGAGATAAGTACCTACTCTTAAAAATGCCTACATATTCTTCAAAAAAAGGACTAATTCTAACAAAAATTCCCATTTATTAAAATAAACCTTTTTTTCAAAAAATATCCTCTCTGAAAAAATACCTTCTCTTAAAAATAAAACAATACCTCTTCTTATCTTCTCTTGAGATAAGTAGATTTTCTGAAACTAAGTACATTTTCTTAAAAAATAACCTTTTCCCAAAAAGAGTACCACTGCTTTAAAAAGTACCTGTTCCTCAAAAAAAGTACTTCTTTGTAAAAAAAAATTCTTAAAAAATAACCTTTTCCCAAAAAGAGTACCACTGCTTTAAAAAGTACCCGTTCTTCAAAGAAAGTACTTCTTTGTAAAAAAAATTCATACTCTTATGGCTTTTTCTTACAGAAAGTACTTCGTCTTAAAAATAGTACCTTTTCTTAAAAAAAAAACATTAGCTTTTAATAAAAGAAGTACCTCTCCTTAAAAAAGGACCTTTTCGGGAAAATATAATACATATTCTTACAAAAAGGAGCTGAAAATATAATTTTCTTTAAAAAAATAAATTCTATAAAAAAAATCTTAACAAAAATTTATAATATTACAAAAAGTATATTTTCTTAAAGATCCATTTCAAATAGTATTTTACAACGGGCGCCTTAGGCGTGCTGGAACTATAATATATAACGAAAGGAACATAGATACAACCGGGTGTCCGCTGGCACCTCATGTAATTTTTGATGTGTTAACATCTATAGCGTTAGTAAAAGAAATACAAGCCAGTCACCTTATTGGAATTGCTCGAGAAATGGTGCTTACGGAACTCCCAACTCTTAGTGATGTTCTTAGATATGCTACTCTATCTACTAAGACAACAAAGTGGAGAGAATGTCATAAATTACTCAGTAGCTACTGCTGCAAAGGGTATTTTTCCAAAAGAGCTGGAAAGGTGGGAGCTAGCCATCAGTTGTTTTGTGGTACCAATTTTAAAATCAAGAGTCAAAGTTCTGAAGACGATAGAGCAAAACTGGGAAAAGGCCAAAAACACAGCACTATCCAAAGGAAAACTGGAATCGAAAGAGGTTTTCATAGCAAGGTTAGACAAGTTCATTGACATACTTAATTTGCAAGTGCGAGATTAAGCTACGAGGCGGATCAATAAGTCCGTGACTTTTCGAACTTCCCTCGTAGTTGTATGAAATGCAACACTGCTTCCTTCAAGTACCACCTGTTAATAGACTACTGTCAAATTTTGAGCAAGTTCCGTCATTTACTTTGTGTTTCGTTCAAAAAGTCACGGACTTAATGATCCGCCTTCTATGTTCAGAGTTTGAGTGTGCATGTCCAGGTGGAGCTGAATATAAACATGAAGTTCGCTCTTGTTGTAACAGTATGCAGATTCCTGTCAAAGAATAGTGTTTATTACGAATCAACGAGAAAAGGTTGGATCTGTTGAATAGCATCAAATTGGATTTCCAGATCTACGTGACCACAGAATCCAATTCCAACAGAAGAGGCAAGAAGATGATGTAAGAAGAATATCAGAATATCAGCAGAAAAAGAAGAAAGAGTTAACATTACAAAGAAGTGATTATATTTCCTCCGACGCAGATGATCAGCCAACTGGTGCTTGGCTTGAAGAATCTGCAGAACCTTTGCAGATTCCAGGTGATGATTTTGATGTCCCTTCTACTTCAAGAGCAAGTCGTTACAATTGGGCAGCGTTGAATTGCAAGGTATTAGGTATGGAGTTAGTCTACGTGCTACAACTGTCATTACAATAGCTGCGTTATTTGATGAAGAATTTCGTGATCGATGCCAAACAGGCAATATTTTTTTAATGGACGTAAAGATTCAACGAAATTTCTGTTAAAAGCAGGTAACTGGAGTCATCAAGTTCGCAGAATAGTGAGAGAAGTACATTAAACTATTTCCAGTGAGCCAGTTGGAAGGTATCGTTGCCATTTTCCTCTAGAGAAAAACATAACGAAATGAAAACCTGCTGAAGTTATTGCTAACCATCTGGTCGATTAAGATAAAAGTTTGCAGGCTATTGGTGGTGACTCAACCAATGTAAACACTGCTTGGCAAGGAGGTGTCATACATTGGGTTGAGGCAAAACTGAATCGTAAACTCATCTGGCTGGATGGTGTTCGTCTTTGTAATTAGCTACCCTACCCCTGCGGCACTTGATCAACGAGTTGGATGGTAGAACCTTGTCCAACAACAAATGGAGTGGAATGATTGGCGACACGCTTGATACTACAACTGAACTAGAAATCAATTCCTCATTTTCCAGATTATTCTTTCCAGAGCCTTTAGTTTCTTCTTACGCGAAAGCTCTGAAATTTGGCAGCCGCCATATATGTTTATTCCGGCGTCGAAGACGAAGTTGAAGTTGAAGTTGACGTTGAAGTTGACGTTGAAGTTGACGTTGAAGTTGACGGTGAAGTTGAAGTTGAAGTTGAAGTTGCAGTTGAAGTTGAAGTTGAAGTCTACGTCTAAGTCGAAGTCGAAGTCGAAGTCAAAGTCAAAGTCAAAGTCAAAGTCAAAGTCAAAGTCAAAGTCAAAGTTAAAGTCAAAGTCAAAGTCAAAGTCAAAGCCGAAGTCGAAGTCGAAGTCGAAGTTGAAGTCGAAGTCGAAGTAGAAGTAGAAGACGATGTCGATGTGAATGGCATTCGTTTCAGGAACATGATAACGAAGTTCTTGTGGCCCCAACTGGACGACATGTGGTTTCAGCAAGACGGCTTCACCCGCCACCCCAATCGATTTATTGCAGCAACAATTTACAGACCAAATTACCCCAAGAAATTCTGATATCATGCGATTTCATTCGTTAGGGTTTTGTGAAATCTGTGGTTTCTACTACTAAACCAGAAACAATTCCTCAGTTCAAATCCGAGATACCACGCGTTGTCAAAAAAGTCGTGGTAAATTTCATGAAAAGAGTAATGGCCCGTCAATAGAATATCCATACTTGATATTCTATTCCATACCTAACCGGAACACGTCTTCTTTATAATCCAATAAAAAATTGAATAAAAAATCACAACTATCTCAAAAAATACGTATTTCTAGTTTAAAATGAAAAAGTGCATTCTTACTGAGACACCCTTTATACCAATGGTTTTGAAATTCTCATTGAATCTCCCGCTTTATAATAAGAAAATTGTTGTTTCGTTATACTTTTAACACAATAATCTCCCCAAATCAGTGAGTATAAAAACTAGAAATCGCACAGCTCACTGGTTGTAAGAAGCTCTCCCCTAATTCCTTCATGAGATGTAATGGGAAACCATATATTTACTTACTCTCTCCAGAATTATACCAATATAGAATATACCAACTGTAGCGCTTCTTAATACACATGATGGTTACGAAATTTTATTTTATAGCTTCTTGTCGTTTGTTTTAATTTATTTTTGACATTTTAACGATTTGCACAATTTCCAGTTTTGTTTTTTTTTTTTTTTTGTAGCAGCGATTTTGTGTTTTAATTTCAATACTTTTTCACAACTTTTCCGGCTGTTTTGTTGAAATGGCTTAGCCTGAGTGTTATAGTTGCTGTTGATTTCGTGTGTTTGTTGGAAAATTCTACACAAAAACAATAAAAACTCTTCCTACCCTGAATTCGAATCACAGCATTACGCCTTCTAATTCAAATTGTCGATGGCAAACTGCACCTTCACCTACGCCTTTCAATACTCAAGTCTCAACACCTTTAGCGCTTGATTCATATTATTTGAACAATATAGAAAAACCAAATCCAAACTCAATCTGAACTAAATAACAAATAAAACAACCCCAGCAATAAAAAAAAAATACACAGAGGACAGAAATTCAAATGGGAGTTGAAAAAACCCAAAAGTTTATTACAAAACTTTTTCCCATTGATTTCGATATTGTTGAGAACTCAGAATTGGGCATGTAAAACGATATTTAAAATAAAATTGTTTTTCGATTTAACACCAGCGTTATTCGTTATGAAAAAAAACACGTTCGAAAAAGTTTTCGTTTTTTGATTGGATATTTTTGTTGTTGTTGCTGTTCCACAACAACAATAGCAACAACTGCAATGACAATAACATTTAGATTAGTTTTTTCTTTTATCGAATAAAGATATGTAATAAAACCGCCATAAGTTGTACATGAAATTTACATGAAATTTAAATTAAAGAAAAATATCAAACTTGTTTTCGATAAAAGGGTGGAGGGGGAGGAAAGTTGTTCATCCAATAACAAGCAACGGAAGTACGTGCCCAATAAAGTCGTTAAATCGTTAAAAACTACAAATACTGTACAAATCCGTCGGCAGCCGAGCAACAACATACAAAAGCTGTTAACAACATTTTGCTGTAAATAATTTATTTAAATAATTTATTTAAATATTTTATTTAAATATTTTGCTTTTTATATGAAAAAAATATAATATTATTTTATTTAATTTTTGATTTTCTTTTTATTGATTCAATAAATCCTTCTTGAAACCATCAAGTCATTGATTGAATGGTGTTTTCATTATATTTTATACGGGTGGCGCGCGAATCATGCTACAAAAACAAAACGCAATACCTTGTATTTTGTGCTAGTAATCGGCTTATATTTGTTTTATTTTGCATTTTTTCACTATTTAGATTTATTAAGATGAATGCCTGGAATACCGAAAAAAGGATTTGGATAGTACGGCGGTAACATGCTTTGCAGTTCTTCATTTTCGTCCACAGGGAATTTAGGCGTTAGTTGGGCGGCACTCCCACGATTATATGTATCATTATGAGGTAGGTAAATATGTTTGTCAAATCTGGAAGCATCGCACGAAGACCATATCATCGAGATCCCTATATTCGGGTTCAAGACACTATTGTGGATGTGGCATCGGCAATTCACGCAAATCCGAGCGTTTCGACTCGAAACTAATCGGCGGAAATTGGAGTTAGCATACTGACATTACAACAGATAATTCATGATGACTTATACTTGTTTTCGTACAAAGTTCAACTCACCTTCTGGTGGTTCATCTTCACCCATTCTACCAGCGTAATCGCGTTATTTTTATCTGCTAAACTAGTGGCCGTCGGTGGTGCAATTCACTGTCAGACCCATTTTTGCTGACTCGTCTTGGTTAGGAGGGGGCAATCGAAGTCGTCCTCCAAATTGTGATCGATTGTCTCCTGGTCATGACATATCTCAGGTACCACTAGCGCGGGGAAATTATCACTCCAAATTCCCAACATGCTCTGCACATCTGCGATGAGATTTCCTTCCTTGTTTTAAAAGAAGGGGGCCCTGAACCATTTCCATTAGTTCCGTTTTTGACTTTTTGGAAGAATTTTCGGACTTCGTTTTTTCTTCTATATGTCTCAATTTTCTCATTCTCGCGCTTTTTCTTTGCTGTTTCTTATGTCTAAAGTGACGGTTTTACATTGCCCTATACCGCTCAGTCGTACCTCGCGTTGCAATTGACTGAAGCATTGCCATAGGTGTAGCTTTCTATTCATCATTTGTTATGCGAAACTCTTCACCGTACCATGGTTTGTTGCGAAGCGGTTTTTCAAAACCAAGTACGGTTGTTGCGGCAGTTTTTATAGAGTTGGAAATGGGTTTCCACTGCGCTTCAAGACCTTCATCTGGAGGGGGTGGATTCTGTGCCAAAAATTCCAAGAGCTTCCTTTGGTAGACTGTGGCTACCTCTGGTAATTAAATTAGGGAAATATACAAAAATTTCACTTTTTTGCGGATTATAGCTATACGTTCACTGGCAGGATTGAGTCCAGAGACTAGATGTCGCATTCTTTTGCCAACTACATATCCTACATTTAATTTAATTTATCTTACACTTTATGTACTTCTTCGATACCCACTATACACGTCTGGTGCATTTTGTACAATTTTTGTATACTTTTGTACCTTCAATAAAACTTTATGTACTTTCTTGAGTATGTACTTTTTTGTATGAGTATGTGTACTTTTTTGTTAATTCCGTTTACTTTTTGGTACAAATTATGTTATTAAATACCTTTTTTCCTATCCCTCTTTACAATTGCTTTTAGGTGTCGCGTGCGGTACGGCAGCTGATCCCGAGCCTCTCGTGTCACTCCTTTGAGGCGAAATGGAGAGTGCGCAAATGCATATTAATAAACGAGCGCCGCTTGCTAGCTGTTGCGTGCATGTTTTGTTTTATTCGCACGTGCTCGTGAGTCGTACTTTTTTGAATTTTTCTTACATGTCATGACTAACGAGTAGGTGCGTTTTTCTACTCCTCGTTTTACGAATCGTGGCGAATGAACGAGTTGTGAGCGTCTACTTACGATGCCAGTTCCTCTTACTCCACCAATATACGGTTCATCATTACGTCTGCATTGTTCTTTCCATTGACTACAAATTCTCGTCCTATTTCTCTTCGTTCTCACCCCAGACAACGTAATTTTGTTTGTTTCGAACAAAGACCATTTAAAAGCTTTTAATGTTTTCATCACTTTCGATTATCATCGCATAAATACACAAAACAAATGGGTGCCAAAATGCATTTCCCAAAAAGGATACTCAGACAAACGGACACTTAGACCCACCCAGGAACTCAGGGCCAAACAAAGCCAAATGTGTAAAGCAATATATGTATGGATGTGTGTGTGTATTTGTGTGTGTGTGGATATGTGTGTATGGTATATCCAAATTACATCCTGTCTGAATCTGATTAGAATGAAGTGGTCACACAAACATGTAACAAAATATAAAAATTGAAAATACTATTAACATTCTTAGACGACATAATTTCAGACGGTGAAATTTATGAGATTATGTTTTGTTTTTTCCACATTTATGTACATAAGGGAGGATTCACAAATGCGTCCGGCGACTAGATTGTAGTAACATACAACAACATTATTAAAGAATTGAATAAACTACATTTAAGCTAAGGACATGTAAATATATATGCTTGTGTCCTTTATTTATTCAAACAAATTATAATAATATAAAACAATATTACAATACAGAGTTGAAATAAAATGTTCGTGGAGTACATAGAGCGACAACGAACTTCCTCCATCGATTTCTGTCTCTGGCAAGTGATTTAATTTAGTTCCGTGATAGCCGATTTGGTTTACATTCCTTTTCCAGGCACCACTTCCAAGTATTTGGTAATCTTTCTAGCCTGCGTTGCCGCTGAGGATTCCATTCAAGTGCCGGTTTGGCAACATGTAATGTTTGGCGCCTAAGTATATGGACGATCCAAGTCCATTTTCGTCAACGTATATCCAATTCAGAAGGTTTATTGATATCCTGCTATCCACTATAGGGCAAATTTGTATTACTAGTACACAATATATGCGCGATCATCCTATTGACGGCATTTTTGCTGGATATGCCTACAAGTTTCTAGTGGCAGCCTAGTGTTGTACATCTTTTAACAATTCAATGTCCATTATTGTTTGGGCCACTAAAAAAAATTTATTAAACCAGACACAATTAGCGACAAATTATAAAAACCTATCTATGGTGTCACAAAATAATTTCATAGTTTCAAAAAGTTATTTAAAAATTCAGCTGCATGTGGAATATTTATTTTATTAGTATGCTAACTACTTGCAAGATGGCTAGACTTCATATCCTTAAAAAAATGTTAAAGAATCTTCAAAAAGTTCAGAATTTATGAATTTATAAAAAGTTCCAGTTGCCGTATGATTAATATTATTACTATTCCAATTATTCCATAGCGTATGAGTAATAGTTGATACAATGTATTAGTCATACGCCATACAAAATTTTGCTCTTTTTTGTGTCATTACAAAACTATACGGTTTTCGAAACTATGCTGTTTGATAAATCAAGAATAGAAGATTAAAAATTCAACATATCATCAAAATATTATATAAATTCTAGGAAAATGAACTGCGTCGTATGAATAATATTAATGCTACCCTAAATGCCTCCTGTCGTATGATTAATAAAATACAGAATTCAAATCATTTACTTATATATGTCATTAATTAGAAACCCCGCCTGCAAGCTGTGTTAAGGTTTAGATTTCGAATAACTTTTATGTAGTCTAAAGACGTTTCCGGTGCCGCATGTTTAACATCATTACAAGTCCAAGTATTCCTTAACGTACGAGTATACTAGTTGCTATATTTTATTCGTACGTAATGCATGTATGTTCTAATTTCTGTGCTATCAGTAAACTATATCGTTTGAAAAGTATGCTATCTGGCTTATCAAACACAATGTATTATATATTTATTTCGACACATCATCAAACATAATACGAATTCTGGAGAAATTGCCTGGGACGTATGATAAACTTTAATGTTATCTTAAACAGACTTTGGCGTATGATCACTAAAATATCGGAATAAAATCATTTTTTGTCTCATAAATACTAAAATTTCCTGCGTCGTATGATAAACATTAATGTTTTCTTAAACAAACTTTGGAGTATGATCAATCAAATATCGTAATAAAATCATTTCTGTCTCATAAATACTGAAATACGCTACCAACCTGTGTTACATGTTTACATCTGAAAAAACTTCTATAAGTTCTAAAGAAGTTCCGTGGACCCTATGGTTATCAGTCGTATAAGTCCAAGTATTCCACAACGTATGAATAATACTTGTTGTATTAGTTTATTCATACGTAAATGTTCCAATTTCTGTATCATCAGTAAACAGAATCGTTTGTAAGCCATGATGTTCGGCATATGAACGATAGCAGATTAACGTTTCGATATTTTTTCTATAATACCAATTTTACTTCGAAATATCATCAAAAGATTGTGGGAATTCTGGACAAATTGCCTGGGACGTATGATAAATATTAATGTTTGATTAACGTATGATTAGCAAAATATCGAATTGAAATCATTTCCGTCTCAGAAATTGTAAAATCCGCTACCAAGTTGTGTTAGAGGGTTACGTCCGCTAAAAACTTCTATGAATGCTAAAAATTTCAGGGACCCTATGTTCAAATTTCTTATAAGTCCAAGTATTCCTTAACGCATGATTAATAATTATTGTATTATTTTATTCATACGTAATGCAGAAATTTTCTAATCTCTGTGCTATCAGTAAAGTAAATCGTTTGTAAACTATGTTGTTTGACATATGAAGGATAACAGATTAATGTACCAACATTTTTCTTATAATAACATTGTTGCTTGGACATATGATCAACAGATGATATGAATTCTGGCAGAGACTTGATACAAATATTAATTCTATCTGAAATACCCTTGGCGTATGATTAATTAAATATCGACTTGAATTGATTTATGTCTTATCAATTGGGCTGTGTCTAGGTTGTCACACGTCAACACTTTTATGAAATCTCAAGAAGTGTTGGGGCCGTATGATTAACATTATTAAATGTCCAATGATTCCACAATGTTTGAATAATTCTTGTTGCTTAAGTGTATTCATACGTAATGCAGACATGTTATAATTTCTGTGTCATCAGTAAATCAAATCGTATGTAAACTATGCTGTTGGACATATCAAGGATAGCAGATTAATGTTTCGATAATTTTTTCATAATTAAATTTTTGATTCGACATATCATCAAAAGAGTATGTGAATTCGGGAGAATTTGCCTGGAACGTATGATAAGCATTAACACTTTACAAAATAACCCTTGGAGTGAAATAAATAAAACACCGACCTGAAATCATTTATCTCTCATAATTTCTGAAATCCGCTACCCAGGTGTGTCTACGTTCTAAAAACACTTCCATGTTAATTAATTCTCTAAATTAACATTGATTTAAGTCCAAATATTCCATTACATATGAATAGTGCTTAAATAGTATTGTTGCGTTATTTTATTCATACGCTTCGACAAATTCTCTACAATTGCACTGTTGTTTCGACACATTATCAAACTTTATTTGAATTGTGGCGAAATGTTCTTGGCCGTATGATCAATATTAATGATATTTTAATACACCCTGGCGTATGATTAATAAAATAGAGACTTGATGTAGTATATGGCTCAACCTTTTGGGAAACCCATTTGCAAGCTGTGTTTAGGCTAACATCTGCAAAAGAATTCAATTAATTCTAAAGAAGTTTCAGGGGACGTATAATTAACAATACTACAAGTCCATTTATCCCACAACGTATGAGTAATACTTGTTGCATTATAACGTGCTATTCAAACGAAAAAAAAAAAGCACGGGCCTTTTCAGGAACTCTCATCCGTTTTTTATCGAGTGGCCGGTTGACCGCACTACACACTATAGAGAAAATTCGTTCTTCAGCCGTACAGTCCGTATGTGGAATATACTTCCGGCCAGTGTATTTCCCACGAATTGTGACATACAAAGATTCAAGGCAAATGTCAACAGACACTACTCCCTCTTTCACCCTCCACTACCTATATCCGAGGAAACTTTTTTTTAAATCTAAAGAAGTGCAGGGGACTCATGATTGATATTATAACTAGAAAATGTACTAAAATTTACTATAACTAAAATTTTCATATGACTAACAAGTTATATATAACATTATTTATATTTATTGCAGCAATGTTCTCATTTCTGTATCATCACGATGGTAAACAACACGTTGTGGAAAGTATGCTGTTTGACAAATTAAAAATAGAAGATTAAAGCTGCGATCATTTTTCTTTGACAAGGTTGATTATAACGGGGTTTTCAATAAGAGCGCTACAAAAGTTTTTTAGATACCAATGAAATTCTTTATTCCTGTGAAAGTACGTTCGATGCCATTATGTATGGAACTCGTTTTCTTTTGCATGGCCACCACGGTCACGCTGAACCCAATTTTCGACGGTTTTGAAGCATAAATCGGCCGATACTGCTGCAATTTCTCGTTCGATATTCGTACGTAGTTCATCAATCGTCGCTGGCTGGTTGGCATAGACCATAGACTTGACGTAGCCCCACAGGAAATTATTTAACGGCATCAATTCGCACGACCGAGGCGACCAATCGACTGGGCCATTTCGTGCGATAACACGTTCACCAAACTTGGTTTCCAATAAATTGATTGTGGCATTCGCTGTGTGGCTTGTGGCGCCGTCCTGTTGGAACCACATGTCCTCCAAGTCCATGTTATCCAATTGGGGCCAAAAATATTCGGTTATCATTGAACGGTAGCGATTCACATTCACTGTAATGTGCCGGTCTTGATCATCACGAAAGAAGTACGGCCCAATGACGCCGCGCCGGTCCATAAACCGCACCAAACCGTAATTTTTTCGGGATGCAATGATGACTCATGGATTACGTGTGGATTGCTGTCTGACCAATAACGCATATTTTGCTTATTGACGAAGCCATTCAGCCAGAAATAAGCCGCATCGCTGATTGTTGAGGCCTCTTAAAGTTGGCCTCTTAAAGTTGAGGCCACTGACTCCAAATTTCGGTAGTAAACTTTAATAATTTCGACTCGTTGTTGGCTCGTATATCTTTCCATGATGAAATGGCAAACCTTACTGAAGAGAAGTGTCAAAAGAGCGGGAAAAAATATGGCGTCGTTTGCTGTCCCTATCGATTTACTTTTGTAGCGTCTCTGTTGAAAAACCCTTTATGAATTCTATGAAAAATTGCCTTGAACGTATGTCAAACATTAAAGTTATATTGAATGTCCCTTTCGGTGGATTAATACCTGATTAACCGGGTTAGAGATCAGGGTTTCCTTTTATTCGAAAATTATGATTTTTGAAAAACCGAAACACCGTTAATACCAAAAAAGCTCAGTTTTTCGGTTAAGGTGCTAGACACTCTAATTAGTAGTCTTATTAACCTAAGATAGCGCTGGATTTTCTTAATCCTCTGTCATCAGTTATACATACAAAATATACATACAAAATATAAACAAATTTATTATGAAGTGTACACAAATTATAAAGGCCGTATGATTAATATTATTACGAACCTAGGTACCTTAAGCGTATAGGTAACATTTATTAAAATTTATTATTCATTAGAAATTCAAAATTATTCCATTTAACACTATTTAACCAAAAAATGAGTAAACCCCCGGTAAACCGGTTAACATCAGATAACAGGGTTTATTTTTATTCCAAAATTATGATTTTTGAAAAACCTTAAGACGGTTAATAGGAAACAAACCTATTAACCAGTTTTTGGGTTACGTTGTTAGACACTCTAATTAGTAGTCTTATTAATCTAAGATAGCGCTGCATTTTGTTATTCCTGTGTCATCAAACCTATTATGAACTCTACAGAAATTGTACAGGCCGTATGATTAATATCATTACTAATCTAAGTACCTTAAGCGTATATGTAACATTTGTTAAAATGTATTATTATCCATTCGAAATTCACAATTATTGAAAACAATTTAAGAATTTTTCCCAACTATGTTAACAATCTCATTCCCAACACAAATGTAACAGCAACACATCGTTATCTTATTACACGACTTCTTCGTACGCAAACAGTCTTATACATAGTCCCTTTTATGATCCCACATAATGGCAAGCGCTTGCAATCAAGGCATACAACCATTTTCCTACATACACAATTAAACATATGCACACACAATTAAACACAATTTACCCCCATCTTCACTTTGGGTTTCGGATTTTTTCTCTCTCTCTCTTTTGCTTGCGTATAAAAAAAAGAAATTAAAGAGAAACCTCTATTTGATCTCCTACAGTTTCTTTGTTGATTTCGTCCTTAAGGTTCAGTGAAAATTCCTATGCATTTATAGTGAAATCGTATCTTACTACAGCCACTTTTATGCTGCGTGACTCCTGCAGGGTCATAGAGTTTTCGCACATTTTAGATTAGAACATCCTTGTGTGTCAGTTATGCATTGAATTTTATAGTTTTTCAAGAACACTCTCTTTCCTACCCCTTCCAACCGCCTTTTGCATGGTCTGATTACTTTAAGGAAGACGTAAGTTTTCTTGAACGAATTGTGGTAAGAAGCAAATTGCATGAAAACTCAAAGGTTTCCGCATAATTGTGAAGATAATTTTAAGCGCTTGAGTAAATTTCTAAAAGAATTCAATGGAATTGAGAAGATACGCATGTGTAATAGTATAAGAGGAAAATTAAGAAAGGCAAATGCTCAAAAAACTGACAATGACTTAGAAATGGAATGAATTTTGACACAGTTGTTGGGTACATAACGAAATATATTGTCAGAAGGGAAGCAAATACTGTCCATGTGATTTCTGTTAAACTTCGGAAATCTCGAATATAGATGAGCTACTCTATTGTACAGAAACAGTTTTACTTATATGACAATGCACTTAACTTAACTTCATCCATGTTCCAGGAGCAGCGAGCTAAGTTTTATATATAAGTAAGTTCCATTCTAGAAGTGTATACACTTTACTTATTCCTTAGTCGCTCCATATAACCCCACCCTGTACACATTCATATCTTTACTATTACCGTATCAAGTACCTGCAACATGATGTTGCATACTGCAGTGCAAAAGAAGACCGAAGCGTAAGAAAATCTACAGATTTCTTGTTTCATTATAAAAAAAAAATTTCTCTTATAATTTTGACGCAAATACCCACAAATGTTTACCACAACGCAGCTGTCAGTAATTCATCCTTTTCAACTTCGGTAGCAGTTGTTAACAAGCAAACACAATTTTAAGGACTTCATGCTGGATTCTTCATACTTCATAAATCAATGCAAGGTGTAGCTTATTAAACTCATGTTTTTTTATTTTTGTTTTCTTTCCTGTTTTGGCAACAGAAATGTATGCAGACACTCAAGAATAACTTAAGTAAAGGTAGTGAAAGAAAATTAACTCTTAGGGTTCATTCAAAGCAATCGTTTTCCCGTATATCGTAAAGGGATCATTAAAGCGTATAAGTAATAGTATTTCTCACTTAAGTACTACAGAGCGCATAAGTACTCAAAGTAGTGGTGTATTGCTACTACGATAACTACACTATCATTATATACACACAAATACATAGACATACACTATTATATTATAGAATGCCTAGAATGCCTGCCTACATTTTAAAAAGGGGCCTTTCGGAATCATAGAAGTTTGGAGCTCATTAAATTTCAAATTATTTTGTAACTTTTGGCAGCACAAATATATTTAGTGTTAGCAATCAAAGGGAGTGATTCCTCGTAGCCCATCCAGGACACTGAATGAATACAACTTCCTTGAAATACAAATTCCAAGCACTAGCGCACATAAACTAAACATGATAATACTTTAAGGACAACATGAGGTATTAGTAATATTAATAGTAATTCATATTTTATACTACTGCGTTAGTGGCTATTTTGGGCCTAGGTCACTTAACACACCGTGTCACGAAAATCAATTTTTTTTCTCCTCTATACAAATGAAACTATGGAGCAAAACTACGTCAAGCTAAGTACGCTTGTACAAATCAAGACTAGATGAGTAAAATTTCTATATTTATTCTTGTTGTTTAGACATACCATCAAAAGATTTTATGACTTCTAGGTAAACTCCCGGGTACGTATGATAAACATTTATACTATTTATAATACACCCGTGCGTATGATTAATAAAATACTGAATATAAATCATGCATGTCACATATAGTGTGAAATCCGGTACCAAGCAGTGTTTAGGTTTACATCTGACAAAACTTCTTACTTTACTTTTATTGACTATTATACAACCTCATGAGATCAGATGTTTAATTCCCGGGTGCGTATGATGAACATTTATACTATTGATAATACACCCGGAGCGTATGATTAATAAAATACTGAATATAAATCATGTATGTCACATATAGTGTGAAATCCGCTACCAAGCAGTGTTTAGGTTTACATCTGACAAAACTCCTTACTTTGCTTTTATTGACTATTTTACAACCTCATGAGATCAGATGTTTTACACATTCTAATTAAACAAACAAATTAAACTAATTTTAATATATTTCTCCAACTGGTTCTATCCTTTGCCTTTTCTCGCCAGTTGGTCGCACAAAGGATACGGAGGGATTCTTCTGCCTGGTCTTTCCAGCGGAGTCTTGGTCGTCCTCTTTTCCTGCTTCCATCGGGTACGTTATCGCAAAACCTTTCGCGCTGGCTCATCTTCGTCCATTCTGATAACAGGGTCTAACTATTGCAATTGGCCTAATTTGATTCGCCAAGAGACGTCCACGTCAGAATATAAATCATATAACTCTTGGTTCCAACGACATCGGTAATCGCCGTTTTCCTTAACAGGACCATATATTTTACGGAGAATTTTCCTCTCGAATAGTCGCAGGTGTTTTTCAACCGCTTGCGATATGATCCAAGTTTCGGAGCCATATGCCAGGATTGGTAAAATGAGAGTCAGGTATAGCTGCACCTTTGTCCGTCGAGAGGGCTTGCTGAGCCCAAAATAGCATCTATTTGCAAGCACAATTCTCCTATTTATCTCCAGGCTGATGTTGTTGTCCTTGTTTACGGCGGCTCCAAGGTAGATAAATTCATCTACCACTTCAAAATTAAATCCGTTGTCAACATTCAACTGCAGACCAAGTCGAGAGGTTTGTCTAGTCGTTGACACGACCAATTTGTCGTGCCCTCATTAACAGCAAGAACCACCATCGCCGATTCTTTTTCGATTCTTGAAAATACTGAAGTAACCTCTCGCAAATTTCGCCCAATGATGTCTATGTCGACAGCATACACCAACAAAATATGGCTTTTCGTGTTAATGGTCTCGTTCGTATTTACTGCGGCTTTTCTCATTATTATCTCCATTAAGATGTTGAAGAGATTGCGTCTTGTCTCAATCCTCGCTTGGTACAGAATGATTCGGTGAGTCGTTCTACAGAGGTGAATCAATTTTGCCATAATCCCAAGTTCAGACATAGCTTCGGACAATTTTCCCCCAATGGGGCTATCGAAAGAAAGCAGGTTTTTAACCAAAAAAAAAAAGATGAGACAGAAAAAACTTCTATGAATTCCAAAAAAAGTTTCAGGGGTGGTATGATTAATATTATTACAACTACAATTGTTCCATAACGTATGAGTAATATTTATTGCTTAATTTTTCTCGTAAGTAATTTAGAAATTATTTATTTTAATTTAGAAATGCTCTAATTTCTGTAGCACCAGTAAACTAAATGGTTTGTAAACTATGCTGTTTGGCATATCAAGGATATCAGATGAAGGTTTCGATAATTTTTCTATAATAGCATTGTTGTTTGAACATGTCTTCAAAATATTATACAAATTCTGAAGAAATCGCCTGAGGCGTATGATAAATATTAATGTTATTTTAAATACATTCTGGTATATGAATAACAAAATACAGAACTGAAATAGTTTATGACTCATTAGGGCTCCCAACTCAGCATGCAAGGTGTGTTTAGGTTTACATCTGAGGAAATTTCTTTTAGATCTGATCTGGCTTATAGATTTCGGAAATTACCCCAGTGAAATATTGTAGAGTGTGCATTAAATACGTATCATATATAAATTAGTTTAAGGTCAAATTAATTTGAAATAAGGAGTCAACAAGCACGAACAACTGGCTATTTTCTCTCTCGATATAAATTATATATAACGGACTCTGGAAACCCCACTAAGCATATTCTAGCTTCAAAGAGGAAAACTCATCATTACATTCTGCAGAAGCTAAAGCCGGACGACCAAACACAACGTCGTCTTTTCGGTGAATGGACCTTAGCGACGCTGGAATAATATCAATTTTTTTTTATCGAAAAACTGTCTTCAGCAACTCAATGGGTACGCCAATAAACAGAACTGTTGAATTTGGTCCAAAAGGCAGCCAAGATGTTTAACAGCTGCGAATAAAAAACCGTTTCCCATTACATTCCATGAAGGGATTGGGGAGAGATTCTCACAACCAGTGAGTTGTGCACTTTCTAATTTTTCACTCACTGATTTGGGCCTACAGTTTTACACCGGTTCCGAACGATAGTTTGAGAAGCTTCTTCGTGACTAAGTACTCGATGGTGTCGCCATCACTAAGCGAGGTGGCCGTCATTGAAGGAAATGTAAAGAGGTCAGAGCAGGGATCGAAGCAAGGTTCTTATGAACAAGAGCTGCGCATACTAGCCATAGCACCACCGACGGCACCAAGAGCTGCCAATACACCGTGAAAAATTCACTGTTCGGTGCGCTTTATGTGCCGGCAGCATCATTTAACCGTATTTCTTGAAAGACGATGATGACCGCAATGTTACGTTCAATGGTGCCCAAGGTAGCGTTCCATCATCACGGAGGTTTTTATTGCCCAAACTGGAGAAATTGGAGTCAGTTGGCATGTGGTTTCAACAGGACGATGTCACATGCCACACTGCACGCGATACAATGAACCAATTGAGAGGAGGGTTTAGTGAGCAATTAATCTCACGTCGTGGCGCTGTAAATTGGCTGCCTCTATCGTGTAATTTGACTCCATTAGACTATATTTGTAAGGGCACGTGAATTCATTCGTGTATAGCAACCGGCCAACCACGATTGCTGCCTTGGAAGACAACACTTCACGTGTCATTAGTGAGACACCGGCCGAAATGTTGGAAAAAGTGTCCCATTATTGGACTCTAAGAATGGACCACGAGAAGCGTAGCCGTGTACAACATTTACCTGATATAATTTTTAACAAATGAATGGCAGACATTGATTTATCGATCCACATACATATTGCATTCACTTGCACAAATTTTCTGTGTTTTCTTTGATTTTCAAAAACCAAACAGCAAAAAAACAACCATAATAAATTTAGTTTTAGTGGAAGTTAAACATGCGTATGATTAATATTAATGTGAAGTCGAGAACCTTAGTCGTATTAAAAATGTACATTGCTCATACGTTTTTCCGCGTATTTGAGAGGATGTTCCACTCTACCTATAGAATTTAAAATTAATTAAAAAATCACTCATGTGCTGAGTATAAAGGCTATTAAGGTTATAAAGCGCTTCTTCAGATATAACTGTTATCTTTTAATCAGTAAATCTGACAACATAAAATCCACACATTCCTACCAAAGGAATTTTGCCTACAAAATTCTCTTTGTTTATATATTTTATTTTTAATATAATACCGGAAATCTTTTGCACATGTTCGAGGAAAACATATTCATTCATTTATTTGCTCCCTTTTTCTGCTGTTAATTTATCATACAATACTTTTGTTGTTAACCACATAAAATGTTTTGTGGTTATTATAAACTCGTGTTGCTTTTTCTTTGGCCGGAGTGTGTTTCAGTGTGTTGATGCCACACACCAATATACCGCTTCCATTATGCAGCATTACACAAATACAACAGAATGTATGTACAAGAGTGTGTCATTGCTGTGAATGTGGCAGCATGCTACATATGGCATATGTTCAACACATACAGTACATTTTACTGCGTGTAATGTGGTTACGCATATGGCACACAAGAGAATGTTGCAGTGTATGGGCATACCTAGGGAAAGGGGTTTCCAAGACAGAAGTTGCAGTTTGATGTAGAATTCGGACCAACTACTTAAACTTGAATTTGGTTAACACTTTTGATCAAATTGATCAAATTTAAAGTATCAACCTCAACTTGTACACTAATAATATAATTGTATATTTCCAGACGTGATAGTTTAATAATTGTATTGTTACGAATTTCCTTATTCGTCCTTTTTGCGTTGTTTTATTCCCAATAATAAAACAAGGTTCGTTTTAAATTACGATAATTACAACGGTTTAACTTCCTTTTATTTTATTTATATAGTACAACAGTTTACTTTATTTATGACACTTTTAACAAGTCTTATATTTTACTATCAATTCGCGTTGCTTACTTTACGGGGTTTAATCACAAACTGAACTCTCCATTCCTAAGACATCCGCTATTTATACCAACTCACCATACTCAAATGAAGTTACATCTAGCGAATTCAAGAACCTTCTAGTCGTTGTTGTTGTTGCTTATCTTATTAGAATCATCTCGAATGGTAAAGAATTATCTTAACTGAGGCGAATTCATGGTACTGGTTTACCATACTTTCAGGCGCAGCACTAACCGCCTGTTATTTACATAATGTTAATAGAGTCATTAAGAGCAAGCAAAAGCTTTTACTTAATCGTAATAGTATTATACAAATAAGAATTATAAAATAATAGACAATTACTAATAGACAATTGCTACTAATAGGCAATTACATCTACCTAAGCATAGATGTATCAAACTTTATGAAAAAATATTACTCATACGCTTATTCGTTCTTATTAATATTACTAATACTTAGAGTTGGCCTGACTTTAAACTGCTTCAAAGTAGAGGTAGTGGAATGAATACGTACGGCCCGTATACTTGCCAGGAGCAATCTTAATATTTATCTTCTTCCGTCTTTCAGTACAGAAGATGTAGTAGCTGCCAGCCTGCAGTAACGTAACTCCCATTATTGGCTGGCCTTGGCAGAAGCACCCGGTGCCTTAAATTCACTAACGAAAGCGGCGAAAGAAAACAGCAAAACCAACGATAATGTGCAGCGATCTCAATGCAAATCATCACATATGGGGAAGCACAGACATCAACACAAGGGATCAGTTACTTATTGAGAATATTATGAGTAGCAACCTTGTGATTTGTGCTTGTTGCTACCCTTGTCTCTGAGAGCATAGGCGATAGAATATCTGAATACAAAAATTTGGACGCCCGTAACTTTTCTCACCACCGATATATTAGTTATGCGTATGTGTAGAGCCTCATGTTCCTGCCATTCCACGCAACATTAGGAAGTCAAACTGGGGAAAGTTTAGAGGAATTTGTAACAGGTATATTCCGATAAACTGGGAAAAGTTCAGAGACATTTTCAGCAGGAATATTTCAAAATAGACCTGAACTGAGGACATAGAAACAACAGTCAAGCGAGTAACATCAGCCCTAAATTGCTCGTTACAGGCCACATATCTCAAGGTCCAACCAAGTGGAAAATAAAGGACACCTTCGTGGTCACCACATCGAAGTAAACCTCGGAAGTGTTTTAGAAAGCTCTTTAATAAGGCCAAGTACACAACGAAGCAACACCACTGGGATAGATATAGAGAAGAACTCAAACAGTACAAGCGTGATTTTAGGAAAGCTTAAAAATAAATCCTAGATAGTTGTGTGCAGCAATCTGTAAAGCTCATCCAACGCATGCAGGCTTTCGAAAATTTTGGCCACAACATCTTGTACTATGGGGTATATTAGGATAGTTAATGATTATTGATGATTAAATAAATAAATGGTTTCCCGTTACATCCCATGCAGGTATTAGGGAGAGCTTCTCCCAACCACTGAGAAGCTCTGCGCGTTCTAGTTTTATGCTCACTGATTGGGAACGGTATTTTTAGAAGCTTTTTCATGGCTAAGTACTCGATTGAGTCGCCATCACTAAGCGAGGTAAACGCCATCGAAGGAAATGTAAGGTCATCAGTGCAGGGATGAAAAAGGGCCACGAACACTAACCAATGCACCTAAGGTTAATACCACTGGTCATTGAAGCAAGGTAGCACACCGCGGCTACTGCTCTTAGTTTTAAAGAATTGCCACTCTGGTCAGAAAATAGTTTCGGACACAGTGGCATTACCAACACAATGTCCGACCTTCCGATTACATTTTGCTTGACCAACTCTGTTACAAGAAGTACCTCACTGTTATACCTGATAGACTAGAATGGAATGGTCGCATCCCTGGGCATAGAAGATTCGTGAACTTCTATGCTATGCATTTGCGAAAACACTGACTGACCACTGTAGTATCTACCAGGCAGAAATCTCAGATATTACGGAAGTAGAGCAATAGCTGAGAAGTAGTGGTCTGACTAAGGTCGGAATCAATATATTCTCTGATAGTCTTCCTGAATTCGAGAACAGTTATCGTATGTCATAGATGATTTAATGAGACGTCTGAATAGTTTAATATTCATCTTATTTTGGTGCCTGGCCACAGGGGCGTACCAGGGAACTGGAAAGCAAGTGAACTTGCTAGACAGAGGACTACCATATATGCTCCAGGGGAGCTGGAAGATGTGGGCACGCCTATAGCAACTTGCAGTCTCTTCTTGAGGAATTGTGCACTTACGGCAACTAACGGTAGGTAATAGGGAACTCAGTACATTCCACGCTGATGTGACGCACATAGACTTAAAACGCACTAATGCTTTGCTGTTGTTATCGAGATCGGACGTCTCACTTATCGTGTCTGTAATGACAGGTAACTGTCTCATTGGACGACACGCAGAGATACTGAAAATCTTGAGAAATGAGTTTTGTAGAAGCTGCGGTGACGAAGAGGAAGTGGAGTCCATACAACACCTTCTGTGTTTATATTAAAATAGAATTATTTATACGATGTCATAACACTCTCAATGATAATAATAATAACATTAATACTCCCTAGAGTGGCATTACGTAGACGCAGGGTATTTCTTACTAAGCAATTACCATCACTTATACGTAGAGTTGGCCTCAATATGAAAGTATTATTACTCATACGCAACTGTGACACAATCTATAATAGTTCTTGGACAAAAACTATTACTGCGATCAAATGAAAATACCAGCAAATTTGACTGTCTTCAAGATTCACCAGATATTCCCAATAATTTTTACTTCCAAAACTTTTTACTCGAAAACTTTAACTCTCATACAACTTGTCTTGCTTTATGGCGCAGAATCCTCTAATTCTTATCGGAAGCAGGCAAAATAACTCTAGGGGTCTTCGGGAGAAAAATACTCTGAAAAAAGTAACGACGAGTATCGGCGAGGCATAAACCATGAGCTGTATGAGCCATATCCTGACAAGGATATGGTCAAGCGGATCAAAATAACGCGATTGCGCTGGCTAAGCCATGTCAGTAGAATGGATGAAGATGAACCAGCACGAAGGGTTTTCGAAACCGAATTCGACGGAAGGCGAAAAATTGAAACGCCACATCCTCTTCTGGGGAAATCAGGCTGACGAACCTCTGCGACCACTTGGTATTACCAACAGGGGAGATAAGGCAAAATATCGAACTGTTTGGCGAAATATATATTTTCGTCTTATAAGGTCCCTGACACCCCGAGGTTTTTCGAGGCCGGATAAATAAGTAAGCAAGGTTAAAAACATTGACTAATTTGTACCGAAAAAGTAAAGGGTGCTTTTTGAATACTGATAGAAATTAAAATTGTAAAAACTAACTCAAAAAAACTAAATCTTATTTAAAAAAAAGTTTTTATTCCAAAGACCAATACGTGGCATTCAAACTTGATAACGACCAACCCAGCTGTTCTTGACGCAGCTGTTCATAATGCAACGGATTATGGACGTTCAATTTTTGGGTCACTTTTTTGAGCGTTGCTGGCCGTATGTCACGAATAACATAAACAATTATGGTCTCCAAGGTGTCAATTGTTGCTGATTTATCAGCATAAACCAATGATTTCACGTAGCCGCACAGGAAATAGTCCATAGAGGTCAAATCTGTTTATTAACAAACCCCTTTAACCAAAAATGAGCCTCATCGCTGAACACAATTCTGCGATAAAATATCGGGAAAGTTTCCATCTGCTCTAGACCCCAATCGGCGAAAGAACGACGAATTGGATGGTCTCGAGGCTTTAATTCCTGCATCGACTGGATCTTGTATGGATGTTGGACAAGATCTTTGGGAAAAATTTTCCATGTAGTGGACGGACAGAGTACAAATTCCCGCAACCGACGACGAATCGATAATTTTGAATCTTCCTCCACACTCTCGTTTACAACGGCGATCATCTCTTCAGTACGCACATTCCTTCGACGTGTTGGACTACTTTTATATTCAAAATTGCCCCATGGGAGCACATAAAATACCCATCCCAAATATAACTATATTCTAATATCATTATTTCTGTCAATGAGTTGACTTCCTAAAGTTGACTATATCTCCGATGTAAAATGAAATTAGCATATATTTTGGATCGGCATGTTATGTGTTCCCATGGGTCTAATTTCTAAAGTAGTCCATTCACTTTTATCAGGAGTGCCCAATATTGACACTCGATATCATTATTTCTGTTAATGACAAGGGTCGCTTCCCAAAGTTGACTATATCTCCGATCTGCTGTGGAATCATGATATATTTAGGATTTATATTTTATGTGCTCCTATGGGGCCAATTTTGATTATACGGGTAGTTCATGCACTTTTATCAGGAGTGCCCAATATTGACACTCGAACTTGTTATTTCTGTCAATAACATAATTTTACTATATCTCAGATCTGAAGTGGTATCAGGTTATATTTGGGATGTGAATATACATGTGAACATATAGAATATAAAGGTAGTCCACTCACTTGTATCAGTAGTACCCAATATTGGCACTTAAAATCATTATTTCCATCAATGACATGGGCCAGTCCATAAATTGGGCTATATCTCAGACCTGAATGGAGTCAGAAAAGGATGCACTTTTTATGTGATTGGACGGTGCCAGGTGGGTATTCTTTCGTTCGTTAAGAAACAATTAGGCGTTAGGCGGGTATTCTTTCGTTTTAACCTCTTCGCAGATGAGGAATTAAACTATGTGGTTTATTTTCCCGAGTTCTTCATTGATATCGTAAGAAACTCGTTTATGTTCGTCTTGTACAGTGAGTGAATGTGTATGTGCGTTGGGACTTATAACGTTAGAGGGTATTAGTGTACTTCTAGCTGGCTTAATGTAACTGTATTTGTTGGTTTGCCTCAGTATGTTTACTGGGTGCGTGCACCCTTATTCCATGATCCCTTTTTGATAGCGGATATATTCAATTCTAGATAGTCACTTTCGGCTGAACTCTACGATTAAGGTGGCCCAATTTGTAAACCCTTTTTTACATGTCATTACAGTTCATTGTTTTCCACTCGCTGCTTGTGATATTGTTGCCGCATTTTGCGTTTTTGAATGTTGTAGAAAATGACAAACATACAAACATTTAATAAAGACAAACAAGAAAAAGCTTTTGCATAAACCGAGATAATTCTTTGCAAGGATGCTACCTACTCCCGCAGCCAGTGGGCTACACGCTTGCCACAGTAACGATTATGAAAACAATAACAACTGCTACTGCCACATAAATGCACACCCAAACGCTCCGGTGTCTGTGGCATTATTGCCAGCATCTCCACTACTCCGAAAACTACGACAAACATAGTATAATGGTGGTGGTGGTGGTTGTCATGTATGTTGCTATGGTAACACATCCTAGCACATCTATGCTACGTTGACATCAACTCCAAGCTGCTATTTGGTATAAGAGCAATGGGTATACGGGACCAGAACATGAGCTCCACTGGAGAAAAATAAATAATGGCCTCCCTTGGTCCGGACTAGATGCCAGCTGCCTTCTGCCTGCTGCTTTAACGATGGAAATTCGAATGGGAAGACAATGTCAATGCCAATGTTGCCAATGATAGAATGAAGCAAATGACAGCATAAGCTGTGCGTATGGCATGCAAACTTGGTGGCATCAGCAACAGGAGCTAAAGTCATAATACATACAATAATACAGGACACACAGGAGGGACTGACAATAAAAAAGTTGTTATAACTGCGGTTGTAAGACAAAAATACACAGCCATTGAAATATTTATAATATTTGTAAACAAACAGTGGTGGTAAAAATTTAACATGATATTTGAGTTATTTCCAAGAAAATTTAAGACAAATTTTGAGGCACCTTTGGGGTTAAGGGCTAAGTAATGGAATGGTTTAGATAGAGATGTGACATGTTGATAATTAGTTAAAATATATACTGGGAGAGAATTTTCCGCAGTACCTTTTAGGGTTAGGCTATTCTCATATAATCTGTGTTAACAATAAGTATTTCTCAACTTCTCAAAACCCTTCATATTTAGTTCGGTAACTAATATAATAATGTGTGAAGAAATGTTGGATTTTGTTTATAATCCTGGCTAACGAAACTGGTTTTTACATGTAAAAACTAGGTAAGACGGTCTACTCGCAAAGCCTAAAGGTATTTTACCGTCTACAATTCTCTTTCTTAATTCTTTACCAATGACCTAAATATTATGTGATACGTACTGTGGCGTATAAATAATATCATTAGCAAACAAGATAATAACCACGAAGTGTATGAGTAATATTGCAGGCAGTTAAATTGCTCATACCCTATCTGTACATTTTGCACAAACATGACAATTTAGTTTAAAATAGTTTTAAATAAAAAATACCGCACGAAATTTATATGATTCTACGATTAATTGTGGAATTTGGACCGGGGTTACATGTGGTTACTGGAGAAGATAAGACTTTTGGTATTCTAAAATTCCAAAAGTTTGCATTTTTACACTTGGATGTGTCAGTTGTCAAAATGAAAAACTCTTTGAACAAATCTATAGAGAAGGAACTATCCGGTGTGTTTCAAATTCCACGTAGTTCCACTGACATTATACATTATTTCAACTCAATTCAATGCAATTCAATTAAATTAATTCACTTCATTTCAGTTTAATTCAATGCAATTAATTCAATTCAATGTAATTCAATTCAATTTAGTTTAAATTGATTTCATTTAATGTAAATTAATTCAATTCAAGGCATTTCAATTCAATTTAATTCCATTCCATTCAATTCAATTCAGTTCAATTCAATTTAAATCAATTCAATTCAATTCCATTCAATTCAATTCAATTCAATTCCATTCAATTCAATTCAATAGAATTCAATCCGATTAAATTCAATTCAATTGAATTCAATTCCATTCAATTTAATTAAATTAAATTAAATTAAATTAAACTAAATTAAATTAAATTAAATTAAATTAAATTAAATTAAATTAAATTCAATTCAATTCAATTCAATTCAATTCAATTCAATTCAAT